>JARHVA010006678.1:785000-855933 GCA_037957365.1 Torreya grandis | reverse complement strand
TTCTTAATCCTTATCCATTGAAGATTGGTTATAGGGTAGTGCTATTTTAGGGAGTTATGAGCATCTAGATATCAATTTGAATTAACTTATAGTGCCATTTGGTACTAGAAGATAGTAAAACTTATTACTAGTTTAAAACATTCATCTAGCTCCTATCTCAAACTATTGACACCTTCACTCTTTGAAGTGTCTTTACTCATTTTAGACCCTACTTGTAGGTATACTTCTACTTTTAGGCCTTCTTCTTGAGATCCATTTTTATTGACTATTTAATACACCTTCAATACTTCGGTACTGTCAATCCTATCTCACTTCTTTTGGCACTCTATCAATAGTTTGTAAACCTTTAGACCAAAACATTTCATCATTTCCATCTTTGAATCACTTGTATAGACTATATGTATAATTAAATTTATGTATAACATCTATATGTTGAGAATTAGAGTATATCAAAAGGCTCATATTCTTTTTTTATTACAATTTTGTCTTGAGGCATTCTACTATGATCTCTTATTGATACTTGGACCAAATTTGGTAATCAAATGTGTAGAAGATTGTATGTACATTGGTAGTGTTTCCAAAGACCAAGAACTTGAAGAGTATGGACAAGAATCACATATCACATAATTATAAATTTTTTTATAGATCCCCCATGAATGATGAAACACTTGGGATCCTTTGAAATTAACAACAACTAAAACAAATCAAAACACTTGCAACAGGAATGATTGAATACTCTATGCTTGAGACACTTTTCCTCATATTGAAGGAACTTCATGGAGATGAGTTATATAATGAAGATGAGATCCATAAAATCTTAAAACATCCCTCAAAACCATTCTTCTCCATTAAATTCTGAAGTGGAGAAACAAATGCAAAATTAGACCTTGCTTGGATGAACAAGGCATAGTGACCTGCTATCACTCTTAGTGATTGTTCTTAAAAGAGAGGCCATGGATATAAAAAATAATTCCACTAATTTAAATACTACTAATACCCCTAAAATTATTAAATTTTTATATCCTAACTCTCTCTCTCTCTCTCTCTTTCTTGGCCATACCATTCACTTTAAATTTGCCTTTCTAAGCTTGTGAAGGCGGTGATGGAGGAAAGAGAATACATGAAGTATCTATAAGACATAAAAATTGGTCCAAAATCTTAAAATAATTTTAGGGTGACCAAAGTAAACTTTGAAACTATTTCTAATTCATAAATGATCTTTCAAGGCCATGCAAGTGCCCAAAAGTGGTTATAAAGTGGCATTTTGCTCATTTTAGGCATTGAGCCTACAAGTTTATTAGTCTCTAACTATTCCTAAACATCCTCTAACATTAGGTACATTGGGGAACCTTAAAATATTTTAATTTGAAAATAATATGTACAACTCCATAAAATGAGCCAAAAAGGTGGTTAAAATGACTTTTTAGCACATAAGGACATAATGAAATGCTAACTCATGATAATATGACCTTAAAAAATCATTAATACTCATTTTTAATGCCTATAAACCATGTCCCAATTTTGACCACACTTGACAACACCAAGACCTATAAATGACCCCTAGGACTAGACAAGCCATATGTTTTACTAAATTTGGGAAACTATAGGTTTAATTTATTAAATAGTAAAGGGGTCTAAATTAAGGGGAAAATTAGTAAATAAATGTGCCTTAATTAACCTACTAATTTATTTAATATAAAAGTGCTTAATTGATTTCTGAAAATAGAAAACAAGGGGATAAAGAGTAAAACTTAGTTGATTCTAGGCTATGATGGAGGAAATAGAGGCTACAAATTATTGATCTAGATAGATAGATTGTCAAAAATAGGATATAGAAGTCCATTTTCTACCTAGATAAGAGCATTAAAAATAGGACACCTAGAGGTCCAATGATATAGTCCAAGTTTTAGCATTGTATTCCTTAGTGTCTGAGCTGTATAAGCTTTTTGGCTTCTATTCATCTACTCTAGGAGACTTTGTGCCTAAAATATTGAGTCTTGGTTATTCATGAAGCTCTGTGTGCAATTGATTTTATATTTAAGGATCCAAGTTCGTCTTTATGCTTGATAGGTGATCTCTAATCAAATTGGAAAAGGGGTTAGTGTGTAATATGAACTAAACATGCAATCACACCCCTTGTGTGGGCACGCTGCCTACATACCAATACTCTGAAGACAGATCAAGGCC
Source organism: Torreya grandis (assembly GCA_037957365.1). Classification (NCBI taxonomy): domain Eukaryota; kingdom Viridiplantae; phylum Streptophyta; class Pinopsida; order Cupressales; family Taxaceae; genus Torreya; species Torreya grandis. Next base: position 853,746 of record JARHVA010006678.1, on the reverse strand, counting down.
AATGTAGTTTTCCCAATTTAAATGTGTATTATGCAATCCTATGTATGCAATGCAAGTGCATTCAGATTTGGGCAAGCTTAAATGTGTATTATGCAATCCTATGGCTTGAGATGACCCATGATTGGTGTGGGAGCTTGGATAGCTTGGAAATAATAGTGGTTGGCTATATGTAGAAAATAGGAAGATTTGCTTGATTGTGCTTTAGTATATTTTTAGCTTGTGCCTTTTGAATAATTTCCAACCCTTATAAATGATATTTGAATGGGATTTTATAGGGAAACTGGTGATCTTGGGTTAGATGAACTCGCATTAGGCCAACAAAGGAAAATATAAGGATTCAGGAAAATCTAATCATTTGAAGCTATTGTAGACTTAGACAATAACACTTAAAAGTGGACACCCTAGGTATCAGTGCTATAGTCTAACTTATGGTGCTATTGTCCAATGGGAACAAGACCCTAGGGGATAGATCTATGCCTAAGAGAGGAGTCTGGGATAATAGGGGCTGAATCTAGAAGGTTTTGGATGACTGGGAAATAGTGAAAACATGCCTATGTGGGTTGTGTAATCAAGTAGGAGAGACCTATGGTTTAGGTGTCACCCGTCATGCTCAAGTTGTACAAATTACATTTTAGTATGAATAAATTTTCCCTCCCCTTTATTCTAAGTATGCTAAAAAGTGAAATACTAGGATAAAGGAAAAAAGTAAAAGTGTACCTAAACTTACCTATGAGGCTATATCTAAGAAGCTATGTGATACTAGATTGTACATAGTGAGAGAATGTTGTACTATGTAAGTCTACAGAAATGAAAGCAAAAGTAGATCAGTTCTTACTAGATATGCTATATCTAAAATAAGAACATACAAAGCTGGGTAAAGAGAAAAGAAGGAAGAGAAAGGAATAAATACATCTTAAAAGGTATGAAAACCAATACAAAACATGTTATGTTGCTACATTGTGTTGGGTAATGTTGGAAGTATGTTAAACCATGAGTTATATCGATAAATGAGCTAAGTGCTTAATCCCCTAGAAGTTGGCTCAATAATGCAAAGGTAGGCCCATTGTCTCTATTGTCACCAACTATGTGAAGTTAATGAATCATGCATGTGTTAATCGATGTCTGGACCATGTGTCCAATCCTTATGAATAGGTGGGTCAAGAATACAAAGGTTAGATAGACCTTTGGATCCATCATTACCCCATGATGTGAAGCTAAATGAGAAAATAAAAATATAGATGAATGTCATATGAGATGGCTCATGGAGCCCCTAAATGTGCTATGATCTAACAATATTGGCATGGATAGCTGAATGTAAACTAGAAACTAGGCCACTATTGGCCACTTCGGAAGATGGAGATTGGACTTGTATATAATCCCCTCCTAAAACTAGAATCAAGGCTTAAGAAGCCACTTGGGAACTCAGGTACAGAGGAAGCAAACTTGTATGAAAGTTTACTTAAATGTGATACCAACTACCTACAGATGGAGTAAGGCACACAACTGCAAGGAATGTGTAAGAAAATACAATAAACTTGGAAATAAAGAAGGCCCATGTGCCATGCACATTGCCCCAATAACTGGTGTCTAGAACATAGATTTTGAACTAAAAAGTATATCAACTACCATGTCTGAACTGAAAATGAAAACTCTCATACCATGCATGATGCCACCTATATCTGGATTCTTTGAGTGAAATAAGTGCTAAAAATTATCGATTTCTAGACTAAACTATACTGGAAAAATTATGACTAAACTCACCTCTCTACCTAATTATAGAAAAACTAAATATTCTACTATTTGAACAACATCATCAAAAACATGACACTTTGGGGTCTAACACTATAGTCCCATTTTTGTCACTATTGTCTAGAGCCAAAATTGATGACTAATCTAGATTCTCTATTGTCTACCTAGTCTAGTTTGCTTGTGCTAAGTTTTAGATTTTGGACTGTACTATTTTGAAACTAATTTTTTGATCATTAGGAGCTCTAATTTATATGACAAAACCCCTATTTGTTGCCCCTTTTTTGAGGGTATGAATGAAGACCCTATAATGATTTCCCTTAAAATAAGAAGCTCTACAAATGTGTTAAGATATGAAAACATTTGATATAGCATTGATATACATTATCTCAAGATATAGAGAAAGTTGTAGAGAGAGATTGTTAGATCCACAAGGGTATGCCTAGATAGATATAATAATGTAATAACATGTATATAAGAGTAAACTAGAATTTGAAATGTTAATTGTTAGTTACTAGTGGCATGGAGGGATGGAGCATGATGTCCATCATTGAATCCAAAAAGCAAGGTAAATACATGATTAAAATAATGGCATTGCACACAAAAATAAGTAATCAAGTAACAAGCATACAAATAAAGAAGAAAAAAAAATGCAAGGGTGGCCAAGGGGCCAAATAAGAACACAAAGCATACAGGGCATGTTTAAATGCCACATACACACATAATGGGAATAAGAAAATATTTGCATAAGGGCCATAAACACATGAAAGGCACACACAAAGGACATTGGCAATTTCCCAAAGCCACACACATATAGATAGGAATAAAGGACATTGACAAATGTCCTAAAATGCAAGTAGGAAACAAACAGGAACTAGAAAATGCAAACACATCTAGCTACTCAAAGAAAAGAGTGGAAGTATAGAAAGTAATGGAAATATAAACATGCATCTAACTATGGAAATAAAGAATCAAGAGTATACAAGATATGTAATACAAGACTAATGTATATGTTATAAAATACATAAGTGTGATATATGTTAATGGATGTTGATATGATATCTATGTAAGTAAGTAAGGAACATACTACAACAAGATGTCTAGAGTGTATAGTGTAGGAATGATATAACCTGGATGGTGTAGTCATGTAGAGTATGCCCCTAGTGGGTAGATGTATCAACATGTAATTGGAATGTAGAAGTAGGATGCTCCCTCAATGGGTGGAGTGAAGCAATCAAAGATCTGAATGCACTGTACACACTCAAATAAAATCAAGTAAAGCCTATTAATATAGATAAATTGATCAACAATAACAGAGAATAATGTAATGTAAGTCAAACATAATGGTTAGCAACATAAAATGTAGATGATGCATATAATTTACATGTTTATGTATTTTAAATATTTTAACTATGTACAATCAAGTAGAAGAAACTATGTATAATCAAGCAGGAGATAATATGTACAATCAATGCTTGAAAGAAATGATACTAACCGATGAGTCTTAGATGAGACTCCCTGTCATGGTGTCTTGTATTAAAGAGTGGAATCATGCATGATCATGAAGCACAATGGAAATGTTGAGACCATGGCTCTAAAAGATGTATATGATATAAATGCCCTAAAATATCTGAAGTAGAAACTAACTATGGGGACCCTCTATAATTCTAATAAGTAGATACAATTATTTGGCTCTTAGGGACCCATATGGAAGTAGGATAAACTCACTAAATATGCTCTATGTGTAGATTCATGAGATCTCATTGAAACGAATCTAGGTGTGAATAATGTTGCTAGAAGTTGTCTATAATCCTAAAACTATGGAGGTGTATGAACCCTTTGTATAGGTGATAGATATCATATCTATGTTTGATGCTAAATTGGAGGAAAAATTGGTGGAAGAATTAGAACTAGTAAAAAAACAGAAACTAGATTTAAAACTAAAACTATCTCTAAAACTAGAAGTGGAAACTCATATGAAAATCTAGTAACTATGATAACTTGATTAGCATGAATGAATTATATGCATCAATGTACTATATATGGAACTAATCAAAGTTTTTTTATCTAAGGTTTACCAAGTAACAAGTCAAAAACTCTCCGTGTTAGGAACTATAGTAAATGAGGTGGTCATGTGTGTAGGACCAACCTGTAGAGGAATGAGGATCTCACCCAATGTAGTTTAACTATGTCCATTGAAACTATTTATAACTATATTTATTGCAGTAATATCCTATTCTATATAACCCAAGTGTTGTAGTAGTGTCATAGTACACGTGTTAACACTAGATCCATTATCAATTAGAAAAATTTTAATGTCATGATCATGAGTAAAATCTCTAATGAAGAGCACATTATAATCTATGTCATCTTCAATAATCTCCTACTTAAAAAAGGATATGGAAGGCTAAACTAGAATTCTAGAATGAAAAGAACCAATCATGTGGCTCAATAGATGTGAATCGACTATTGGTGCACTGTATGTAATTGGTGGAGGATGTGCTTGATATGTATGATGTAAATCTAATGTGTCCTATGTATCTGACTTACCATGCTATGGAAATGGATTTGAAAAGATTTTGAGTGACTTATCCTACATTGGTTTAGCTAGAGGAGGCTCAGTTGAAGTGCTTAGATCAATTTGATTGCCATCAATTAGATCCTATATCTTATGCTTGAGACTAATGAATCTATTTTTAATATAGATTGGTACCTTTTGATAGTCATAGAATTCATTCTGGTCATATCCCTATGGAAGAGGCTTTGCTAGATCAATTTCTTTGATATGAGGAAGATATATGATGTTACATTTTAATAACTACTATAGAACTCTGGCTGGAGGAACTAGAAGATTTTTAAAATGTCACCAAGGAGGTACTAATAAAGTGACTCTTTATGAGGGCTCTGAAACCACATTAAATGTTTGTTGAGTTGGTCCTTTATTGTTATTGAATTTAACCTTATATGGGGCTTTGTTATTACTTTTATTAGTTGTATCTGGTGCACTTGTGTACTTAAGTTTGCCCATTGAAATGTGTTTAATTTCTCTTTATTTTAAAGTGTGACACAATTCATTGAAAGAAGAGAAACATTTGAACATGTTTATCTCATGAAAACTTGGTAGAAGACTCTATTTGAAGAGGTCTTATAACTCCTAATCTGCCAATGCGCTAGTCATCTTAGCCAATTTGGTCTTGTATCTAAGAACATACTTGGTGAGAGGCTCATTTGATTTTTGTTTTTATTGTGTAGTTTGGGCATATAAAACCTTATCACTGATATTGATACTGAAATATGCTAGGAACATGTTAGTAAGAGGATTGAATGCATTATTGATTGATTTGATAGACTGTAAAACCATTGTAATGCATAATCCTTGATGCTCCTAAAAAATAATTTAGTTAATAGCTAATCATTTGGTAGATAATCCAAACATGCTACATGAAAGGCTCACATCTATCTCTGGATCACCCTTGCCATCATAAAGAGTGAGCTTACATTGGACAAATCTAGGTGGCAAGGGTGTAACAACTATATGTCATGTCAAATGTGTATGCAATAGAGTGAAGGAGTCTAATGCATGTGTAGATCTAGTGGTACCTTTCTCAAGATGTTGTACCTTGAATTGAAGAGATCAAATCTCTTGCACAAGGGCTGCCACATAAAAATATAGGGATGTAATAGCTATAGCTAGTGGAATAGAAGAAGGTTAGGCTACTATAGGGGGTTGTTGTGACATAGTTTCCCCCATAGCGTCATGTACAACTGGTGGCTCTGTAGTTTGATAAGACTCAACTTGTTTGGCCTTATTTAGTTCCATGATAGATTTTAAGATGTTAGCATGATAATAAGGCTATTTTTTAGTCTTTCTTTGAATTTTTTTAAAATCAAATCTTTGTTGAGTACAACTTCATTGTCAATAATGGGTGAAAATGGATCGGTAGTCCAATGTGATAGAACATGAGCATCAATATGTGTCTCATCATTATTATTATCATATTGCTCATTATCTAAATTATGTTCATAAATATTAGTGTAATATAGATGTGCAAGATCTCTAACGGGGACCTGAGTTGATTGCTTATCCATGTTATAGGAATGAGTTGCAGGAATTTGGTTGAATTTAGGAGGGTTGCCACTAAGTCTTGCACTTCATCTCAAAGGAAGAGATGCAAGGAGTATAGATTTCATAAGGAAAATAATTTGGAAAATAACAGAGCATATTACATAAAAATAATCTAAACAATGAATTGGAATATGCATAAAAAGGATATCAAACTCCAAGTATGTATAGTAATATCTCAAGATGCAAAGTAGGGACTAGTATATGCAACTAGGGATTTTTAAGAAATATAATTTACAAAATACTATAAACTTTTAAATTTGAAATTTATTTTCTGAGTTAAGTATGCAAGATAAAATTCAAAAAATTATGAGAAATTACTTGCTTGAATGGGACCTAGTAGATGCAACTAGGGTTTTAAGATAATTAAATTTTCTAGAATTTACTATGAATTTTTTTAATTTGAAGTGATTTTATGATTTTAATATTCAATAAAAATTTGTAAAAAATAAATGGAATATTACATGAAAATTAGTGAGATTTAGTTAAAGCAACTAGGGATTTAAAATGTTTTTTTTCAAAATTAATGTAACAATTTGAAAAATTTGTTATAAATTTATATAAGTGAGCTTGAAAAATTTAGGAAAATTTTGAAAATATTTCTAAAATTAGTAATATATTTTTCCTAGTGGTTTGAAAGTGTTTGTATGCAAATAGGACCTAGTATGTAAACTAGGGTTTTAGTGAATTATTAAAAATATTTCAATTAATTTTTAGTTTTATGATTTTTGAATTTAGGAAAATTTATAAAAATATTGTAAAAAAATCAAAAATAATTAGCCCTAGGGGTTTTAGGATTTTTGTGCAAAAATTCGAAGTAAGTCTAGTTCACCAAATATTTTACTAAATTTGGGAAACTATAGGTTTAATTTACTAAATAATAAAGGGGTCTAGATTAATGGGAAAATTATTAAATAAATGTACCTTAATTAACCTACTAATTTATTGAATCTAGAAGTGCTTAACTGATTTCTAAAAATGGAAAACAAGGGGAGAAAGAGTAAAACTTAGCTGATTTTGGGCTAAGACAGAAGAGACAAAGGCTACAAATTACTGATCTAGCTAGACAAACTATTAGAAATAAAATCTATAAGTCTATTTTATAACTAAATAAGAGCACTAGGAATGAGACACCTAGAGGTCTATTGCTATGGTCCAAGTTTTGGCACTACAGTCCTTAATGTTTAATCTTTTTGAGCTTTATGGGTTCTATTCATCTACTTTGGGAGACCCTATGCCTAAAATATTGAGTCTTAGTTATTCACAAAGCTTTGTGTGTAATTTATTTTGTCTTTAAGGATACTAGTTTCTATTTGTGCTTGATAGGTGATCTTGAATCCAATTGGAAAAAGGGATTAGTGTGTAATATGCACTGAACATGTGATCACACCCCATGTGTGGGCACACTACCTACATACCAATACTCTGAAGAGGGATCAAGGACAATGTAGTTCTCCCAATTTGAATGTGTATTATGAAATCCTATCTATGTAATGTAAGTATATATAGATTTGGGCAAGCTTGAGATGACTCATGACTAGTGTGGGAGCTTGGATAGGTTGGAAATAACAATGGTTGGTTGTATGCAAAGAATAGGAAGATTTTCTTGAGTGTACTTAGTATATTTCTAGCTTGTGCTTTTTGAATGATTACCAACCCTTATAAATGACCTTTGAATGGGATTTTATAAGGAAACTAGTTATCTTAGGTTAGATGAACTCACATTAGGCTTATAAGGGAAAAGATAAAGATTCAAGAAAATATGACTATTTGAGGCTATTGTGGATTTGGACAACAACACTATAAAGTGGACACCCTAGGTCCCAATGCTATATTCCAACTTATGGTGTTGTTGTCTAGGGGGAAAGAGACCCTAGGGGATAGATTTGTGCATGGGAGAGGAGTTTCAGATAGCATGGGTTGAATCTAGAAGGCTTCAGATGAGTGGGAAATAGTGAAAACATGCCTAAGTGGGTTGTATAATCAAGTAAGAGAGACCTATGGTTTGGGTGTCACTAGTCATGCTCAAGTTATACAAATTGCATTTTAGTATGACTACACCATATAATATTAAATCTTGAACAAATTTAAATAAGTACAAGTTTGACTACATGAAGACATTTGAAGACCATAAAAAGACATTTTTAATGCCACATACAAGTTTAAATAACCTTGTGAAAGTTTCAATCTGTAAGGGGTTGAAATTTTTTGACTTAGGAATCAAAATTGGTCAACGGGTACCTCTTCCTTCCTAGGAATCAAAATTGGTCAACAGGTACCTCTTCCTTCCTATTTTAGATTCCAAATATGATTTACATAGAGTTGTGGCATGGAAGAAATAAAAATATATTTAAAAGACATTCAAAGTTTGGATGATCCTTGGAGAGACAATAAATTTTAAGGATAAACAAACCACACCAATAATGAAATTCAAAATGGGAATTGAGATTGGGAATGGCCCTAATAAACATTCTATTTGGTTTTCCAAGCATTGAATTATTCCACTTAGAATGGGTTCTATTGCTTGAATTTTTAAGAACATCAAAATTGACCTTTGCTATAGGATAAGTGATTGGAGCAAGGCTACGATAGCAAGTACTACATAAAAATAAGATACCTCTAGGAGGGCACTTCTATATGATGTCTTACTTGATTCATGTAGTCCTAGGGATAATTTACATTCAAAATGGATCTCTCTAGAACCCCCCTGATGACTGTATAAATAACATGAGATATGATTCTTACTCCTTCATATACATATATGTGTATACTCATATTATGTTGTGCATATCACATGACATTTAACTACTGGTATAGAGCACCATCTATGAGTCCCATTACCTAGGATATCAAATAATATCATGGATACATTATTGAGTAGGGGAGACTACTATCTATACCCTGATTACGTAATCATCATGGTTATAGTCCATAATGTTACATTGTTACTCCTACCCAAATATTATTCAAACAATTTGGTGGAGTAGGAAATAGCCTACTAGTTATGGTGGAACATTGATGATGACATGCACAAAAAGAGGAAAGCTTACACTCATATCTCCTACTTCATGATTGGAAGAATATATTACACCAATTAGAAGAACTTCTATGATGTAGATAAATACAAAGAATACTACTCCTTGGCTTAATTTTTACACATGGGTTGAGATCCGTATGGATAGGTATAAAACCACATTAAGGGACTAGGTATTGAATATCAACATGATTTCTATGATCATGATGTTTTGTTCTTCAATGTTCATAATGATGACCAAGTCTTGGAAAGTGTATACTAAATTTAGTTTAAATAAGACCTTATAAAATTTATTCAAGGAGAACCTTCCCTTTCTATAAAGGAGGCATGGACTAGACTCCCACCAGATGAAAGATAGGATACATATAATATATGGACTCACAAACCCACTCAACCAATAGGGGAATAAGTACAATCCTCCTATACATGTCATGTGGTACTTAAATTAGTGAATAAGGAACTAGGGGTGATAGATACCTCAATTTGGGCAAGATAAGATGATCCCATTTATCTTAACTCCTTAGATTTAGAGGGAGCTAACCAAGTTGATGTTCCATCATTTCTAGATGTTTCCATTATGGTGACTTCAACCACATAATTGGATCCTTCCATAGCTCCCAAGACAACCATGTTTTATATAAGGAAACCAAGGCCTTAGTCCCTTACACAGAGCCCAGCCATGGAAGTACTATTAGTAGAGCCAACAATGCAAGGGGAAATTTTTGATGAGGAGGTAAAATTACAAAGAGAAAAATTCTTGAGCCTCTAGGTTCAAAGGGAAAGGCACCATTGTAAGAAAAAATACCAGGTGAGCCAATAACCCCTATTATTTCCTATGTTTCTCTTTTTATAGTTAGTTCGTTTTGTCCTACTTCATTCACCCTTCCTAGCTCCCCTCCTCTCTTGGTCCCCAAGGTGGAGGTTGATCCTATTCAACCCATTTGTTCAACCAAATTTTTTAGTTCCAAAGGTAGATGATACCTCTTTTCCCTTGAAATTCCTACTGCTTTAATTGGTATTCATGCAATTTCTCCTCTCACATCCACTCCTACTATTTCTATTGATGTTCCTTCTAATACTATTCTAACCCCCCATGAGAATCACGAAGAAGGCCACAAACAAAGCAAGGGGATCAATATAAAACCCCCAATTACATGTTTCATCCGCACAATTAAGTTTACTATTTATCCCTCCTAGTCCTTCTCAAGAGACAACTATGATAACCACTAGGAAGGTTGAGAAGAAGAAATGGACAATATACACAGTCCATCTACTACCATAATATGGTGGAGTGGACTAGTCCAGAATCATATGGCCTTCACACCTTTATCTCCTCTTGGATGAAACTCTAAAGTAAACATCAAGTGTGATATTGGGTGAGACTACAAATTTAAACACTCAACCCATGGACTGGACCCAGCTAATACTCCCACAGTGGGCAAAAAATATGGAATCAGAAGCCTACAAAAGGCCTAATCTAGTGATTACCAAATTTACCACTATAAGAATAATATTTGAAAAATGTATAGGGAGTGTATAGAGGGTTAGAAAGAGGAAGCTATAAGATGAGATTGGAAGAGTAGTCATTGTGGATGAAAGGGAATAAATGTTCACTTTATCCAAATAGAAAGACAAAAAAATAGGGCAATCCCCTTATATAGAGGATTTTAAATCCTATTTTAAAATATATAAGGATTTTCTAGTAGAAATTCATGAAGGAACTAAAATGGCACTAGAAGAACTAGATCAATAATTGGAACAACTAAGAGAACAATACCAAACTATTCATATTCTAGCTTGTAACATCCAAATTATACAATACTATTGAGGCTATTAGTGTAATAATGGAAGAATTGGTGACCCACATAGTAGAGACTACCATATTTTTTAATTCTTTGAAGAGAGATGAGAATAAACTCAAATTTCTTATTCTTTTTATAATTGGCAAGGCACATACACATTTGAACCTAATGGCACCATTTGAGTCTACCAATGCCCTCAACTTGGTGGTTATTATAAGATAAGAGGTCAAAGAGTGGATTGATGCAGATGAGGTAGTGATGCCTAAGTATTTTGAATATGAGACTAACCCTTGAAAATTTAGGATGAAATGAAGATTTCACAGGCCAAGGATTCCATAGGAAGACTTAATTTTGACTAGATCTTACAATAATCTTCAAATAAATTTAAGCATGATATACAAGGGAAGATACTAGAGGAAATATAGGTTGAGATCAATTTTTATAGTCAGAAGGTCACTGAAGTTGAGATATTCAGATCTAACTTCAAGGATACAAAATATGAACATGTAAGGCTCCTAAAATAGGTGAACAGGGTGCATAGGCCTTCATTCCTTAACATGGATATAATCAGATATCAATATGACATAAAAAATAACACTATCAATATTTATAAGAAAATGAGAATACTGGCATTACAACTCCTAGTTAAACACAAGCATCCACTTTAATTCCTCTGACAACCTCATTTGCCATGTGATAACTTGGTAGACCTTGACTTGAAATCCAATTTTGTATGTATAAATGCATAATTTAATTAAAATTTACCTATACTTAGAGTATACATGTAAATTTACTTGAGATGTTTGTAAGTATGCACATGTTACATTAGATTTCATAGACCAACTAATTTTGACATAAATGTAATTAATTACAAGCATGTAAAATAGGTAATTTTGAGACTAAAATTAGAACTGAGGTTTTAACTGCAACATGTAACTATGAGTTTACATACACTTGGAGGATGAGGCATCCCATCCCCAAGTCTATATATCTATGTAATTTCACATTCCAAAGGGTTGGAAGATTTTATCAATACAAGAAGAAGTCAATTTTTGACTGTCATGAAATAACATTGGTGTTTTCTTCTCCCATTTATGTGATTTAAATTTTGATTTTCAAGTTGTTATAATACAATAATTTAAAGTAAGAAAAAGCTATGGATAAATTATGAATATTTTTTCAATGTATGATAACTATATATGTGAAAACACTATTGAAAGTTAGTAGATATAATTAATTAATTAGTTTAAACTATGTTAATATTCTTAGTGTGTAGAAGTGATTTATTATGATATAGTTTTATAATGTGTGTTCAATAACTACCTTAGATGCCTTCTTGGTCTAGGTTGTAACCTTTCAGTTGAGGGTGTACAAGAGAAACTCTAAAGGGTTACTCCTTCAGTTGAGACCATCAAGTTTCCTATACCACTCCTCCCCAGACTTCATAACTATGTTTACTTATGAGTGTGCAATAGTTTCAATCAATAAGCACTAGTTTTGAGAGCACTTGTACACTAAGAGACCAACCTAGGAAGTGACCCTTTGATATCATAGAACTTATTTTTTTATATACCCTTCCCTCCTTTTGAAAATTTATTTGATTTATATCTAACCACTCTATATTATATATCATCCATCCATCCCACTCAGGTTTAATTTATTTACTAATATTGATTTCACTACAAGTAAACCTGGTTAATAACCTGCATGCTCTATTTTCTATTCCACCACAAGGTTATTTAACCCATACCTACAACTCATGCACTAGAGTGGATTTTACCTCCACTGAGATCCTAAGAAATTAGAGGCTACCTAGTTTAAACTTTGGTTGGTACACAAGACCCATATTAACATATACCCTAGGTGGGGACCTACAAGAATATATTTGGGAGGCCAAATCACATGCATAAATGACCTGATTCTTGAGTTATATAATAAATTTATCTTTCTCCTTTAATTACTATACAAAAAATTGATATTTTATCTTAAACTCTTATTGTAATCTCTTTGTTTTTGTAGTTACATGACATACCTATTTCCTAAGCTGAACTATAAATTGAGACCCTTTAATTTTAATCTTGTTGAGTATATTATCATTATCATCCTTTGAAATTATTTGTAAAGAGTCTGTGTAAGTGGAAATGTCTAATATAAGGGTTTTATAAGTATCTAGAGAGAACTAAACTAGTATATAGGAACCTATGTGGTCTTTTAAGCCATATTTTATATAAAAAAAAAACCCATATTTTCATTATGGGATTGAGACAACCCCTCAAATCATTTCCTAAGGATATACACTTCTACTTATTGACATTTAATTTTTTTTAATGATTCTAAAAAATATTAATGTGGATCTTTAAGGCTTGCCTCTTCCAACTCTAGAATTTATTTGACAAGTTAATTCTCATAGATCTCAAGCACTTGAAAGTTTAAACCTCCATAATTATGCAAGGTTATATATTTATTGGTGAGACCACCCTATAAACTTGTGTTCCTAAATTTATTCTCAGACAAAATAATCTCACTTATTTTAGGATACATTAAATATATATTTGAACTTGTGGTTTGTAAATTTGTATTAGTTTTTGAATATACAAAGAAGAAGAGTATAATTAACTTCCTCTTCCTTATATTAGTATGATATTTTTTCATATATAACCATTAATTTTTGAAAGAAAAAATAATCCACGACAGAGATTATGTTTAGAAAATAAATAAAGAGAAGATTCACCAACCTATAGTGAGCTAAATATTTCTCATTCTCTTTATTTACTTTCACATAAATTCTTTCAATTTGTTTGAAAAAGAAAAAATTGATATTCAAAATATTCTTGTGTTTGAGATCGAAGAGGATCCTAAATTGATAAGAGAATGAATGTAATCTCATCATATTTTTCAATATACATGTAAATAAAATTCTAAAATTTAAGAATGGATATTTTATAAATACTATTACCTATAGTTTGTACCTTTTCTTTAAGTAGTGAAAATTACTTCTTGCACTAAATTCTTTATTTCTTCACTGCATACCATTTCTCACCCACTTTCAACAAACCTATAGCTCTTGCAATGCTATAATTAAATATGGCCATGGTCACACCTATAAATTTATTAATTCCCTCATCTTATTAATTATAAAAATATTTTTCAATATTGTCATCGTATCTTTGAAATATCCCAAAAAATTTAACCATCCTATTTCAATATATATATTTTTTGAAAAATCAGGGTTTTCCCTCACTATTATGTGATTATATAGTTTAAAAATATTAAATTGACCCAATGTAAGTAATTAAAGTGAGTATTCCAAATAAATATGTTATGGAAACAAACAACAGGCCATCAATATCATGGAAGGAATAAATAGAGATAAATAAAGATGGACATAATGAAACAAGGTGAGTACTAGCGACAAAATTCTATTAGTGCATGCATGATTTTTATTACATGTAATTTAAAATATATGTAATGTAATTATTATAATATATTAAAATAATAGTTTTTAAAAAGTTTTTTTAATGCATCTTTTTAAAAATCTTTTAAGTTTTATTGAAAAATGCATGAAAAATAGGTATTTTGAAAGAGGGTTTAGATATTGATTTTTTTAGATGTAGTTTTAAGATTTGTGATTGATAAACATGTATATTAAATGTGTATACATAATTAAATAATATAAATAATTTTAAAATTATTGGAATAAATGTATGTAATATACAAAACTTCAATTGATATCCATAGTGTACATGTTTAGTAGATATCATTTGCAATAGATATGCATAATTTACATTCTATAGTATATATAAATCTCTAATTTAATTTTAATACAACCATAATTAATTTTACCAATAAACACTAATTTTTATATAATTTTTTATTAAAAAATCAAATTTATATAAAAAAAAATAACATACTTAAAATACATTGAATTTAATTAACTTATTATACTCAAAATACATAGTAAAAATAATAAATCCATTTTATATCACACAATTTATCCTTCACATATCAATATGTAGAATAAATTTTTAGATATATTAATTAATACTTCAATAAATGGTTTATCATAATATGAATAAAGAAGTGTTCATAATAAATGATATACTTTAAAGATGAAGTACAATAGATACACACAAATAGATTTTATTTAATTTATTTCCTTCTTCACATAGGCTAAACCCATATAAAATGATGGAAAATAAATACATACAAAATTAATCATTACACACATAAAATAAGATATTTGGTGTGGGAAAATTCATTCTATGCACACATAAAACAAGATTGAAAATTCAATCACTGCCAAAATCCCTATCAAAATTATTTTAAAATAATAAACCATAATGGACACATAAGACAAGAAAGGCTCACTTATAATGTGGGGCTATTAATTTAAAATAAAAATACCTATTAAGATTATTTGTAAAATCTTATTCCATTTATTTATAAATCCTATCATTCACTATAATATATCAATGAAACTTTCTTCTAAGACAGATTCAATATATGATATTTTAGAATAAACAAAAGATAGACCCACTCCCATATTCCTTGGATTATAAAATGAATCCCTTTACTAATATATCATTTATTTTTGGTTAAAGTAAAAAAACTTATTAAAATTATTTTTAAAATCTTATTCTATTTATTTATAAATCCTATCATTCATTATAATACATTAATGGAACTTTCTTCCAGGATAGATTCAATATATGATATTGTAGAATAAATAAAAGATAGATCCACTCCCATATTCTTTGGATTATAAAATGATTCCCTCTACCAATACGTCATTTACTTTTGGTTTTTAGTTATAGTGAACAATAGAAAGTGATATTAATTATAATTGAAAGTTTATTAAAGATCTAAGTTTTTTATCATTTAACAATAATCTATAATTATTTATTAGTCATTAGATTAAATTAATTTTAGGATGTTTATTTACTTATTGGTTATTGATATATATTAGATGTTACTGGCACATTTTTTTAATTTACAATGATTATTAATTAAATTCATTTTGTATTTTGTTATTGAAAATATTTTAACTAATGTACCAACTTTTTTCTAAATTTCACATCGAGTAAATATAGTTTTTATTTTGATATTAATGTTTAAAATAAAATATTTTATATATAAATATAAATATTATACTTAATTTATCTCTAAAATATTAATTGATACATTGACATTTTTTACAATACAAAGTCAACATATATATTATATTTTAAAAAGGTGAGAATTTCAACTTGTTCTCAAAAGGAACTAAAGTTTCAAAGGGTAGCATGCATCCAAATAAGGATGCATTACATTTTAGAGACATAGTAAGATTCTTTTTTATTATTAGTGTCAACATAGTGTTGGATGGGAAACCTTGAAAATATTGAGAGTAAGGGATATTATATCCCCTAATAAGAGAATAAAGTTTCAAAGCATGAAATTTCATCAATATCACTTATTATTATTGATCATATATAGTACAATTTGGCTAGTGACTCAAAGGATGATAGTGCAATGGAATAGGATGAAAGGGCCAATAATACTGGTCCTAAAGATAGAAATAAAGTTTTTAAATATAAATTGGTTTTTAAGGTCAATGTTATAATTGAACTATATATATATATATATATATATATATATATATATATATATATATATATATATATATATATATATATATATATATATAACATAAAATTTATGGATATGAATGTGGACCCATGAAATTTATTGTAATGTTAAAAAATATAATGAATTCTTGTGGTTATTTATTGACCTTGTTATAACTTGATATGATTTTTGGCTTAAGCTGATAAAAAAATTGAAGCTCTTAAAATAGGGTGTGCATTATAGGTTAGAGGGATTGATCAATTTGAAGGTTTTATCTAACTACAAGGTGATGAATAATTTTCTTTTATTGATATGAGTTTCATCTAAGTTGATCCATCTCTATTCATTTGAGAGTAAGTTTTTTTTTAAAGAATAATTAAAATGTGTTTGAGGGAGACATGGTGAAATTTAAAAGATTAGGTGGAAATAAATTTTGTATTTATTTCAATAAAATATTCAACCCATTTTTCAAACATTTATCCTATAAAAATGATCTCTTATACAATGTTCTATTAACCAATTGGCCTACCATAAAAATTATCCTATGGATGTAATACTAAAAGAAGACCCCAAAAAAGTGAATTTAATATGTGAAATGTATTATAGTAATAAAAAATATAACTAGTATATATAATATATTTTAATGGATTTAATTGAAATCATATAAAAATTATGATAGAAATACCTTATAAGTGTCACAAATTTAAAAAATTGAATACAAATCCAACCAGATCATCAAACACATAATTCAACAAGGAAAAAATGTTTATTTTTTAAGAGGACATAAGAAAGATAAATTTTTAAAAACATAAATTTCTTTTTAATTATTATATTGGTTCAATCCTTAATCAATGGCATATACTAAATCCATAATAAACTTCCATAGAGGAATTTATGGTTAATGTATTTATAAAAAAATGCAATCATTAATGTAGGATACCAATCAATGATGTGAACTATAGATAAAAATGAAGTATTATGTTGTTGATGTATGTTAGCATGCATGGTATAAATAGGATCTTAAAGTGACTAGATAAATGGTGATATATGTATTAAATGGTAACACTAGAAAATAAAAACAAAGATTAAATGACATCATAATAATTGATATCATATAAAGAATCACACAAAATAAATATAAATATTTATACATTTGAATTTTTTTTAGACAATATGTAATTAAAATTTGTCATAAAATCCTTCTTACATTTTATACACTCTTTAATCATCAAGAAGTGTAATGAGGTCCTTATATTTTTAAATTTACTTCTACCTCAAAGTAAAAAATTAATAAAATATAACAAAATCACATGTTTTGATTGTGAAGAATAAATTATTCTTCAAGTTTAATGAGTGTACATAAATTAAAAATATTTATATCCACCAAGTTCTTGGAAACACTATAAAAATGTAATGACTATCAAAAATGACATAATGGATACATTAAAAGTTATCATTTGCATTATTAATCCCATAGAATTCAATAAAAGGGACAAAGTAAGGGATTATTAAGTATTATGTGTGATAAACTTGATAAGATAAAAACTTCCATACCAAGGATAGGCATACAACAAAATTTAATAATTAATTATATGAACCCCAATTAATTTGACTAGTATACTAACATATATAAATAAGTTGATGTTCTAATCCAATTTGACCTACCATTTATTGAATGTATAAGAAAATTCATAATCACATAATTATATTTATGTCTCAATAAACTCAAATAACTAATAATTTTAAAGTATGGTGGTTTATTATATAATAGTGAATCATCCAAACAAATATTACTAAATAAAATATTAGAAAATAAATTATCTAAAAATTCTAGGGGTGCAAGGATAAAATTGGACATTCTCAATCAATTTATATTAAGGGTGCATGTAATTCAATAAAAAAAACTACCATCCCTTAAATTTAAACTATAAAATGCTTCATGTGACCAAAAAAAAAATGCATTATTTGCAATTACATCCATATTGACAAGAAGGATGGTTTTCAACATTAAGTATGTCATCTTACTTATAATGGGGCATACCCATAAGGAGATAAATGGAATTTTTTTTGAGATGTTTATAATTAATATGGAAATTGGAAACATTATCTTTTCCCTATATCATTGACACTTAAAAATATAATTTATATGCACTTCATACCTTATTGAGGAATTATATGTCGTTCATGCCTTTTTGGATCCACATTAGTTAGATATAAACCACAACATATTGGTTATTATAAAACCAAACATGTTTAAGTTCCATGTTGTGTAAAATAAACCAATGATGAAATATAAAACAATAATCAAAGATTTTTAATGGTCTAGTTCAATTTAAAATTTTTATACATTAAATGAGAGTAATCAAAACTTTCATATAGGGAAGCCTCCAATAACATCGTTTAGAAAAATTAAAAGAGATGGAATTTTTTTTAAATGTAATAAAAACATATATTTCATGTTGGAAAAAGAGTGTTATAGATAGAGGTTATGTATTCTTGCTTCCAAAAATAAGGTATTAGGAAAAAAACTGTACTTTGAATAGACTCTTTATTAATTATAGAGAGATGTCAAAAGATTCCTTTTGAGAAAAACAAATTAGGACTTAGATATTTATGATCATATAATAGGAGTCACACATTTTCTTATATATCACTACATTAACAAAAAATTCCCAAATAATAATGATATTTATGTTGGGCCTTCTTGTAAAAGATCTAAAGATGAATGAAATCCAATGAAAGACATGTATACCAGATAAATGCTTATAATATGGAAATGAAGAAAATATCAAAATATGTATGGGTATGGTGGAATGGGATATTTAAATTAAAAATTATTTTGATAATGTAGTTTAAAATGTGATAGTTCAATGTGGAGAAACTATTGGAAATCAAAACATAGAGAATAAATTGTATTATAAACGTTTAAGGACAAATCAATAGTGGAGAAAATAGAGTGAAAGAAAATAAAATTTTGATGTGAAAATCATCATTTAGGCATGTTCACCAAACAAAAAGTATAAATGAGATGTAATTAAAATACCTTAAAATGGATGTGACACCATTAAAGCTTACATTTCCTAACTTAAATGTGATAATGATTGATAAAGTGAATCAAAGGATGATTAATATATCATAGGTTTTTGAAACACTAAATCTATTATACATCATATCTGATATCATCTTAGCTTGGGACATGGATTTTTTAAAATTTGTATTCCATATCATGTTCTTACATGTCCTTAATATTATATTATTATTTAATATGAAAGGAAGACTAATATTTATTCTATAAAATTATTTATCATATTTATGGAACTATAAGACTTTAATAATGTACTTTTTTTAATATGAATGGAAGATTAAAATTTATTCTAAGAATTTATTTGTCATACTTGTAGAAGTACAAATGTTAAATTAATATATAATTATTTAATTAGTAATATTTTTAAAACCATAATTAACATTGCTAAAAAATATACTCTTACAAGACCTTAATATTTTACTATTATTTAATGTGAATAATATTCATTCATTGAATTATTTTTCATATAATTATGGGACTACAATAATTGAATATTGTACTATTTTTTAATATGAGTAAAAGATTAATATTTGTTTCAAAAAAATATTTTTCATATTTATTGAACTACGAATGTAAGATGAATGTTTAATTCTTTAATCAATAGTATATTCAAACTATAATTAACATTATTCTTCATATGCTTAGATATGAATGATAAAGTAAAATAATAATAATGAGATAATTATACTTTGATTCTACATGAGTTATATTTTAATAATAACAATATTGAAATCCAATGTCACATTAATTGAAATGAATGATAAAAATATTGGAATATATAATCACATTAGTTGAAAACTAATAATAGTAATATTTAAATCCAATTATAACAAAAAAATATCCATATTCATTGAAATATGTCCAAATTAATGACATATTGGTTAATTAATAGTTTTCATGATATAAATAACTGCACTAATCATACAAATTTAAAGTTAGAGAAAGAAAGGTTAGTACACCAAACACATAAAAATCATATCCAACCATAAGTAAATAAGTCAAACATTTTTACATAGTGTATATACAAAGCAATGCCACATAGAGTAAATAAGTATAGTCATGTCATAGAGAGAAAAATTATATGAAATATCATGTAGAGATAAGATAGAGAAATCAAAACACACAAAAAATTCATGACATAAATTATAAGTTTAAAGCATATATATATATATATATATATATATATATATATATATATATATATATATATATATATATATATATATGCCAAACAATAAGCACAAGCACACATAGCAGGCTAGGAAAAAGCAAGAGAATCATTATAAATTATAAGAAATAGAAAATATGTGAAGTAGTATATAACCCAAAAAAAAACACTCAAAATTTAAGCACACAACATCTATTCTAGGTTAGGATATATAATAAAATATAAATCTCAATAAGATAAGGGAAATTAGGAAATGTCTAATGTAAAATAACTCCTAGAAAAAGATAAGGATGCACCTAGGATAAGAATTAGGATGCCCCTAGAGTTAACATGAGTATGACCCTAGAAACCTATGAGACCTTAATCATATGTAAAAACATGTATATATTGTAGATAACTCAATAATATCATCAATATTACGTGTGTATATAATTATAACTATTATCAATAGGAATATAAAATGCTAAACTATGTAATATAAAAATATAAACAAAAATAAAATGTTAGAATAATTAAAATAAGTATCAATTAAAATAAACTAATGAGAAAATAAATCTAAAGGATAAAATAAATAACTAATGGATCCCTATTAACTTATAGCTTCCCTCAGATCTATGAACTTGATGGGATGGAAAGTTTTGATATGTATTGTGTTGTTATAATAAGGAATCTCATGTGAGATTTTAGGATGGGAAAACATAAATAAGGCAAAGGATATAAATAAATAAATAAAACATAATCACCATAAATGAAAAGACTTTAATAATGTTATATGAATCAAAAGAGGTAGCAGAGAAATAAACCAATAAACAACAAGAACATGAAGGTAGAGAAAAAATAAGGTAACTTAAAAACTTAGATAAGATAGATGAAAAAATTAAAATAAGTTAAAAGGGAAAAAAGGGGCATAACACATTTAAGGAAGAAAAGTACTTTCAAATTTATTATGTGAAACAAGAAAATAAATTAAATCTAGATGCAAGAAAGAAATATATAAAAAATAAGTAAAGATAAGAAATTTTATACAAATATATTTTTCAAGTGTAAGAGTATGGAATATCAAGTGAGTATAACCAATGAAACCATATAAATGATCGTATTATGCATAATTACATACAATCAGTTTCCCATAATCAATATATAGATGCCATGAAACCTGAGTCCATAAAGGCTAGTGCATTATCATCATCATTTTCATATTTAAAATAATAATTATCCCTATTATAATTATCATTATTATAATATTTTCCCTTACAAGAATTATCATTGCAAAGGGTAGCATTATCCTTTTGTAACATAACACCTTTTATTATTTGAATGGTGTGCCAAATGGTTATATATTTGGTAGGCACTTTATTTTTAATAAGTGCATAAGGATGCAATAATATTACATTATCACATGGATGAGTAGGTATTTAAATTGTAGGTGCATATACTTAAATTCATATGATTATTTAATTTAATAGCTCTTAAATTAACACATTGTGTTGAACTTATTTGGGCATATCGTAAGTAGTGCTTTGAATGGTGATCACTTTATTATCATGGATAAAATTAAAACATTGATGTAGTTTTAATGGGGTTTATTTATTTTGAATAATCCATGGTCATACAATAAATATGTCATATGTCCTATTACATGAAACCAAAATAATAAAGCCTTAGGACTAATGGTATTAAATAGGTTAATGCCCTTAAGTGGTGTCCTAATTATACCATCATATCCTCTAATAAATATGGTTGTAACCATTATATATTTATGTGTACATCCAAGATTCGTAACAAATTTCATTGTACACAAATTTATACTCCACCATTTATCAATCATAATTAATTTTTTAAACCTTATGTTTACACTAATTCTAGTTTTAAGAAAAATAAGGAATAAAGTAGTTCAAATTATATATACTTAATATTACATAACTTAAAATACAAAATTCACATATATCTAATAATATATGATGAGAAATAAGTCTAGATACTACAAATGAAACTAGACTAAGTAATGTAAATGACAAATGGGTAAGGAATGATCACACTTATTTGTTGTTCTATCAATATGACATTGCATATGGACTCTACACACTATGTACAAATTTGTTTTGAAATTTAGAAACTGTGTGATGTTTTGGAATATAACCATTCACTAGGACATACCCATTTATATATTTATTTTATTGGTACAAGCCATACAACTGTAATTATTTGACTATGGTTGGTTTTATCCTACTACAGTTGGGTTTGTATAAGTATGGTTTTTTTCTTAGTTTTACTATCACTTATGAATTTTTTCCTCATTATTTCCCTTGTACCTTCACTCTTTAGATATTTCAAGAAGAATGTGTATAAAAATTATTTTTTTCTTGACCTAGCTTGCATTTTAAAACAAAACAAATAATTGTGGAGTTGGGAAAGCATCAAGGAAGTGTTGCAAACTACATATCTCACACACATGAAATTAAAATTCAACATAGTTTAATGAGTGTGGGGATGTAACAAATCAAGTGAGGGTCTTGTAAGACTCTTATTCCCTAGAAATAATTATTTAGCTACATATAGATTAATATCCTCTTTTGGAAAAGGTAAATTCAAAGAGACTTAAATAAAATGACAATGTCATAAGTGTATGAAATTCAATGAAGCTTGCCTTGGGTGATGATTGCCTCTAGGCCTTACCTTGTATGTGAATTAGATTTTGATATTTTTAGGTGTATTGTAATTTATTAATTTATTCATTATATATGATAAATGGTCTGGTTAGACCTTGTATATATAGGATGCCTTAGGATAACTTACACACATTATACAACTATCATAATGATTAAGAACAAGAGTATATATTAAATATTCATGGAAAATGGATAATGGTACCAAAAAAATAAATGGAAAAATAATGTAGGTGTATATTTTTTTCCAAGATGGACCCATATAGTGTATGTCTTTATCTATGATATTATTTTGGCTTTGTTTTTGAGTTAAGGCTAGGTGATAAGTGAGAAATAGTCTAGATGGATTAATGGGTACCTTTTTTTATATGTGTTTAGGTGATCTTAGGATCTTAGGATCAATTATATGCCTATTTTTGGGTTGGAAAAATCTTATAGATAGACTATATGTGTAAGTTTTAAAAATAAGTTATATTGGGATTAAGAAACTTGGACTAAGGGTCTTATGCAAAATTTAAGTGTCTCCATAATGACCCCACCATAACTTGGGTATGTGAGTGAAATTAATGGGTGTGTTAAAGTATAAATGTAAATAATTTAAATATTCACCTTTATGTACCTAAGCAATGATGAAGGTATTTTGAATTACAATCATATTGAAACTTTGTCCGCACTATATAATTGATACACCTAAAATAAATGTCGAATGCCACATGTAGTCAAATTTTTATGATATGTTTTTATTTTTGAAAAACTTCCAAATTTAACTTGAAAAGAGAGCATATTAATAAATACACTTACTTTTTATCATCCCAAATTCCATACTAAAAATAATTTAAATAGGTGTTGAAACATATCTAATACTTTTCTAGGAGTCTTCATAAATCCAATCCACTTATTAATCAAGGAAGCATACCAATTTTCAACTCTACCACTTTGTCCTTTTTATAATAAAAAAATGTATTTGTAAATTCCATGATATATTCCCCAATTTTTAGGTGAGGGATGCCATTTTTTTCTTAAAAAAAAAGGTTAGATGCATCATATGTTAGGAAAAATAGTTACTTGAAACGTGTTATGAACCTACAAACATATGAAATTTGACATTTTATACAATTTTAATATTTTTTACATATATCATATGTTAGAAAAAAATAAATTATCTAAAACATATTGTTATTTTTTATTAAGGTAAATATAGGGTTTTGACAAGTACCTAAAACTTGTATAAATATTGAAATATAAATCATGACAAACACATTAGAAAAATCATGAAACTATCTATATAATATTAGACCACACAAAAACAATAAATTATATCAAATAAAAGTTAGAATAACATCCCTCAACCATCAACCAAAACTATAGCTAGGAAACATTGCCACAAGCTAATAGATTGACAAGAATATCTCTACCTTTCCTTAATTTTATTTTCCTCCCTCTTAGAACTTTAAAATTATATTTAAACTCCTTATCCCTCATATAATTCATGAGACTTCCATTATTTATCTTCCAAAATATTATAATCAAGTTTTAAATTATTGAATAAAACCTAATTACCTCTAATATTTTTTATGTTCAATTTATCACCTCTTTGGTTGTTTCCTTGGTTTTGACTTCTCTCATATTAGATCTACCTTTTTTGTTATCTACCCATTCATATAATGTCTTATTCAAGATTCTAGTGTTTTTATACCTATAATTATTTTCTAAATTGGGAGATTTAACTTCATGACTTTGAGGCATACATGGAACCCTTTCCTCATACATAATGATTTCTCCTTCCTCCAAGACTATTTATCCTTTTACCTCTTTGTCTCTCCTATGATATTCTCTCCCTTATGTCCCTTTTTCATCCAAATTGGTTTTTTTTAAGTTTGTTGGTACCTTTGTGATTTCTCCCTCATGTCTACATAGAATCAAATTTATTTCCACCAAGAAATACTTGATTGAAAAAGTGGAGGAAATATCCTTAGGCACTCCCATGGCTTGTTTCTCATTGAATTATTTTATTAACTCTTGCTTAGATTCCATTATATATAATATTATCTTTTGAGTTCTTTCCCTCTCTATTATTATGAGGAATGACTCCATCTTCTTTCCTTTTCCATACTGAATCCACTTTTATTTTGTTAGGGTAGCATATGATTAAATGACCCAACTTGTTACACTTAGTGAATTTTTCCTTTTATATTTAGTAGACTATAATTTGGGTCCAAAATCAATAACTATATTTTAGTTTTATAGTTTTTAGGAAAGTTGTGTCATGGGAAACACTGATACATAATTTAACGTAGATTAATTTCTCCTTGATTAAGTAACTATGTTAATAGATATTGGATGAACTATGGATTTTATTATTCTTATTATGATTTCATATTCCAAAAATTCTAGGGGAAAGATTGACAATCTAATCGAAAGAGGAAAAAATTGAAGGATTCTTTGAAAGGATCAAAATCTCCACTTCTTGAGGACTAGATTATATTTCCCTATAAACTAGGGGCCCATAAGTAGATAAATAACATAATTTTCATGGTTTAAGAAGGAAAAAAATAAATAAAATTATCCATGGCTAGAATTTCCATGTGGTCTTTTAGATTCCATTTCCTATATGACCATTCTCTAACAACATCTATGTTTGGTTGATTTCCCATGAATTTACCAATCAAGGTATTTTCTAATATAAAAATAGATCTCTCAAAACTATTATCAAGAATACTTAATAAGACATTTTCATCCTCAAATAAAGGATTAAGAACTTTAACTCTTAGGGTGGAATATATTTTGACTTACCTATGAGTTTATTTGCTTAACATCTATAGACTCACTCATTATTTATCCTTAGAACCTATCCAAAGGAAAGTTTTTTAAATACTCTCCACCTTATCAACAATGGATTTTAGAATGGAAAAAGTGGACATGAAATAAATTGGTATGATATGGAGGGAATTCTTAAGAATTTGAACTTTACCAGCTTGAGTTAGGAGATTCCCTTTCCAATCGGCCAACTTCTTATGAATCCTATAGATGAGGGGAATCTATAAAGAAGGTTTTAGTCGGCCCTAAAATAGAGGGATGCCAAGATAAGAAGATGGTAAATTTATAATGTTACATCCTATAATATTAGTAACTTTAGATTAGAGAACCGATGGAGTATTGATGAAGAAAAGAGAGCTCTTATTGAAATTCACACTTTGAAAAAATGCCCCTTCATACATCTCAAGGATCTTCTTGAGACATCTATCTTCAAAAATTGAGGCTTCTCCCATCATAATTATGTCATCAGAAGATTGTTGGTGAGTGATAGGATTGGTGTTAGGAGCACAAGTGATTCCCTTGATAATTTTAAAAGATCTGGCTATAGAGATAAGTTAGCTTAAGGCTTCTTTTAAGTTGATAAAAAGGTAAGGGGAGAGAGGATCCCCCTATCTTAACCCTCTACCAGCTAGAAAGAAACATTGAGGAACCTCATTAATTATAATTGAGAATGAAGGATTATGAATACAAGAGGTAATTAATATTTTGACATGAGAATTGAACCCAATTTTGTTTAGAATGTTGTCAAGGAATGACCAGGAAACCTTATCATAGGCTTTGTTCATATCAAGTTTTAGGAACATGCCTTACCAATCTAAATGAGAAATTGGGTAGATGGTTTCATGAACCATAATTATCCCATCAAAAATTTATCTACCAAAAATGAAAGCACCTTACTACTCCACTATTATTTTGTTAAGGACAAGCTAAATTTTAAGTGTAATACCTTTGGAACAAATTTTATATAAAGTGGAGCACAAGCTAATGGGTCTAAAGTCTGATTCCTTAGATGCATCTTGTTTCTTAGGGATTAGGACAATAAAAGTGTTGTTGAAGTCTTGGAGCATGGATCCCATTTTGAAAAATTCAATAACTACCAAACATATGTTATGATAAATAGTGTACCAAAAAACCTAAAAATAGAAATGAGGGAAGCTATCAGGCCCAAGGGCCTTATCCCATTTTAAAGAGAATACAATAGCCTTGATATCTTCTTTCAAAGGGGGTTTGAGGATAGAATCATTATCTTATTAAAAAATAATCCTATTAATAGATTGACCATTTGATCCTCAAGGCTAAAATACTAAGATGAAGAATGAGAAAGTAGATATTTTAAAAAAATTACCAAATATTGAGTCATTTCATCCTCCTTCCTAAACTAAGTTCCATCTTCACCTTAAATCTTTGTAATGAGATTTTGTTGCTAGTTTTTAGACATAGAGGTGTGGAATTTTTTTTCATTTCTATCTCCTTTAAGCCATAACTTTATAGATCTTTTTCACCAATATATTTCTTCTTTGGCCTCTATATTGTGAAATCTACTGAGGAGTTCCTTTTCCTTCATGTGGAGTTTAACAGAATAGCCTACATCCAAAATTTCTAGTTTAACCTTGTCAATTTCTTCTTCAATAAAGTTTTTTTTGGATAAAGATATTCCAAAACACATTTGTGTTCTAGATTTTAAGCATATTTTTAACATGTTTTAATTTAATTTCCAGGTTAAACATGGCTGATCCTTAAATGGTGATACTCCACCACTTTTTAATATGGTCTTCCATAGTAAGATTGGAAAGCCACATTTTTCAAATCTAAAAGGAATGGATTTTTTTTAAGATACTCTATCACTTTAGAATAAAAGGGGGTTATGGTCAGATCCAATCCTTGGGAGAGCTGAGAGAAGAAAGGAAAAAGAATGTATCTAGTTAAGAGGAATTAGGAATCTGTCCAGTGTTACTTGGATATGATGGTCACTGAGCCTTCCATTTGACTAAGTGAATTGGTTACCTTTGAGTTCAACATCATGAAGATTGGCACTAGAGATGAAATCATGCAAGTCCACCATACTGACATTGTAAAAAGGAATCCCCCTTTT
Organism: Torreya grandis; assembly: GCA_037957365.1. NCBI lineage: Eukaryota > Viridiplantae > Streptophyta > Pinopsida > Cupressales > Taxaceae > Torreya > Torreya grandis. Next base: position 825,606 of record JARHVA010006678.1, on the reverse strand, counting down.
TTTCCCCTAGGAATAAAGGTGAGTTGAAGTCTCCTGCAACCATCCAATCCAATTTTTTGAATTATTTTTTATATCAATCAAGTCATCCCACAACTTATTCCTTTAATTTTTTGAATTATAAGCATAGAAATTAGTGATAATCCAAGATATATTATCCTGCACATTAGAAAAGAGGATGGAAATATGGTTATCCTTATTGAGAATATGAACTCCCTTCAGGACAATAGGGTACCAAAAAAAATTTAGGCCCCTCAAAGCTCTTATGACACTGTTGCAACTACAAAATTCACTTTCCCAGACCTTTGACTTAATATTCTCAAGTTTATCAATATACACCTTGGTTTTTTGCAATAAGAGGATATTTGGTTTATGTTTCAAAATGAGGTTTATGACCAGTCTCTATTTAGTAGGGTTATTTAAACCCCTTATTTTCTAGGAGAGAAATTTAATTTCTTACTATTATAATAGTGATGAATGGTCATCTATGTGCACTTAGCCACTTGTTTGTTTGTCTCTTCCCTATGAAAGTTCTAGGAGGTGGATTTGCCTTTAGATTTCTATTCACTCCCAACTTCTGCTATCTTCTTACCCCTTTAGTTGTGTACATTAGCCCATTTTTCCTGATCCTAGGAAGGGCTATCCCTTTCCCTCAAGGAAACTATGGATATTTAGCCTTCTAAGAAATTGAGACATCTTGGTTCATAACTAGAAACTTGAGGAGAAGGAGGAGCAGGGACCTCCTGAAGGACTGGATCATCGCTAAACAAATATGAAACACAAGGCAAGGGACAAGAGGAAATGGGGGAAGGAAGAACTAGAGGGGAGCATAGGGGAGGAGGGGAAACCACTAGAGAAGTAAATGTGGCCTCAATAAAAAGGTCCTAAAAAGATGGAGTGGGGTGGGGTGAAGAAGGGGATAGTATAGGAGTGGATGGAGACTAAGGAGAACAAGGAGGGCTCTATATCTTGAGCACAGGGGAGCCTCATGATGACTTCCCTTTACTGGTGGGGGATAAAAATGAAGAATAAGGAAAGACATAAAGAGGGGGCCAAATAAGAGGGGGAGGGTAGGGGGAAGGGTGAGGAAGGGAAGAGGAGGGAGGAATTAGAAGGAAGATGGGGGGAGGTAGGAGGAAGGGGAGGAGTGGGAGGGGGAGAAAGGAAGGAAAGATGGATCGGTGGAAGGGAGGGAGGAGGGAAGGGGGATGAGACTCAAAGAAGGGGAATCAAGGGTAGAAGAGGGAGGATGAGGATAAATTTAGGGGTTGATGGGAGGGGAAGGAGGATGGGGGGTTTTAACCCAGGTTAGGGAAGGAGGCAACAGAGGCTTCTTGAGATGGGGACAAGCTTTGGAAGAGTGGTTGATGATGTTGTAGGTCTAAGAAATATTTAAGGACCTATCAAAAAGGATATTTTGGGTCCAATAACCATACTTAGATTTGAGAATGATGGAATGGATCAAAGGTTTGTCATCATGAATGAAGACACAAACCTTGGCCACTAGTAAGTGCCTTCTAAAATAAATAATTGGGTTGATGGAGATAGGCTAACTGAGGGCCATTGCTATGCTAGAATATGTTCTAGAGCCTAAAATTCTAGTAAAAGTTCCAAAATATTAATCTAGATTGGAATATCTTCAGAGATAGAGCAGCTAAGAGTAAGGCCTACGTTTTATTTGCAAAGATAGATTATGGATTTTCCCATAAACCATAGGCAACCCATCAAGGTCTTTAGAGTGTCTTTAGGAAGGGATAAATTTATCAAGAAAAAATTCTTAGGCATATCTATAATTTCCATCTAGCCTTTGGGTTTCCATTTGAGATTAGCCAATTTTGAAAGGAGTCAATGTTAAGGTGCAAATCATTAAAATTGGATAAAATGGAATTTGAAAGAGAAGTGTCAATATTATCATTAATACCATTCAGGACCTCTAAAATTACCTCATTGTAATACCTTATGGGCATAAGAATACATTTAGATAAAACAAAGTGGTGTTGATCTCCCATGACCAGGTCTACCCATGAGACTTGTTATTTTCCTATATTGGGATAGGGATCAAAATTCTATGGGCCTAGACTAGGATCCTTGTTTATTGACTTTTGATTCTTTGAAGCTTTGATCGAGGTGGGTGTCTTCCCTAGAGTCTCTATATCTAGATCTATTTCTAGTAGAATGAGAGCATCTATACATGGATCCCTTGATTCCCACTCATTATTTCCATTCAAATTTTCCTTTGCTACATTGCTCCTTCCCATTGCTACATTATCTTAATTGGGATATTATGAATATCAAACTTTTGGTTAACATTTTAATAAATACAAAGATATTATAAAATAATGTTATTGATATATTTTGACATTAGGATATTTATATAATATAATAATAATATTTAATTATTATTACCTAAATCTTATAGATCAAATAATAATAATGAAATCCATCATAACATCATATCATTATACTACACAACCATACCTAATAAGGAATTAAGGTAAGTAAAACATAAATGAATTCACTCATTCAACCAAATAGCTACATCATATAAGATAAGCTATGTATGATCAAAAAATTAGTGAAACCACTTAAATAAATCAACAAAATCATAAATAATAATCAATATCACACTAGAAATCATATTAAAAATCATCTAAAAGAAAACTAACACAAAACATTATATGCTATCTACTTAAGTAATTAATCACACAACATGAAATATTAATGTGCTATGTGTAAGAGTTTTTGAATTCATTCTCTATTATCTCCCAATGTCATCATCTAAACCACCCTCTCCGATGATGCTATCCCTCTGTTACACTTTAAGGGAAGAATTTTTCCTACGTCTACCTCAAAAAAATTAAGGTATTTAGCCAAAAACATTATTATATCCATAAAGTAATGTTATATAATTAACAAACATCATCATAATGTATAAAATGTAAAAATACTGCTAACTCATATCCAAATAATCATGTAAATTAATCATCACATAACTATCCCATAATCATCATATGCCATAAATCTTAATCAAATATTGGTTAATGAACTAATTAACCATAATAATCCACAGATCAAACAAGTTATTTAGTTCAGAGAAAAATCAAGATGTGACATCCTCCCCCCTAAATTTAGTCATCATCTCAATGACATTTATTCAAACACAAGTTATGAATTTAAAACATTATTCAATAAAAAATAATATAATATGCAATAACCAATCAAGAAAACATATGTAGTAACAACCTAAAAATTGCATCATAGTCCTCCCAAGTGGTACTATCCTTAGAATATTGGTCCCATTGGACCTTTCACTATATAAATAGAGTTTATGAGTTTCAATTAATTTGATTAATTCTGCCATGACCACCTAAGGTCCAAAACCTATAAAGCATTCCAATCTAACACATGTGAAGGATCAAAAATATAATTTTTAAGATAAGGCACATGGAAGATATTATGCAAAAGAGCTAGATCTAGTGGAAATGCAAGCCTATACACTACAGGATTGACCAATTACAAAACCTCAAAGGGTCCCACATATCTTGATGAAATTTTTATTGACTTCCCAAATTTAATCAAGATTTTTTGAGGTTTAACCCATAAAAACACTTTATCACCTAAAAAAAAATACCTAGTTATTCTCTTCAAATCAACATAATTTTTATATCTATTTTTGGCCTTAGCCAACCTTTTCCTGATTGTCCTAACTTGCTCTTCCATTTTTGAGAGCATCTTAGGTCCAAATACTACCTTGTCTTCTAACATGTCTTAACTGATTGGTGTTCTACACCTCTTTCTGTATAATGCCTCAAATAGAGCCATCTTCAATGTTGATTGGTATGAGTTTTTGTAAGAAAACTCAACCAATGAAAGGTACTCTTCCAACTTTTATTGTTGATCCATGTAATACATACAAATAATATCTTTTAAAACTTGGTTAACACACTCTATCTATCCATCAATTTGTGGGTGGTAAGCAGTGCTAAATTTCAACTACATACCCAAAACTAAATTTATATTTAACCAAAATATAGAATTCATCCTTAGATCTTGATTTGAAATGATATTCTCTAGAAAACCATGCAATCAATACATATCCTTCAAAAATATCTTCACAAGAATAGGTGCATCATCTGTCAAGTTGCCCAGTATGAAGTGGGTTACATTAGTTAGTTTGACAACTACAACGAAGATCATGTCATGTCAATTCTATGATAATAGTAAACCATAGACAAGTCCATACTAATCACCTACCACTTCCATTATGGTATATCATGTGGATATAAAAATCCAATTGGATGCACATGTTCAACTTTTACACACTGACATTTTAGACAAGGAGACACAAAATCTACTACATCTCTCTTGATTCCTTTCCAAAAATAGAGTGTTTTAAGCTTATCCATAAATTTGGTTACTCCTGGATGTCCTAAATATTGGGCATTATGAAGTTCCTTTAGCACTGTGATCTTCACATTCTATTTATCAAGGACATAAATCCTATTGTTGTACCATAAAAGACCATCATTCTCTATTTTGAATCCCTTATACCTAGGATTCTAAGCATTATCAAACAATGTTTTCCTAACTTGATCATATAATTCATCTCTTGGTGAGAATTTAATTACTTGATCTCTAAAAGTAATCCTAATAGTAATCATGGATGTTATGTACCCCCTATGGCTTAGAGCATCAACTACTATGTTCTCATTATCTTTGATATAGTTAATATCAAAATCATAATTAGATAAGAACTCTAACCATAATCTTTGATGAGCATTCAAGTTTGGTTGCATGAATATGTATTTGAGTCCCAAGTTATCAATCTTGAGCTCAAATAGTTTTTCCAAAAGATATTGATTCCAAACTTGCAAAACATGAATAATTATCACAGTTTATAAGTCATCAGGGGTATAATTCAACTCATATGGATTCAATTTCCTAGACTCATAGGCTACCACTGATCCATTTTTCATAACAACTCCTCTAATTCCATCCTTAGTGCATCGATGATCACTAAAAATTAACCATTAGGATTGGGAACTCTTAGCATTAGTGTTAAAGTAAGCCTGCTTTTCAATTCTTGAAAGGCTACCTCACACCCATTTGACTAGACAAAACTATGATTCTTTCACTAAATAGAGGTAATTAGATTAGCTATCTTAGAGAAATTCATAACAAATTTCTTGTAATAGCCTAATAATCCCATGAAAAATCTTACCTCATGCACATTATTTAGTGTCATCCACTCTATTATGGCGCTTATCCTTTTTGGATTTATTGAAATACCATATACATAGATAATATGTCCCAAATAATGCTTTATTTTATAAAAAATCACATTTAGATAACTTTCTATACAACATGTGCTTCTACAAACATTGTAAAACCAATTCTAGATGATGTAAGCATTCTTCCTCATCCTTAAAATAAATGAGGATTCATCTAGAAAGACCAAAACAAAATGATCTAGGTAATATCTAAACACACTATTCATAATATTCATAAATTTTGTAGGATGATTTGTCGATCCAAATGGTAACATTATGAACTTGTAGTGCCTGTATCAAGTCCTAAACATTGTTTTCAAAATATACTCTTCATGGTCCTCAACTGGTGATACCCTAATCTAAGATCAATATTAGAAAAGATTGTTTCCCCTCACATTTGATCAAAGAGATCATCAATACATGGAAATGGATATCTTTTCTTAATCATTGATTTATTCAACATCTTGTGATCTTTACACAAGTGAAGAGTACCATCCTTCTTCTTGATGAAGACAGCTAGTGTACCCTATGGTGACACACTTGTTTGAATCAACCCTTTCAAAAAAAAACTCCTAAAGTTGTGACTCTAACTCAGTCAATTCATTGGTTGTCATTCTATATGACACCTTAGACTATAGTACCAATCTAGGCATGACATCAATCAAGAAATGAAACTCTAGCTTAGGTGAAAATCCTAGTAATTCTTCTAGAAATATGTCATGGAAGTTTCTCAAATAAAGATAATCTTTGATAGATGATTTTATATATTATTCCATCTAATTTATCTTAATGATAAATGCATGACATCTATTCCTTTGAGATTTTTTGAGTTGAATTGCATAAACATACCTTAGTTTCAACTCCTTTTTATCCCCTTGTAGTGGTGTATGATTTTTAAAGTCATCTTGACACTCAACCTTATTCAAAAAATAGTCAACCTTGGCTTTATACTTCACAAGACAATTAACTCCTAGGATCACATCATATGATCCCAATGGTGCTAATTTTTTTTTTATTACTATAGTGAAATGTGGAAACTTAATCTCCACTTTGACTAGACACTTGTGAACTTTGACCTTAGACTCATTCTCATATTGTACCAACCATGCATTTTCCATAACTCCATCCATTCTAGACAATTTACTAAGAATTATAGGAACAATGAAACATTTTGTATCTCTTGTGTCAATACAAATAAAAATTGGATGATTGAACAAAATACTTGATAGTTTCATAGGTGAATCTTGATACTCAGCCTATAAATTATAAATAGCTGCATGAATCCATTGTTGGAATATACCTTGATGATAAGTAGATCCCTTGTTCTTTGATTTGTCCTAAGGAGATTCTTGAGAAAAAAGGTCACCTCCACATATGAAGTGACCTCCAACTGGTATTTTCTTCTCAGACTATTGGTTTCTTTTGAAATGACCCTTGAAACCATTACCAAGTTTCTTATTCCTTAAACCATTATTGAACTTGGCATTCTAATTCTTGAATTGACCCTTGGAGTCTTCACTCCTATGCTTCCGTTATTCTTCTTGAAATCTAGTTTGGAGCTTCCAAGCTTTTTTTGAACTTATCTCTGACTTGCGAAAGAGATTTTAGTTTTTATTCCTACTAGACCATCTTTTTGAAAATTTGATCCATGGTAGAAGAACCATGCACATCTACTTCATAGACAATTTAGGGTTTTAATCCCATGATGAATTTCCTAATTATAAACCTCTCATCTACCTAATATTGAGGTACATACTTAAGGAGCTTGGTGAACTAATCCTAATATTCATTCACTAACAAATCCCCTTGCCTAAGATTCTAAAAATCTATAAGATTTTGATCTAAGTACAACTGTGGAAACCATCTTGACTTAAATAGTGTCACAAATTATTCCCAAGTGGTGGTGGTTGAGTCAAGGTTCATCTTGAGCTTCTTATTTTTCCACCAAGTTGTTTCTTCACCAACAAGTTGATAAGATCCCCAAACTACTTTCATGACTTCAGAATAATTTAAAATTTTGAAATAATTATCTATTTATGTTACCCATGCTTCAACTATATCTCTCAATACAATTCTATTGAACTTTGGTGGATTCACCTTTTATATGTCACATGCCAACTCTATAGCTACTCAAGCTCTCTCATCTTATGGCACTTCTTCATGCTTATGAATTTGAATATATTCCTAGTCATTAGAATTCTCTTTAGGTTTCTTTTGAGCATTATCCTATTCATGACCATGTGCTTCCTATTCTAGGGCCGCTATTCATTCCCTAGTTTCTTGCATGGTTGTGAGGATTTGGTCCAACTTTGAAACTTGCTCAATGGTAAATTGAATTGGATCAAAAGGGGGTTTAGTATTCGAAGTACCTCACCTTTTGGTCTAACATGCATCATTTTTATTTCTAATTATTAGGATAATAGTTTTACATTAGTGGACACATTAAGTCCTAGAGTTTGAGTCTTAACTCTGATACCACAATGTAACAACTCCACTGGGTTTTACTTGAATATATTATTTTTTTAAATTAATTACACATATTCATCATACAAATTTCAACACAAGAAATTTAATTAAAGATATTTAACTAACTTCATTAATTTAATTAACAAATAGTTTTATAGCTAATTTACTTAGCTAAGGATCATGATGAACATATATAACAATCATGAAAAATATTAAATAACCAATAAATACTACATCTAATCATAAATGAAATAGTATAATTTTAGACATGACTGATACAACATTACAACCACTGATATAAAAGTATAATATATAAATGTTATAGTTTATAGTAATACATAATAATATCTCAAATATTAAAACATGATACAAATCTCCACAGAGTAAAGTCTCCCTGACTTAAGAGTCTCCATGACTCAAGTATATATCTATAATCTCAAGTGTAGTCCTTAGTATAGTACTCCAGATGAGAGGGAGAGCATTATTCGAGCACTTTTCCACACCAACCATGGACCATATATCCCCCATAATATCTCCCAAACAAGGGGATGAGCCTCCCTTAATGTATGGGTAGATAATGATGATGTAGGAATGTAGAGTAACAAACCAGAACCCGTGTGTTGAATATAACTAATACATAATGTGTACCATAAAGAAATCCATTCTAAAATGATATCACACAAATATGAAAACTATATCAACATATGAAATGACAATGTTTAATTAAAACATTACTTTGACCAAAACTTTTAATAATTAATTATCTTTAGGATAAGTCAATTTCATACACACCACTCAATCGAATTACACCTCATCTTACATTGATGGCACTAATTAAGCTAGTGAAATCTATCCACTGCTTATTTAGGGTCATGAATGTGAGATGAGGTAAAAATATATAATAATATATAAAAACTACTATATTCATTCAAAATATTTCCCTTTAGTTAATAAAGATTATGATAAGTACAAAAATATTAAATACATTCATTTAATCCGTCAAATGAAATGCAATGAATCCAACATCATATAGTTTATTACATAATAATAAATAGAATCAAAATAGTCCATAATATAACATACCAATCAGGTAATTATTATATATAAATTATTAGTTACCCTTATTACAATTAATTTATAATACTATTTCTTCTTTGAAATAATCATTATAACATAGGCCTATGCATTTGTTCATATTCCACATATAACACAAAAACCTATCCAAAACATATTATTATGCTTTGTATTTAAACTCATAAATAATTTATTTTAATGCTTTATATATAACCATTAAAATATATATCAAGCATCCATTTACACACAATATGGTAATATGTTTTCAAGAACATCATAACTGAATACACACACACACACACACACACATATATATATATATATATATATATATATATATATATATATATATATATATATATATAGAGAGAGAGAGAGAGATTCCACAGTCATGTATTTATACCATATATATATATATATATAACTCTCCAATTAATTATTAATATAGTATCAATACTTTATTGTATACGATATATTCTAAGAAGACATCCTCTATCCACATCTTAGAGTATCTCGTATACGTAATGTATACATCCAATCAATAAAATATCCCCATAGCCCTTTTTATAAACTAGATAAATTCCCATATGTACTTGTTTAAATAAAACATACATAATTTCATATGATTCACACATTGCATACAACCAACCATTCATATCATTCATTCAATCAAATATCCTAGTTTAATTAATTTAAGGTTGACATTTAATTTAAATGCATATGATCAAGTACAAATACACAACTGAATAGGACCCATCTAGGTCTTCTAATATAAAAACACAAACCGAACCATATAAATCTAAGCAAAATATACATTTAAACTCATATACCTAGTCTTTCTATTGACTGTGAAAAACTCTTACACAGTTTAAAGATACATATGAATAAATAATACATAGTCACATCTAAATATATGCGTGGTTCATATTTATCATGAACATAATTAAAACTTAACTCTACCATGTAAATTATAACATATTTGGGTATATTTATATTCATAAATATGAATTCATAATCTATTATTGCTCTTTAACCTAACCGTATCTAGGTTACATGATATGAATAAGGCCGACTATTCCCAAATGATAGATGAACAAGTATGTATGATACAAGATTTCATAACATAGTTGAAAGTATAAAACTATAATTTTGACCTATAAGTACAAATTCATTTGATACTAATGCAACATAAATCCAATCAAAACCAAAACCTCAAGTTCATCTATAAAAGTATCTTTAAATGTTAAATGTAACACATATAGTTTCCCACTAAATCCCTAAAATTCAAGATAAAGGTGTGTGTGTGTGTGTGTGTGTGTGTGTGTGTGTGTGTGTGTGTGTGTGTGTGTGTGTGTGTGTGTGTGTGTGTGTGTGTGTGTGTGTGTGTGTGTGTGTGTGTGTGTGTGTGTGTGTGTGTGTGTGTGTGTGTGTGTGTGTGTGTGTGTATTCGCAGTTCATTTTTGTATAAATAAAACCAAAATTTTTATACCCAAAATTCCAAATAGGTTTACACAGTCAAGTACTCATACAATCAAAATTTTTAATCTATATTTCTAAATAACTTAATGAATATATAATAAACTAGTTCGAAACAACTAGCTCAAGCCACATCATGTATACACCCATGAAGAAATATTCATTCCCTTATATAAAAAATATTATATAAATGGAAGAGGAGCTTAAGACAGATCTTGATTAAATCCAAACAACCATGGTAATTCTTCCAACCCTACCCCAATTCTTGCAGGTTACCTTGGGTTAGATGTAGGGTTCTGTGGAGGTCGAGCCTTCCATAAGGCCTTACATAAAAACCTTTTAAGATTGTCATAACATTCCAAAAAAAAGAAAACCCAATAACCATTTCTATTCAAAATCCATACCACATTACACATAATAATTTTAAATACAAAATTGACTTGATAATTATGCCAAGAAAGCCAAAAATTATCCTTCTTCTTTACTCAAATTTTCTCCTTTTCTACTATTTGTTATCCACTTTATGTCATGTGTCATGGCATCCCCAAAACCCATCTTATCTTTTATTTATATCTGTATCCATTAACTTACTTACCACCACCATCTCCTCTATTAATGACTGATTAAACTGACTAAACATAATTGATGCAAAAATAGCTCAACTAGACTCTATAGTCTGCCACTATACAATCCACAACAAAAATCCATGATTTTTTCAAAATGATAGTTAAATTGAAGTCAACAAGTGATTAGAAACCATAATCATCTTGAGACTTCCAAAATAATAATTTTATAATATTTATAAAATATTCTTGATATTTCCCATTAAGGGGTCATGGGTAGATAAGAAAAATGAGAAAAATAGAAAGGATGTTATTTGGATTTCACATAAACCTAGGTGGTTCAAACTTAACTTTGATTAGTCATGTAGAAGCAATCTAAGAGCCTTAAGGATAAGATGTGTAATATAGGACTATAGTGGTTCTTTAATTAGATCCCTTTCCCTTAAGATTTTTGATGGTACCAACAATGAAGCTGAAGCACAAGCCTTAGCAGTAGGGGTTAATATGGCTATAGATTGTGACATCTCTTTTTTAGAAATTGAAGGGGATTCACAAGTGGTGATTCAAGTCTTGAAAATTCAAAGAAAAAAATCATATAAGATTTTAAATATATTAGATGTCATTTGGACCAAATTAGAAGCTTTTAAAGGCTAGATTTGTTCTCACTATTTCCACGAAAGTAATTGAGTTATAGATTTTTTGGCAAATATGGCGATGGATCAAAGAGAAGAAGAAAGATTGGATAATTTCAGTTAAATATGGGATAATTACAAGAATTTAAAGTAAATAAATTTATAATATCATCTTTTAGGAAGTTTTTTGGGTTTCTTCTTTTGGTTGGGGCTTCTTAGACATTTTTAGAGGGCTCTAGTAGAAGAAATGGTCTTGCTAAATTTGGTTTTATTGATATTTTTTGAAATATTAATAAATTGATGTGGGATAAATATTGTAAAGTGTTTTTATTAAATTTTTTTTAAATATAAGGTATTTTGAAATGGTTTTTAATATTATTTAAAAAAATCAAAAATAAAAAATAGAAAAGAAATTGAGAATTTGGAAATTAGATTGTTAAGGATAGCTAGTTCATTTGGTTGTCTTGTCTTTCAGGGGCTATAGATGACATCAGATTGAGCATATAGAATTGTATTTTTATGGTGTTGTACTCCTAATATCTAAGTGTTTAGATGGGCCTATCTTTCTCTTAATGGCCTTTCTTAATTTTATAACATGTGCATTTAATGATAAGGATTGCTCAGTGAGAGTTATAATAGTAGGTTGGTTTTTTCTTGGGTTTGTTGTTGGTATGGAGTCATTGTGTTTGGATCTATATCTATATGGATTGTTTCAATGTCAAATCAATAGGTTGGCCTCTAGAATTTGGTTGAGATAATATTAGGGAAATGGGTTTTGTGGGGTCAGTTTTTAGAACATGTTTGTTCAATGATTTTTGGATTCTGATGGTGGAGGTGGTGGAAGAAATTGAGAATGTGTTGGGTATATAAATTCTGGTAGATAGTAGAAGAGTTAGGGTGAATTCAACCCTAACATCACTCTTTTCTTTGAATCTCTATATGATTATGTCAGATAGGGAGCAAGTATAAGCTATGGTGGAGTTCTTTATGTAGCCAAAGTATAGGTTGGATATGTTATCAGAATTAGATGCCCTTCCTCTTGGGCCATTCACAATCCTCCCATTTTTAGAAAGGGATTATCTAGGTTTTATCCTTCGATCGATGTTTTGTGAGTTGGAGTCCTACAATCTAGCTGTAGTTGATTTTAAAAGATATGTGGATGTGGCTTATTTGATTGAGCTAGTAAAATCATAGAAGAAGGGTGTAAGTTTTCTAGACAATGAAGAATTGATAAAATCCATTCTAAGGCTAGAGGAGTAGTAGGCTCTATGGTGATCTCTATAAAATTTTAGGCCATTAAGTGGCTAGGTAAAGGAGTCGCACGTGGTTTATTTAAATCACCACCATGGTAGAAGGGGAAGAAGTAAAATTGGCATGACTTTGGTTGTGTCCAAAAATGTTTAATCTTATCAATAGTTAAGTAGCCTTAGGGTGAGTCGGTAGGAAGTGAGAATAGACTGGAGTCATGATGGTTGAGAAGGTCTAGGATGTTCTATTAGATAGTGGTTTTAGGACTGGGTAGGCAATAGAGGTAGGCAACTTGGTACCCAACAATAGAAAAAGGGTCAAACTAGTAATTTTAGAGTATGCTATTAAATTTTGATCTTTTTTTATTTCAAGAATAGTAAGTTTTTAAAAAGTCAAAAATATTTTAATAATTGCTCAAAATTTAATATGTTTTTTTTTTAAAACCGCTTTTGTAATCTGGTTGGTCCAAATGCCTTAACATGGTTAAATGTTAAGCCAGACCTAAATTATTCTTTTTGATCCTATTTTGTTAAAAGGGCCAGGGAATCGTTAATTCCCTAGTAATGATCTTTAAAAAAATATGATTGATATTAAATTAACATAACTGACCAGTCAAACCAAATAAATAATAAGTTATAATCCTCATTCTATTCCATGCAATGTCAACTATAGACTTAGTCAATTAATCATTAAATTTCCATGCAACAAATATCAACCATCCATTTAACATATTGACTATATATCATGGGAAATGATAATATGCATTTTAAAGACTATTATTTAATGTTACCAAGCCATCAAAAACAACACTTTGCAAACACAACGATTTCCCTAAATCATTTAAAAATGTAATGAATATATTCATGATCTAATATATATTATGAATATCAAACTTTTTGTTAACATTTTAATCAAATACAAAGATATTATAAAATAATGATATCAATATCTTTTGACATTAGGATATTCATATAATAAAATAATGATATTTAATTATTATTACCTAGATATTATAGGTCAAATAATATTAATGAAATTCATCATATCATTATACTATACAACCATACCTAATAAGGCAATAAGGTAAATAAAACATAAATAAATTCACTCATTCAACCAAACAATTACATCATATAAGATAAGTTATATGTAATCACAAAATTAGTGAAACCACTTAAAAAATCAACACAATCATCAAGAGAAATTAAGATCACACTAGAAAGCATATTAATAATCATCTAAAGGAAAATCAACACAAAACATGCTATTATATCTATCTCAAATAATTAATCACATAACATGAAATGCTAATGTGGTGTGTGCAAGGGTTTTTGGATTCATTCTCTTTCATCCCCCAATGTATTGATCTAAACCACCCTCTTTGATGATGCTCTCCTTCTATTACACTCTGAAGAAAGAATCTATCCTGGATTTACCTCACAACAATGAAGGTAGTGAGCTTGAAACATCATTATATCTATAAAATAATATTGTATACTTAACAAATATAATCACAATGTATAGAATTTAAAAGTACTACTAACTCATAGTAAACTAATCATATAAATTAAGCATCACATAACTATCCTATAATCATCATATACGATAAATCTTAATCAAATATTAGTTAATCAACTAATTAACTATAATATTCTATGAAACAAATAGGTTATTCAACTTAGAGAGAAATTGATATGCGGTATAATGAAAACCTCTAGTATAAGTAAATATGTAGCATGTATAAAGCAAGGTTTGTGAATTTAAAAAAAATCTAATGTTTTTAAATTTTGATTTTTGTTATTATTTTTAGTTTTGAATTTATTTCAATGTTTATTTATTTATTTTTATGATGTTAATATGTTTCAACATCTATATGGGCATATGAGATATGCCAACATCAAACATGATAAAGATAACAAGATAAATTTTATGAATATTTTATTGAATATCATGATCCATGTACTGATATGAGCCAAATATGTAATATAAGTCCCAAAGTGAATGATAAAACAGAAATTCCATGACATATGTTAAACCCAACTATGTTACAAAGATAAATAATAAGTGAATTTAAAGTTAATAATATTGATGAATATGATGAATACCTCTATCCCAAATGTGAAAATTCTCAATATATATATATGTGTGTGTGTGTGTGTGTGTGTGTGTGTGTGTGTGTGTGTGTGTGTGTGTGTGTGTGTTGGGGATCAACCAAAAATTTGATTACACTTATGAAAGCAATAAACTGTGGAATTAAATCAGATAGATAAGTAACTAGAATGATAAATAGCAAAGAACAAGAGATACAAGAAACCACCTTGAAAACTTGTATTAAACTCTTTACAGAAGGAATACAATTGAAGAAACTTCTTTCTTCCACACCTCTCTCAGATGTACAGATCTCTCTCTAGATCTCTTTCCCTCAAGAGCTCTCTCTCTCAAGTACAATCAACTCCAACAACCTGGAATGATTCACCTATACAATTTTGTACTGTTCTTCAACATTCACATATAATGAACTACCACAATAAGCTAAGAAGATCCTTCCTACATATAGAATTAGGAAACTTGGGCATGCACTTACAATCAACAATTAAGCCTCTTAAACAAGGGCTCTAAAAATAGTCTTACTAATAATAGAGACGCGGACTTAAGACTAAAAATTAATCTCATCATGCAAACACTTGGTTTTGTCCTCAAAAATAGCTTTCTAGACGCACAGGTAATCGACACCGATTCCTACCTGCTTGCCTGTGACCGACGTCAGCCGATCCCTACCGATGTCGGCGTCTCTTCAACTGCACCTGACTGACATCGATCGCTCCTGACCGATGCCGGTGAATGTGTAAACCTGAAAACTATCAAATGTGCTCTTTGGTGAAGCTTTTAGGCTCCACACCTTAGCAATCTCTCACTTGGAGATAAACAACTGCACTAGTACCTGTACAACAACATCTTCTAGCTCCTCCATCTTCAACTCAATCATGAAGACCAACAGAAGTTGAATGAAGATTCAATTTCTCCTTTGTAATCGGCTTGGTTAACATATCAACAGGATTCTTATCTGTATGGATCTTCTCCAGCTTCAACTCACCATCCTCCAATACCTGTCTTATGAAGTGGTACCTGAGCTATATATGCTTTGTTCTTGAATGAAATGCTGAATTCTTAGCCAAATGAATGGCACTCTGACTATCACTGAATAGTCTACAACTCTCTTGCTCCTTTCCAATCTCTTCCATGAATCGTGTCATCCATATCATCTCTTTGCTAGCCTCCGTGGCTGCAATATACTCTGCTTTTGTAGTTGACAAGGCAACAACCTTCTGCAACTTTGATATCCAGTTAACCGTCGTTCCACCAACAGTGAAAACATATCCTGTGGTGCTCCTCCTGCCATCCAAATCACCTGCCATATCTGAATCTACATAACCATGTAGAGAAGTATCTGAACCTCCATAGCGCAAATGCCTACTACTGGTTCCTCTCAGATATCTAAGGATCCACTGAATTGCTTTCCAGTGTTCCTTTCCTGGATTGGCCATATACTTACAACTCCCACTGCTTGGAAAATATCCGGTCTAGTACACACCATTGCATACATTAAACTCCCTACTATGGAAGAATATGGAACTTTACTCATGTACTCTACCTCATCATGTGAATTAGGACATTGTTCTTTACTCAACTTAAAATGTCCAGCCAAAGGTGTGCTTACCGGTTTTGCATCCTGCATATTGAACCGTTTCAACACCTTGTTCACATAATCCTCTTGAGACAAAATCAACCTGTGATTTTCCCTGTCTCTCTTAATGCTCATGCCAAGGATTTTATTTGCTGCTCCCAAATCCTTCATGGAAAATGTGTGAGCTAATTTCACCTTAAGCTCAGAGATATCCTGCATGTGTGATCCTGCAACCAGCATATCATCTACATACAACAAAAGAATAATATATCTACCATTATCCAATCTCTTAAAATACACACAATGGTCAGATTGACACCTACTGTAGCCATGCTCAGTCATAAACCTATCAAATCTCAAATACCACTGTCTAGGAGCTTGCTTGAGGCCATACAAGCTTTTCTTCAATCTGCACACTAACTTCTCCTTACCTTTGACCTCAAATCCTTCTGGCTGTTCCATGTATATTTCCTCATCCAAATATCCATGAAGAAACGTTGTCTTAACATCTAGCTGCTCAAGATGCAAATCCTCAATAGCAACCAAAGACAATACAACCTGTATAGAGGTCATTTTAACAACAGGAGAAAAAATCTCACCAAAATCAATTCCTAGCTTTTATGCAAATCCTTTCACTACCAACCTGGCCTTATATCTCATCTGTCCATTCTCACCTTCCTTCAACCTATAGGTCCATCTATTCTTCAGTGTCCTCTTACCAGCTAGCAACTCAACCAAATCCCATGTTTCGTTCTCTTTTAAGGACTCCATCTCCTCAACCATGCCATGCTCCCACTAACTCTTAGACTCCACCTGTATTGCTTCTTCAAAACTCTTTGGTTCTCCACCATCAGTTAGAAATAAATAGAATAATGAAGGGGAATATCTAACTGGAGGCTTACTTACCCTTTCTGACCTCCTGATGGGCATCTGAGACTCATCCACAACACACAGTCTGCCCAAATTCTCTGACAGTGACTAACCTCGGTCACCTCCAAACCTGTTACTAGCCGACGCTGGTTCTTCCTGACCAACGTCAGTGCCTGTCCTACCGACGTCTGTCTCTGTATGACTGACATCGGTTTCTTTCCTGCCGACATCGATTCTTGCTCTACCGACGTCAGTCTCTGTGTTTTCCTGCAAGTGATTATTTCTTTTTCTTGTGAGCTCATTTTGGACCGTTACCTTGTCTAATTCACCATTGCTCTACCTAGATTGATTCAGCTTCCTCAACTGATCACTATACATCACTTTTTCATTAAAAACAACATCATGGCTCCTAATTACCTTGTTAGTTCCTAGATTCTAAAATCTAAAACCAAAATCATCTGAGCCATAGCCAATAAACGTGCACCTCATAGACTTAGCATCTAGCTTCTTTCTATTTTCCTTATCAACGTGCACAAAGGCTTCACAACCAAAAACTTTGAGGTATGAGAGATCTACCTTTTTACCTGTCCATGCCTCTTTTGGGATTCCACCATCCAGAGCTGTAGAGGGTCCTCTGTTAATAAGGTACTTTACAGTGTCAACAGCTTCTGCCCAAAAATCTAAGGGCAAACCAACATGCAATCTCATACACCTTACACGCTCCATTATTGTTCTGTTCATCCTTTCAGCAATTCCATTCTGCTAAGGTGTCCTTGGAACCGTCCTTTGCCTGCAGATTCCATGCATATAACAATAATCTCTAAACTTATAGCTACAGAACTCACCACCATTGTCAGATCTCAGGCACTTCAATCTTCTGCCTGTTTCATTCTCAACCATAGCTTTCCAAATCTTAAAAGTCTCAAATACATCATATTTCTTCTTAATACAATAGATCCATACCTTTCTTGTAGCATCATCTATGAACGTAACATAGTATTGTGATCCTCCAATAGAAGCTACCTAAGCCGGTCCCCACACGTCTGTGTGAACAAGCTACAACTTATGCTTCTTCTTTGTTGACCCAGTCTTGAGAAAACTCACCCTCTTCTATTCTCCAAACACACAATGCTCACAAAATTCCAGATCTATGTTTTTCAAATCTGAAAGCTTACCTCTAGACTTAAGAATTGACATCCCCTTCTCACTCATGTGGCCTAGCCTTGAGTGCCACAATTTAGCATCCACATCTGAAGTAGATAATACAGAAGGAGAAATATTAGTAACACAATTACATAAATAGAGAGTACCTACTCTCTTACCTCTGGCCATTACAAGTGCACCCTTGGTCACCTTCCAAGATTCAGCTGTGAGAGTTACTGTACAACCCTCATCCCCTAACTTTCTTGCAGAAATCAAATTCCTCTTCAAGCTAGGAACATGCATAACATCTCTCAACACCCATGTGTTTCCATTCTGCATTTTCAGCTACACTTTACCTTTGCCAATAATTTTACAAGGCTCATCATCTCCTAAATATACTATTCCAAAATCTCCATGGATATAGTCACTAAAATATTCTCTATTAGGGGTAGCATGAAAAGATGCACCAGAATCTAAAACCCAAGATTCTATATTATTATGCAAAGAGAATATTAAAGCATCTTGTCCAATACCTGCAACCTTTGCTTCTTCCTTTCCTTCATGCTGATTGTCCTCCTTAGGCTTTGACCAGCAATCTCTGCTTATGTGCCCCATCTTTCCATAATTCCAGCATTGTGGCCTCCTACCATTTCTGGATTTGGATCTACCTCTCACCTTAGACTTAGATCTTGATCTCCTCTTGCTCTTCTCTTTTTGCCTTCTTCTGCTCTCAAAACTTAAAGCGTTCCCTGATGTTTCCTCTGTGCTTTTCCTGCGAATTTCCTCATTCAAGATCACACTAACAACATCCTCTACTTTTAAAATATTTGAGGCAGATGCAATATTACTAACTGCCATTACTAAGCTATGCCAGCTTTCAGGCAAAGAACATAATATTAAAAGAGCTTTAATTTCATCATCAAACACAATATTGACTGAACTTAATTGATTTACAATTCCATGGAAATCATTCAGGTGATTAGATACAGATCCACCTTCCTGCATACACAAATTAAATAACTGCTTCATAAGATATACCTTATTAGAAGCTGAGGGTTTTTTATACAAATTTGCTAAAGTAGTCATTAACTCTACCATTGTTTTTGCCTGTGATAAATTAGATATCATAGTAGATGCTAGACTCGGTCTTATAGACCCCAGAGCCTTTCTATCAAGAACTTCCCATTCTTCATCATCCATGTATGTGGGCTTCTTTACAATCCCACCTAACAGTAAGTATAGATCTTTCTGATACAGATAGTCCTTTATTTGCATTCTCCAATGTTGATAATTTTTTCCATTGAACTTCTCCATTCTCAGTTTACTTTCTTCTACCACTGCTTCTCCCACTCAAACAAAAATCCCTGCAGAAACCCCTATGAGCAACCTGTAATCAATACACACTACACAGATCTGAACCACCTGTTAGTGAACTTGAGCTCTGATACCACTTGTGGATATCAAGCTCTGAACCTGCAACCTGGCTCTGATACCACTTGTTGGGGATCAACCAATAATTTGATTACACTTATGAAAGCAATAAACCGCGGAATTAAATTAGATAGATAAGTAACTAGAATGATAAATAGCAAAGAACAAGAGATACAAGAAACCACCCTAAAAACTTGTATTAAACTCTTTAAAGAAGGAATACAATTGAAGAAACTTCTTTCTTCCACACCTCTCTCAGATGTACAGATCTCTCTCTAGATCTCTTTCCCTCAAGAGCTCTCTCTCTCAAGTACAATCAACTCCAACAACCTGGAATGATTCACCTATACAATTTTGTATTGTTATTCAGCATTCACATACAATGAACTACCACAATAAGCTAAGAAGATCCTTCCTACATATAGAATTAGGAAACTTGGGCATGCACTTAAATAGTTAAGCCTCTTGAACAAGGGCTCTAAAAATAGTCTTACTAATAATAGAGACGCGGACTTAAGACTACAACTTAATCTCATCATGCAAACACTCGATTCTGTCCTCAAAAATAGCTTTCTGGACGCACAGGCGACGCCGGTTCCTGCCTACTTCCCTGTGATCGACGTCGGTCAATCCCTGCCGACGCCGGCGTCTCTTCAACTGCACCTGACCGACGTCGGTCCCTCCTGACCAACACCGGTGATTGTGTAAACCTGCAAACTATCGAATGTGCTCCTTGGTGAAGCTTTTAAGCTCTACACCTTTATATATATATATATATATATATATAACACTACATATTATTAGTTTAAAACTTTATGATTTACACAGGATTTTTATCATTGCTATAACTATATATATATAACTATATATATATATATATATATATATATATATATATATATATATATATATATATATATATATATGGGTGTAATTCCTACATAGGATAATATGTCTCATGTAAAAATTACTGTAATTTCATGACATCCATTATATTTTTCATGGTTTCCATTATATTATTGAGAGGAAATAGTAACTTATAAAATTATTTTATATAATAATAAATGAGCTCACTAAGTTTAGTTTGAATTTTCATTTATTCTCTTTATCTACATTTCTATTATTTTAATTTTAATTTTAATACTAAATCACCAATATGAAATTATTATGAATTGATTTGTTTGTTATAATATCTCTTTTTACAATTTTAATAAACTCAAAAATGTTCTATAGAATGTATGTGTGTCTTGTCAACCACTTATAATTGATTTAATCATTTTCTTCTATATTGTTCATCATCGATAATTCTTTTAATTGAAACATATAAAATAGGAATCTCAAGTTATAATGAAATGACCAACTTTTCGACATATATTAAATAATAATGGATTATCCCAATATCAATTTAAATATTAGTATGCAAGCCTATAAGGTAAATATGATTTGGTTACTCCCATATTACTCATGATTAACAATAATTTTAATTAATATGCTTATAATTATTCTATTTATGATCTCAACATTTCCATTTTTGTTAGGTTAATATGGTGTGGAAAATGTGTAATTGTTCATACTTAGCACAAATTTACTAAATTAATTAATTTTTAAAGATGATCCATTTTCAGTTACAAGTTGGGTTTGATATGTTAAACCTAGATATCCATTTCATCATATGGAATATATATATGTCCTCACTACTTTTAATTTCTAAAAGAATAGTGTTGTAATACCTCACATGAGGGACAATTTTCCCTTACCAATTGAGACATTAGTTAATTCAATTTCATGATTACAAATAATTTAAATTATAACTTTCCCTCTTTATCGATAATAGATTAATCTCTTCAATGAACAAAAAAAGATTATTTAAATGATAAATACATACCTTAAATATATATTCACCTATCATAATTTAATAATATTCAAAATTAAAATTAAATAGTTTATAGGATTCCTAGAGAGCCTATGAGCCCTTTCCCATAGGTCATCTGGAAACTTACTCTCTTAGGTCCTAGCCTAGTTAGTAGGCATTGACCTACTTGGTGGAGTATTTTTCAAGTAAAGTAATTGAAATTTATTTAATTATAAGGTTCCTATATGGGCATGTAAGAGAATTTATTATTGAATGTAAGAGACCCTTTTATTGTACTAAGTGTGTGACTTAGACAAGTAAGGTCACATATACTTTCAAGGTCATTAAGAGGAGTTATGGGCTTCAAAGACATGATATGACTCTTATAAGAAAAGTAATCTCTCATTTATTCGATTGAGTGAAAAATATTTTGGATAAAAAAATTATAATTTCTTTTTTATTTCCACACTTAATCTTGTTTTGGAGGTTCATTCTTTTGGTGGGATTTGGGAGAGCTTGGAAGAAGGATCATAAGAGGAGTTTGTTGGAAGCTTGAGAGGAGAAGATCTTCATGAATCTTTGAGAACATGTATCTTGCATGTCAAATGGTGGATAAGAGTAGGCCTATTATGTTATTATGTCTCATTAAAATAAAATAAAGGTTTAATAGAAAATGTCCATATTTAATTTAATATTATTTGATTGAAAAAATTAACTCTTTCACCCTTTCTTCTCTATTATCTTATAATAGCTTGAATTTGGTAGTAAAATGAATATGAAAATATTGTTTCTATATATTTGTATACAAAAGATGATTGGCTAGATTATTTATATTATTGAGTATGATAAAATAAAATGAATATGAAAATATTGTTTCTATGTATGTCTATGCATGCAATGATTAAATAGATTATTTATATTATTGAATATGATAAAATAAGTTTAGTTTATAAAAGATAAGAATAAAAATAAAAAAAATCTCTACCTCTCTACTTCTGTTGCACTCTTTCTATTTCATATTTAAAGAGTGAAAATTGTTTACCTTAAAACTCATTCATGTTATAAAAGAGATCTAAATATTTTTCATTTTTGAAAAATATAAATTAATCTAATTGATTATAATACTCTATGTTATATTAATAGTATATAGTTAAAAATTAATTACTTGTTGAAGTTAAGCATTAAAAATTGAAGTTAAACATTAGAAATAGAAGTTAGACATTACAAATAGAAATAGATTAATTAGAGACATGCATTTTATTATTGAAGGAAAATGTATTTTGACCTTTCTCATTTCTCAATTTTCTCTCTTATAGTTATAAGAATTATAATTTATTATAGATAATTGTTTACATTAGATAACTATAACATAAAAAAGAAATTCTACTAATATTCATTTCATATCTACAAATATATAATTCTAGTTATGTTAATTGTGTTATTTTATCCAAAAAATAAAGGATTAATAATAAATAAATATAATCATTTCTTTATATATTCATATACAAAATAATAATTTATGTAATAAAATATTACTTAAAATATTTTATTAAATACATATAAAAATAAAGAGAATTAAATACACACATATATGTATGTGTAAATAATAAATCAATTTTAAAATTTAGTTTGATGTGTGTGTTTTACTTATATAAATATATAATGAGATCTAACAAATAAAAATGAATAAAAGTCTATTAAACATATAAAACATAGTTTCCTTATAAATAAGTTTTGTTTAAAATGGAAGGCAATAATTTTACATTTATTTTGAAAATAAATAAATAAGAAGAATAGATAGAATTTAAAAAGAGAGAGAGAACAAAACAATGTTTTATATAAATTTCAATTTATTATTTTTTAAATAAAAAATACAAAGATTATGTGTGTGTTATATACTTATATAAATATATAATGAAATCTAACAAATAAAAATGAATAAAAGTCTATTAAAAATATAAAACATGGTTTCCTTATAAATAATTTTTTGTTTAAAATGGAAGGAAATAATATTACATTTATTTTCAAAATAAATAAATAAGAAAAATAAATAGAATTAAAAAAAATAAAGAAAAGAGAGAACAAAACAATGTTTTATATAAATATAAATTTATTATTTTTAAATTAAAAAATACAAAAATTATATATATATTTATATATATATAAGAACATATAAAAATATAAAATGAAAAAAAAGACAAAAAGATTAAATAAATAAGAATATGTTGGGTTTTGGGGGACGACGGCTAAGCCCAACACCCTCCATTATGGAGAAGAGAAGGGGTCAGCCATCCAGCCATCTCTATTCCCATTGACTGTTGAATGGGGTTCATGTCAACAATGACATGTGCAGTCTAGTCGACGGTTGAGCTTACAGGTAATAATTGTTTTATTTTGAAGAATAATAATAATAATAATAAGAAAAATAATAAATAATAAATAAATGTACGAAAAGGATCTGGGTTTCATTTTTTAATGCAGAGGTATTTATTTGAGAATAAATTTGTATATGGAGTATATACTCTTATGTAAGGTTTTGAGAGTTATTTAAATTTTGAGGAATTTAAATTTAATATTTAAAAATAAATGAACTTAAAAGTGGAAAATAAAATAAATTTGTATATGGTATAAAATAAATTTGTATATGGTTAAACACGAAAACTTCGGCTCATTTCTTTTTTACTCACCCTTCTTCCGTGTGCGGTCTGACGTACGAAGCAAAATAAACCCAGAAAAAATAATGAAAATTGCCAAAGGACAGTTAATTAAGCAGGGCGTACGATTTGACTAGTGAAAGAGAGGAAATATATTGAAGTTTGGTCTTTTTTTTAAAAAACTAAATTCATATTTTGTGGAGGTCATACGGCTCATTCATTGAGGAGATAAGTCTATAAAGAAATACGATCATACGGCCATCAAATTTAGAGTCATCCGAACTAAGATGTAGGGTTTCGTGTTTTCATAGAGAGATGTCAACCTAAGCGTTCGTAGGTTTGATCTTTAACATTGTACTTTCTCTCTTTGAACTTTTTCATTCAAAACTTCAACCTGTAAATGAAATAAAGAAGAAATCAGAGTACATAATTAAAAAATAATGTTTATTTGAGAGTTTAAAAAAAGTTAGGGTTTTTAAGAGGTTTTCATAGATCCTAAGGAGGATATTTATCCAATCCAATAATGGTGAATTAATCCAAAATATAAAAATTCAAAAATGAAACTTTTTAATTTATTTTATTACAATTGATTTTATTTAGCTAGTTTCTTATTTAAACTATTTCTATACCACTTATTAAGCAAAATAATTTTTTACCAAATCTTTTTATCATATTTAACTCTCTAATAGATAATAAAAATTAGCAATATAATATTAGTCATTTTATTAAATTATGGTAACTTAGAGGTGAGAGTTAATAAATTTAAACTTTTGGTTTAGAACCTTAATATATCACTCACTCACTCTCACTCTCTCTCTCTCTCTCTCTCTCTCTCTCTCTCTCTCTCACACACACACACACACACACACACAAGTTATTTTTACAAAATTATTTTAGTGTGTTTTGGGTATTATACCAGTTTTAAATAAATATTTAAATTTAAAAATTTTAAATTTTGAGAATTTAAAGTAATTATATTTAGATATGAAATATATAATTATTAATAAGATAAATTTTACTTCTATCATGAATCATTTTTTTCAACCAGTTGTGTGAGACACTTATTGAAATAAAATTTTGCCACCTTTTTCTTGTTTGAAAGTTGATTTAGAATCAACATAAATAAAATAAGTAAAAATTAAATTTCTCAAATTTTAGGGTTGACGTCAATTTAAATAGCTTAAAATCAATAATATAGTATTAAAATAAAATTTAGCACAAGTTTTGCCATTTTTAGTAGGGTGTTTTTTGAAGCCACTTATAGAAAACTTTTGTAATGCAATTTTTGGTCTATTAAATTTAGTTTGAAATGCATAATAAAATTGTCATTTTATTTCAAACTAAATTATTCCAAAGCCTTAAACATGTTAATTTTATATTGAATAATAGGTTCCAAAGAGTTATAAAAATTTATTTATCTTATTATAAATTAAAACAAAGGTATTTCTGGACCCAATTTACTAACTTAGAATTTGTGTGTTTTGTTGCTTTCCTAAGCTTACTAGGTCAAGAAACTATGTTTAATTTTATCTTTTCCAATCCTTGGTGAATTTAAATAGTTATAATGTATTCTATTAGCCTAAAATAGACGTTATGACCTTATGATAGTTCTAGGTTATAAACTCTTTTAGCTATTTTAGGCCTTAGATGCATTTTGTTAGATTAAAAAGAGCCATTTTAGTATTTGAATTGAAATGCACCATGGGAGTAAGGATTGACCTTTGTGCTCATATTTATAATTCTAAATGTAAGTCATCCTTCTATGAGATGCTCTTTGTAACTCTTGATAGCACTTAGATACCTCAGGTTAACTAGTGGTCGTAGCATTACTCACATGGGGTAACTACATTGCTTAGTCATAAGACTACTTGATGAAGGTCAAATACTTTCAATTTTATCTAAAAATCATTTAGGAATAGGTGAAATACATCCAAACTTGATTCCACATGTGATGGGATCACCACAGATATGTAAGTAGCTTAGGGAGTAGGTGTGGCCTTAAAAAGTTAACCCTTATGATGCCCTCCTAGTGTGGGCAACTAATAACTAACTTTAGTGTGTTATTAGAACACATGATTAAATATATCCAATTATTAGTATGTTTTCTTAATCATGAATGGTATGGTATTCGTCCTTGTGCATATATTTATCATCAGTTTTAACAGCATGGTTTTCTTAGTTGATCATACATTGTGGGATAGTGAACCCTAATTATTATTTAAAGTTGAGTTTATTCTCTCCCATATAAACTTTGGACACATTTTGAGATTCATTCAAGAGACAAAGTTTCTTTAAGCAGTGTAATTCAGATATTATTAAGTCATTGATTGTGTTATAATAAGAGAATATAAGTTCCTAGTCATGATTTTTTATTGTTGTGATGCTACGTATAAGTTCTTGGGTAAGAAATTGCACCTTGTGATGTCATACATAGTGATTGATGAACTTACGATGTGTAATTCATTTCAGTAGATGACTATGGATTTAGAAGATTACCTAAGTGATGCACTAGTTTTATTGTTGTCTTAGATTACTAACTCTTTTTTGGTGATGATGTCTCATGGAGGAGTCCATCACAAGTGTAAGGAGAATTACATTGGACCTTGATTCTATGAATTGAATATATACACTGCCCAAGTTGTGGTGGGGATATTGGGTCTAGGTTCTTAGGCTAGGTTAGGGGTGTTTGCCATCTTCCTTCATTTTGGGCTCATACATTTTTAGTTGGATGTATATGTTTAATCTTAATTTAAGTTTGAATTTAATAATTATGTGGTTATTTTCAACCATTTCCCTTTAAATTGGTTGGTTTTATTATCTTTTGTGCCTTAAGTGTAGAATTATATACTATTAGATGACTCTCCCTTGGTGAGCCTTAAATTGATAACCTTATTTTAATTAATTATTGTTTAATCTCATTTCATTCCCCTTGGGTGTTGATTGGGTTATGTGTGAATAAATTTGTGATCCTTTAAATCAAGAAATTATAATTCATTACTTCTTAATAATGTAATTTGTCTCACATAATGAGTCAAGATATTACTTATTGATTTGATTTTAACCTTTTATGTTTGAATTATAATCTTAGATAGGCCTCATGGTGACAAGAAAAGGCACTAAATAAAATTTATAATAATTGTGTGTGTTACACTCCATTTTAATTTGACCAAATCAAAACAAATAAACATTAAGCAACCATAGTGAATAAATAAATGAAACTTAGAATAAGATAAAAAGTTAAATGGGTTTTGGGATAATTTTTTTGGCATGACAGGTGTTAAAACAGTTAGTAAAATGATATATTTCTATAATGATGAATTAATGTCCTTTAAATCAAGTTATGTTTATTTTATGTACTATATGAAAGCCCTAAAGTGTAAATGGCCAAGGGGATATAAAAAGCTAAAATTCTTATGAAGGTATGTGCATTAAATTACTATTTTTTTGGAATTGTTCACAAAAATTTGTAAATTGTTGACATTATTTCTCTATGAAAGGATTTTTAATATCCCATTTGCAATAGATTATTGGACATTGCTTTTCTATGAAAGTGACTTCCACACTCCCTATAATGTGCCTCTTTTAAGGTGATTTTAGCTTCTTCATACCCAAGGTATATAAGAAACTAACCTTCAAATGACTGATTATAAATAATGTCCCTAATGATATCATACCATGTCACATCTCTTCTTAATTTATATTTATACTTTTCATTATTAGTGAAAATTTCAAGATCATATATAAATTTGTAAATGTTTGCATACCATTAAATAGTATTGGATTCACTATTGATTGGAAAACATTATAGTCTATCTATGATTGGCATCAATATTTTTAGATTTTCAGCCATTTAATAGTTGTCAAGGCTTGATCATATATAATATAAATAGTAATAAGTGATGTGCACTATCTATTATGTCAACTTGATAGTTTTTTAAAGAAAATTATCCATTTCAAAGTCTTAAAAGTGAGTGATGAGGATAAGTACCAAATATTGGTAAGATAAAAAAAATATTATTTTATTTGTTATGCTCCCATAACTTGATTGATTAAAAAATGAAAATAACCATAAAAAATTATTGATTTTATCTCAAGATATCATGCAACATGTAGTTCTAATATATTAATCATTGTACTACACTACATTTTTGGTGCATAGCTAATAACATACATTGCACTTAGGGATAATTAATATAATACTAAATCTATCACCTAAAGATAACTTTTATCCATCAAAATACACAGTCTATTATTTTCTTCTCACTAGCATACCTAAGGAATTCATCTCGGCAAGAATCAACCATTGAAGTATAATATAGTAATGAGGTTGTGGCTAGATAATATGAAATTATTTTTCCTTTTATATATTTTTTATGTATAAATTTTACATCAAAATCCATGATTATCATCACTCACTTAGATTTACAGATAAATCAATAAGGCCTAAACATGATGTATGTTAAGAATCAATTTTTACAACAACATGGGTATTGGTAACTAGAATGTTACATCTAAGTTTTTACATTGACAAAAAATAGCTAAACAAATTCTTTACATTGAGTTATATTTATTTTAATAATCAACTAAAGTTTGAATAATGTAGTTAATTCCATATGCTTTTTTTATTATCAAATCGTGCTAATAAATTTCCTAAGGCATGTTTGGTGGTAGATATGTATAATAATAGTGGTCTATCTTGAACTATTAGCATCATGACTAAGTAATTGGATAGATATCATTTTATTTCATAATATTCAATTTAAAAAATTTCATTCCATTCAAATTTTATATCTTTATGCAATATTTTAGAAAAGGGGTGGGTTTGTCAGCTTACTATGTTATAAATTATTGTATTATCATAGAAACCTAAAGCTTGTCACATATACTTGACAATGTTAATTATTGACATATTTCAACCATTTAACTTATGCCTAGATACATAACTCTTATTCTCCATTCCTCTATACATTTATTTTTATGAGATATTGATCCATTTGTTTGATGTCATTGATACACAATAATCTCTAAGTCAATGCTTAAAATTGTCTTATATAATCTCTTAGAATATTCCAAACTTAGGGTAGTTGTTATTACTTTTATTAAATAGGTCCACAGTAGGTAGATAGGTCCACTAGTACATAACTATCCACCTAGTGCAACCTCATCCCCATGCCATTTAACATATATATTTTAAATTATATATATTCTTATTAGTCTTCCCACATGTTTTGTAAGGTCAGCTAAATGAAATTATCAAAAGTTGTTACTATGAATACAAATAAAAAATCATTCATTATTTCTAGTGTGAAATTATCTATTGAGCATTTATACACTATTTCACACAAAGAAAATATTCCCAATTCCTCTCAAAGTAAATATTATTCACTAGGAGTATTTATAAGGCAAGTCTAAATCATTTCAAATAAGTTAACATTTTCAAGTACCAAGGACAAATTTATAGTTATATATTTCAAGGAACACAATTTCACAATCACTCTAGGTGGAATAACTATTTATATATTGTTTCCCTCCTTTGAGTATCTAGATAAGTATGCAATGGTCAATCATTAATGGGGGTGATTGGGGGTAGCTCAACCCATTACACTTCCCCTATATTTTTTATAGGTTTTTATATCTTAAAAGTACCACTAGTATTTCCAAATCAAATATAATGAAAACAATGATTAATTTGAAAAATATAAAAAATATGAATATCTCAGTGATCTTAACATAGATGAAAGTGAAATAACATTTACATATTCATTACAGTCAATGCGGATAAGTCCATAGTCAATGAACATGACTAGTTTGTGCTACTATCAAGGGAGTGAAGACCTATCTATAAATATCACCAAAATTTGCCTATGATATTGAGATAACATAGTCTCATCTCATCCTAATGTCCACTATTAGACATCAGTTACAGTCAACCAAAAAATAAAAAAAATATAATTATCTTGTATTTGGTTGTACTTACTATTGTTAGGATATGCCACTTCTCAATAAGTTTTAGTTTCCATAAATTCTAATTTACATTTAGATTTATGATTCAATGTAATATAGTATAATCTAAATATCTATCAAGTTTTATACCTATTAAACAAACTTATATGTTGTCTCAAAAATAGTGAAAAACATACTTAAGAACCCATATATTTTTAACATTGATTTTTCCAATTTTTATCCTAAGTTTTTAGATTTATTTATGATTTATATACTCAAAAATATTTTATTCTAATTAATGTTAAATTTTAATTTATTTTTTTGATTTAAAAAAAATATGTTTTGATAGTTGTAAAATTCATTAAAGCTATCATTCTGGGTAAAGCAGTTATCACTTTTACAGAGTTAAGGTGTGAAGGAAAGTAGTACAATACTCAAGACATTAGATAAAACTATATAAATATTTTGTTTTTAGTGTACCTCATGGTATATAAAAAATGTATAGGTTTTTTATTTCTTAACCATAGAAATCCTTTCAATGATTTTATTGTGTAGTGCACCAATAATGGGTTAACCATAAAAACTTACTATCAACATACCCTAGAGATAGGATAGTGTGAAAATGGGATGATAGAGTACTTCATAGTAAGTTCCCCTTTAGTCCTTATTCACTATTTAAAACTTGTATTAGTATATCAAGGATCCTAAATATTAAACCCACCCTAGCTAGTTACACTCATTCTTCTATAAGGGTTTCTTCTAGTAGTTTTTTTCATTAGTTAGCTAATTTTGTTTTATCAAAATGGCTCTATATTTCAAATGTTCCAAGTTTTTTCTAGTCATATTTAGTGGATGAAAAACCCTTTTTTTTGTCAAGGCACTACACTTTTTTTTGGAATTTTAATTTACTATGTTTTGTAAATTTAGCCTAGAGGATGAATAGTGTACCTATTTTTATATTATTTTATGGGCTTCATGTAGATACTATTTTTTTATTAAAAATATCTCTTGGATTTCAAAAATATGTAATGGATCTCTTGGATTGGTTGGTTATTTATCTAACCCTTGTTAGGAAAATCCCACCATGTTTTTTTACTTATTTAGACTAATGTTTTCTATTTTTACAATACTTTATTTCAAGGATAGTAAAATATAATTAGATAACCAATCAAGCCCTAACCACTCATTATCTATAGATTATTTTATCTTTCTTTAGAATGTTCTCAAGGTGTTAAGAATTATTTTCCCTCTAAGCAGATCCATGTTGTCACTATCCCAATAGGTAAGATGACTCACTCTATAGTTAAAAATTAAGGTAATAAACATGTTTCCCCTAATCCCCATCCATATTCCATTAACCATCTTGATGGATTTTGTATGCATAGTCAATCATAAGTACTCGAGTCTTATGATTTTAAATCCATTCAAGATCAAATAGTCACTATGAGAATGTACATAGAAGATTTATAAAAGAAAAATATATATTTCAGTTTAAAGACCACATCACTTGAAAATAAGATAACATATATAAATAATAAAGAGAATTCCCATGTTAATCATATATCTACATTTCTAACCAGATATTTTGTGCCTCAAAATAATTCATCTCAAGATTAGAAGTGAAAACATGATATAACTCCAACTAGTGACTCAAAAAGTGTACAAAAGGATAATAAGAATTCAAGTGAGATTCTAAGAGAAATTATTTGAAATAATCTATTTATATTACTTCCTATTCATATTATAAGGATATCAAAATACTATTGTGCATATCATAAAATTCATGGGCATAATACATACAATTTTGAGCTTTGAAGAACAAAATACAAAGTATTATAAATCGTAGTGGTCCTATACTAGATAAATAAATAAATAAACTTAATTACAATATGATTTCATATCCTAAGGAACAAGTAAAAAATAAATAAAAATAAAAATAAAAAAAGGTTACAAAAGGAAAATTCAGAACAAGAAAATAATAAAAGGTAAAAGTAGAAAAATAATGAAGTTCATAAAATAAAAAATCAGATCAAGGTTAAAAATGAAAAAAATAGAGAAAGGTTCCATAAAGAAAAATTACAAATGAAACAATTAAATAATAAAAGAGAACAAATTTAAAATTAGAAGTTACTCAAGGAACAATTACTAACATAGAAGTTGTGAAAAAAACTCAAGCTAAACAAGAAATTATCTTTAAGAAAGGGTATCTAACAAAAAAGGTTCATTATATATATATATATATGGTGTTTGAATCCTTAGAAACCATAATTTCACCCTTATAGTTTATATATATATATATATATATATATATATATATATATATATATATATATATATATATATATATATATATATATATATATATATATATATATGGTGTTTGAATCCTTAGAAGCCATAATTTTACCCTTATAGTTTAGTGTGAAAAATATGAAATCAATCAAATTAATGATTTTGAAAAAAATGATATAGTGAATGATTCAACAGATGATGGACATGAGTAGTGGTGCACCTTTACTTTCTCAAAAAAAGTGCACATTCCCTTATTTTATACAATATCCACATGGGGGCATTCCATTTTTGGGATCATTAGTTAATAGGAATAAAATCCATTTTACATATATTATTTATGATTAATTTATCTAATTATCCATACTATTATTCTATCTTGACATACATACATACATACATACATACATACATACATACATATACATACATATATATATATATATATATATATATATATATATATATATATCCATTTTACATATATTATTTATGATTACTTTATTTAATTATCCATACTATTATTCTATCTTCTCTCTCTCTCTCTCACACACACACACACGCACACATATATATATACATACATACATACATATATATATATATATATATATATATATATATATATATATATATATATATATATATATATATTTGCTTGCTTAGACCTTTGTTTTAGACCTTGGTTTTGTTTCATTATCCTTTTACTTTGATTTTATATACTAATGTGAGCATCTATGACACTTTTCTAAAATAAATATAATGCACATATTTGTTGGCATGCTACCACATCATTCTTTCATATTGACTATCTACATATAATTTGTCTACCATTTGAGCTTACGTTATTTCATACACTTACTTATACATAGTACATGAACACACATTGATTCTTTCCCAATGGGGGCATGCATATTATTATATTCACATATAATATTGATCTATATTTTGTGATAAACATATACATTTAAGGGCATATTTAGTGCTTCCACTTTCTCCAAATTTCCATGTTATCACATCTAGTACACACTATACCTTAACATATGTTGTAGAATTTTTAGATCTCTCACATTATTATATTTTCAAAGACTTGATAATTTCCCTTTCACATATGCCAAAAATTCAAAAATAAAATATTTCAATTATTCAAAAAAAAACATTTAAAATATTCTCAAAAATAAAAAATCAAGACCTGAGCATGACACGAGTTACTATTTTACTTATTTAATTTTTTTTATTTATCACACATTTTGGTAGAAAGCATATTATTTTTCATACATGCATGCATTCCATGAGGTATATGAGTGTGATTTAGGACATACACATTATACATTGAGTCTTATATATTGGATTT
The DNA here is from genome assembly GCA_037957365.1 of Torreya grandis. NCBI lineage: Eukaryota > Viridiplantae > Streptophyta > Pinopsida > Cupressales > Taxaceae > Torreya > Torreya grandis. The sequence goes on along the minus strand of JARHVA010006678.1, from coordinate 791,659 downwards.
TGATATACCCAATAGCAATGCCTATGCTGGGGACACCTTATTATGCATGTTACTTTATGATAACTTCTATATATCTATGACCTATCTACCATGAGATAAATTTTATAAATGTCTTGATAGATAATCATATCTAACAATGTTACATGGATATGCTACTTTGATATGATGTGACATTGATGTATATGGATGGTGGACAAGTTATTTCTTATTTCATGCTACTATAATGTTGCTACTTTATTGCATTATATGATAGACATTGTTATCTTATTGTGTTTGGCACTTAGACCTTGTGTGCCATAAATTTTTATCACTTATATGAAATATTTTATTGGTATGCAAAAAATTTGAACATGTTTATTACTTGTGTCTTATGTCTCTATGTGTGTTATTTTTGCTTGTATGTGTAACATTTGAACATGTACCTTATATGTGGTTATTCACCTTATGTTTGAAAATGTGTGTTGTATTTTTTGAGATTTATTAGTGGTGCCATGATACATATCATGAAATATTACCACATAGTTTTATTCAAATAAGGTTACCCTAATGCATAATTCACTAATATATCTATCTATACATGACACTCGTATGCCTCACATTCAATATGTTAGATAAATTATTTAATTAAACTTACATACACATTACTATTATAGAATACTCTTAACATGTTAGGAATTTCAAGAAATTGTTGAGGAGGTTAAGGGGTAGAACAAGTAGAAGGTGATGGTTGAAGAGCTTGATCTCCATAAAGCTTTTCTAAGGTGGTTCTTGAACGACCTCTCTAAAGGATGTCATAAAGAAACACAATGTAGAGGGGAATTTTATCTATATAGAATATGATTTGACAAAAGTGATGTTATAGGTGAAGTAATTGGAGGAGAAAGTTGACATTATGGAAAAATATAATGAAACTATTAAGTAAATTTATGTATTTTAGGTAACATCAACAGAGCATCTATTCATAATTATTTAGCAAGCATGTATGGGCTATATTAGTTGTTCAAGAGGAGGTATGAAGCTAAGATTTTGATAATGTTGGGTAGGAAATCTAAAGGATAAATATGGATACCTAAAACATCAATGGATGGAACACATGGAGACATCCTTGAAGATTATGATGGACACTTGGGGTGAAGTCCTCGATGGGTAAACTAATTGATGGTTTAGATGCTTTTATTTTAATTGGTTGTTTAACTGTGTTTCTACTACTTTTTTATTTATCTATTTTATTGTTATCTATGTGTTGTTTATATATATTTTGACTTTCCAGGGAGACTTTAATTTCTATTTTGGCTTTTTTGACCTAGTCTACTAGTTCCTTGGAAAAGGGTTGGGTCTTTATTTAAAAAACCCTCCCTTACTAATAATGAAAAAAATATACTATCAACATGTTGACATGATTATATATTTATCATGTTGGACAATTAACTCTTATTTTGAGATGAGTGAATTGTAGGCTATGCCCATCATCTCAAAAGGAGGCATTTTAATGGGTGTCTTATATATGCAAGTCTATGTGAGGATAAAAATCAAATTTTAGATAAAATAAAGATTTCAAAGATTCAAAACATAGGTTTTAAAGATTTAAATTAATGTAAAAATAATATTTCATGAAAGAGTATATATTTATAAGATTCAAAGTAATGTAAACAAATAGATTTCATAATAGAAAACACATTTCAAATATTCAAAGCAATTCATAAATTATACACATGAAAATATTGGCACATTGATACATATTTTGGGTTATATGACATGCATATGCACTCACTTTATATAGAATCAAGTACATATTCATACACACTTAGATGCATATGCAAGGCATATGAAAAATAGTTACAAGAAAAAAAATTACAGGGTTCATATATTGCTACAATTGAGCATATAGATGCATGGCATTCTATATCATTTAACACAGATTTAAGAGGGCATGATGTTAGTTCATACACATATATACATTTTTAAAAGTTAAAAGGCATGATATTGATCATAATCACATGCACTACAATATAATTTACATATTTAATAACAAATGATTGTTATTCCATTTCAAATATATTGGCATTATGATCATAATGTGGGCATAAATATTATTCATTCTCTTTAGATCATGCAAGTATAATCTATATTTATCTACAATGGTGTGATTTCTTATATTGAATTAACATATGTTTGAGTATAGTGACACTTAATGTTCCTAGCATTACTTATATTAAACTCACTATGTGGTTCCATATTCTATTATGGGTGATGTACATTCAATTCTAGGGATGCTTAATGTCCTTAGCATCACTTCTAATAAAGCCATTATGGTTCAACCTTATTTTGGACTAGTACATTGGGTAATTATCCATAGTCATGAGAGTTTGAGAATGCATATTTTCAACTCAGTGGATTGATTAGTTATTAAAAGTTTGGAATTATTCACTCTCATTTTCCAATGGTTGAGCTCTCCAAGTGCTTCAACTAGGGGGCATGCTTATCCATATTTTTTACTTTGAAAAGTAATGCATTTTCATCTCATTATAGATGTACTCCTTCCTTGATCTATTTTTAATGTTGTGAACTCTAAATTTTAGATTTATATTTTTTTTTACTATTCCATGTGTTCTAGCAGGGTTTTATATTAAGTTTTCTACACAATTTAAGTTTCTTATCAAAGATAAAGTGTGTTGTAGATACTTAATATTTTATTTATCCTTTATTTTAGAAACTCTATTATAAGAATAAATGGATGGGGGAATGTATATATCTAAATTTGGTCATAGATACTTGACAATGTCAATGATTGATACATATTAAACAATTGACTAACACCAAAATACATGACTCTTATTCACCATTTCTCTATCTATTTATCTATATGTGTCCTTGAACCTTATATTAACCATCACTACTACATAGTAATATCCAATTCAATTCTAAAAATTATCTTATATCGTCTCTTAATTTTTTTAAACCTTAGGATAATTGTCCCTATTTTTTTGGGATAGGTACAAGGTAGGTAGATAGGTCCATTTCCATTGACCTATCCACTTAGTGAAGCTTCATCCTTGTGCCATTTAACGACTAGTTTCCACACTTAAAATATTAGTTTGGATCTTACTACACATTTTTTAAGGTCATAAAAAAGAAAATTTTAAAAGGTTTAAGTATAAATATAAATCAAAGGTTATTCATTATTCCTAACCTGACACTATATATTGAGCATTTATATAATATTAGAAATTGATAAAATCTTCCCTATTATTCATAAATTTATATCATTCACTTGGAGTAGTAATAAGCCAAGTTTGAATAATTTAAAATAAAGTAAAGAGATAACATTTTAAGTATCAAGGTCAAATTTATAACTACATACATATAGTCATGGATCATAATTGTACAATCACTCTAGGTGGGATAACTATTTATGGGTTGATTCCCTCCTTAGAGTATTTAGATACATAGGTAGTTGCGTATCATTAATGGGGGTGGTAAGGGTAAAATTAACCCATTAAAATTACCCTATTTTTTCAATTTTATAGTTCTCAAAAGTATCCATAGGGTTTCAAAAGAAATACATTGATTTCTATGTGGTAAATACAAAATATTAATAGCATCAATCTCATTAGACATGGATGCAAGTGTCATAATAATTATAGATTCATCATAGTCAACATAGATAAGTTTCTAGTCAATGGACATAACCAAACTACACTAGTATCCTAGGAGAACAAACCTATCCAAAAATATCAATAGACTTTACCTTTAATCTTGAGTAACATAGTCTTATTTTATCCTAGTTTTCATAGTTGGACATTAGTTATAGTCAACCAAAAAATAAAAATTTGAGTATTTTTTATTTGGTTATACTTACTATTTTTAGTATATGCCATTTTTCAATCAATTTATTTTCTAGTAAATACTATTTTAAATTCATATTTATGCTTAAATGACATATTATAAAATATGAATAGATATACCAAATTTCATATCTATTAAATAAACTTAAATGTTTTATAAAAAATAAGGTAACTTTTTTACCTAGATCCTACATTGAAAAAACTTATCAATACTTTTAGATTGATTATAAAAGGCAAGATTATTATAACTTTTAAATTATTAGTATCCACATTAATGATTTTTTATATTATGGGTAAGTGCACAAAGTTGGGGGACAAAAAGGGGTCTACCCATGGATTTTTTTCTTGAAAATTGAGAAATATGAACTTCTATAGATAACTTGAGATGGCTAGACTCAAAATTAGAGGATGGTGTTAGAACATGAATTGTAGTATTTTGAGTCTAGTTTCCAAAACACTTTTTTTTTTCAAAACTAGTTAAGTATAAATAAGTCAAACATCTAAAATTTGAATAGAAATTCATTTTTTATAAGAAAATATAATAGCTAGCCAACCTTGTAGACCCTCATTTTTTAGCATCATTTAGTATTATTCAAAACTACTTGGTGAAGATTTAGATAAGATCATCTAGTTTGTAATCTATATTTTTTAATAATTTTTTAATGAATTTTAAAAGTAAATATATCTTAAAAATTGACAAAAATGAATAATTGACCATGTAGCCCCCCTAACTATATCAAAAAAAATGAAACCTAGTTTTTTTTATGCATGTAAAATTAGGCTTAGTTTGTAACTATATAATTTTTTATACATTTGGATCAATGAAAAAAATATACACAAACATATACATGCATTCATATTTAAGGTATGTAGTGGCCTAAAAAATCTATAGTTAGAAATCAACATAGATTGAAACCTTAAAATAGTTAAAATTATATAAAAATCATATATTTGGAAAGAGGAGAGCATGCTCATCATCATGATAATAATTTAAAACCACACATTAGTTAAACTAGTGTATTAATAAAGTTATGTGTATGAATAACACTAATTGATAAATGTAATGGGAGAAAGTTAGGCTGGTTATTTTAAAAATACCCAAAACCAATATAATATTAATGGTGAGATGGAGAACACCATGAATGAAATTTGTATTTTAGCAATTGGATGAGTGGTAGTTAGAAATGATTTGAATAATATTGATATGGTGGAGGTATATTGTTCCAAGTATGAAATACATATTTATAGGAAACATATTTATGCTTATATGAAAACTAAAAATACATACTTGATTTTTTTTGATTTGGTGGCCATGGTTCTCTTTTAATAAAAAATAACACTTCCATGCTTCTTTTTCATCCATTAATTCTTTGAGTCTATTGGCTTTCTTAATATAAGTAACTTGACATTCATACTTAGAAAAACTAAAATAATATTTAGTCAAATATTATTATGTTATTTTATCTTGAAATATTCCTTCTAAAAACATAAATATTATATTTTCTTGGTCATGAATTGACCAAATCTTTATGTATAATGTTTTTCCTGGATGGGTTTTAATTTGTTTTATCTCTAGATAAATTGAATTAATTTTAATAAACTCATTCATGAGACATTTCAATGGGACAAGATGAGGTTTCAACATGTGGAAGGTATTTATGTCTTTAAAGAATTCTCTTTCTGAAATCACACTTGATAATGGATAATGAAATTTTACAAGAAAGGATTATTGAATATTCTATACCAAGCTAACAAAAATATATTAGAGAGGTGCATGATCATAAGTTTCATCATGAGTGTCCTTAGAGTTATTTTGGTAACATTGTACATATGGTTTGATAGTTTCTAGATCAGTTCTAGGCATTTCTTGAGCTAGACTTGGCATCTCTAGAGTTATATTGGGAATCTCTAGAGCCAAATTGAGCATCTCCAAATCCAAACTAGGCATATTTAGATCCATACTTGATATCTATAGAGCCATATTAAGAATATCTTGAGCCAAACTAGTGATCTCTTAAGTAGGCTGTCTTCTTTCATATAATTTGTTAACTTTTCCTCTAGCTCTTGAATGTCTTATTTTTATTTGACTTGCTCATTGGGAGGGATTGAAATTTAATTTTTCTCAAGATTTGGTTTGATGGTGAATGGATAATGGCTAGTCAAAGTTTTTCCTGAACATTACTATAATTTATAACATTGATTCCATAGTTTTTTCTTGTTTAGTTCCATAGACAGGGGCTATATTTCTATTCTTGGGGTTTGTTACTATTTGTACAGGTAATTTAGGTTTAGTTACTTATTTAATTTATGAATTCTAGTTGGTAGGAGTAGGCATCAATGTCGATTATGATATAAACTTTATTTGTTGATTTAATTCTTGTTGAGATACCCATTGTTGATTTATCCATGGTTATTGATTTAGATGTGAAACACATGGCTATTATGATTTCCAATATTTTAGAGACCAAGTTAGTGGTTCCAATGTTTTTATAGGAATTTTTATATCCCATAACATCATCCATGAATTAGAATAATCTTTGGGAATAAAGTGATTAGGATTTTGATTATAATAAAAAATGTTCCCTTGTCTTTGTATGTAATTGAGTTATTCTATTGGTTAGTTAATCTATTTCAATTGATTCTTAAGAACATGAAGGAGGATTATTTTTTTTGTGTCATGGTCATTTATGTCATAAATACCACACATATTTATCCTATCTAGAGGGTAGTCTCGGAGTCCATGTTTCAACCTATATTTTGGGAAATACATAGCTAGAAGTTTAGTAATGAACTCATATTTTTCTCAAAATATAT
>JARHVA010006678.1:765000-780000 GCA_037957365.1 Torreya grandis | reverse complement strand
CACCTTCAAACTATCAATTTTTTATCGAATGCATCCTACACATCCATTGAGAATCTAAGTTATTTGAAATCATATGCTAGCCAACTCAAATTTTTTTGGAGAAATGAATTAAGCACCCACATCAAATAAATCAATACCAACTCATATGTTTACAATGGAGAAGGTGATGAGTGCATTTTTCATGTTTTATAAGTATCTTATTATTTATATTTCTTTCATTGATATTTTAGAATGGGAGATGCATTAATTTCAATTTCTTATCTTGAATTAGAACTCTAAATTTTTTGCTATCATATTCTAGCATGCCAAGTGGGATTTTTACCAAATATTTTTCATCTAATAATTTTTTTAATTATTTATTTTTATAGTTTAATTAACTTATTTTTTATTGCTATGCAGTTTTTAGTCTAATTTGGATCTCAGTTACTGGCTATTTTTATTTTTTATTTTTATTTCCCTAAAGCTAATTTAATTTTTTTTAAAAACACATGATTGTTAAACTAAAAATAAAAGTAAATTTTAATTATTAATTTGTATTTTAATATTTTTTATAGGTTGGTTTAGATTTATACTAAAACTAACCTGCTAAAATTTTACGTAAATCTAAATTATAGTTTAGTATTATCATAAAATCTATGACTGAGTGGAGACAATAGTTAGTGGAAACATCTAGAGTGATGGCATGAGATCGAATAAATTATCAAAATATGGATAATAAGTAAAAGGTAGAAAAATATTTCACACTAGGGTTAGGGCATTGTATGAATAAATATCATTATCAAAATATCAAGGAGGTGATAGATGAAGCCAAGAAATGATTAGGATTTGAAGTGGGATCAAGGTCAAGAGGCTTAAGTTATAAGGAGGCAATATAAGCATGGGAGGATCCATAATATGGCATATTTAGGGTTAGTTTTCAAGGTGTAAATAGGATCAAATTTCATCCCCCTTGGGGATGACATCAAATTGGGATCAAAAAAGTTATGTTGGCTAGGTCATAATAAGGAGGTGGAGGAACAAGTTTGTCCTCACATAGGACTAGTAATCAAGAACCCAAAAGAGAGGTTTATGAATCTGAGTCATTTATATAGAATGTTAAAGTACAATAAGAAATATCCCTAATTGGTAAGTACACTAGAAAGTGGTCAGCCATTGGTGAGGTTGAAGTATGGATTATAATCATTGGAGGAGTGAAACAAAGGTAAGTTTTATGTATAAATGTTTCTTTACTCTTATTTTTATAAACCTAAAATCTAGGGTAAATATTTTAAAATCATTATTTTGGTCAATTGGAGGAGTAGGTATTTAAAAATAGTGATGGAGCCTAACTTTGATCCTCTTTCTACATGAAACATAAAATTTTTGGTTTGGATTTACCTTTTTGGCTCCTAATGGAATATTGAAGTGAGGACTGCCTTTGAGGTTTAGGCAACCTATTTGGGGATTTTATTTAATCTAATTTGACCTAAGAAAATGGCGTGTTGGCTTAATATTCATGGATTAGAATAATGATGGACTTTGATAATGATATTCTTAAAATTATTATCATTAAATATCTTGGAAGAGTTTGGAATAATCCTTTGTCATTGAAAAAATTTTATTTCAGATGTTATAGATGTCATCACTCAAGTCATATCCATAAATTTTTTAAATTCATATCCCTAGATCCTTATAAGAATCAAGATTCCATTAAAATAGATTGGAAAAAGAAAGTGAATCAAGTTGGGTCAATCACTAGGTGTTCTGAGAATAGAAATCTCTACCCTGTGATTGAGGTGGACCCAAGGATTAATGCCCAAGCCCTCCAGATAGTTAAAACAAAAGATTTATTGGAGAAATTAGATAAAGGGGTAAGGTTATGTCTTAATAATATTTTTAAAGGGTGAGAAACTATTACTGGTGAAACTTAGTCCATCAAATATATGTTTCAATCCTCCCAAATCATTTTGAATTTAATATGAAAAATATAAAGAACTTATGGTGGATGATGAGGATAAATATGGAAAGGGGAAGAATAAATTGATAAGTGAAGAAACATTTGAGGAGATAGTAGGGTCTAGGGTGGAGTAGAGTTACTCATAAATGGAGGAGGAAGGAGCCTTAAGAGAATAATTAAATTCTAGGGAGGTGATGACTATTTCACAATCATTTTGAATTTAATATGAAAAATATAAAGAACTTATGGTGGATGATGAGGATAAATATGGAAAGGGGAAGAATAAATTGATAAGTGAAGAAAAATTTGAGGAGATAGTAGGGTCTAGGGTGGAGTAGAGTTACTCATAAATGGAGGAGGAAGGAGCCTTAAAATAATAATTAAATTCTAGGGAGGTGATGATTATTTCACAATCATAATGCTAACTCTCTCATCCAAATTGGGCCCCCTAAGAGGAGGGGTAGGAAATCAACAAAGAAAAATATATCATGGGAAGTTAGGGAAGGAAGGTAAGGAATTTTATAAGGTTTCATTGATTATGGAAATTAAGGGGTGGAAGTACCCTCTTTGGGCCATGAATATCATCTCTTGGAATGTTAGATACCTCAACACCCCTAACAAAAGATGCTTGGTGAAGAATATTTTATTGGTAGCAACCCCAGATGTAATGTTTATCCAAGAAACTAAGTTAATCCTAGTGAAATAATTAAATCTTATGGAAAATAGTTTTTACATATGTAAAAGTGTCTTCATTGAAGTTGTTGGTGCCTTTTATAGTTTGGTAATGCTTTGGTCTCCACTATCTATGAATGTGGAAGCACTTGCTTCAACATCCAATTAGAAGTTATGTTGATGCTCTATCTTTTAATCTGATTTTAATTTTATCTTCTTGAATGTTTATGGATTGAATGCCCTAGAACTCAAGGTTTAGATGTGGTAAGATTTGTTCAATATTCTATTTCACCTTTTCGATAAGAAGGTGGTCATTAGGTGTGGTTTTAATAATATCTTACATCCAGATAACAATATGGGGGAGGGGGAGGGGGCATGGGGGGTGGAACACACATCCCAGTCTCAAATATATTTTGGTAGATTTGTTATATCTAATGCTTTCCTAGATATTTTTCCCAAAAAAGGAATCGATACCTAGGCTAATAGAAGAATTGAATTCTATAATATTATGGAGTGGATGGATAGGTTTTTTAATTTCTCCTCATCGGTTATCCAAATATTGGAAATTAGAAGTGTTATTATTCAAATTTGTAGTTTAGATCATTTCCATATAAAATTTAGAATTAAAATGGATAACCCTCCCGATTGTTGCCCCTTTAAAATTGAGATGATGTGGTTTCGATATTCCTCTCTTTTTCAACTAGTAAAACTTTGGTGGAATATTTACCCCAATCCATTGGGTTCCTTAATGTTCAAAATGACTAATAAGTTATAATTTATCAAGGGTTGTCTTAAAGGGTGGAATTCAAAGAATTTCAAAAATATCTTCCAAGAAAAAACTTGAGTAGAAGTAGATTAGGGTCAACTGAATAATGGGATTCTGAGTGATGGCATGTATGTCAATACTTACAAGGAATAAAAAAGTTTGATAAAGGAATATGAAGAGTTTATTCTTAGATAAAATATTTATTAGAAATATTAATCAAGAGTAAGCTATTTGAAATAAGGAAATAAAAGAAATGTTTTTTCCACAACAACACCAGATCCAAGAAGAGTGTCTCATGAATATCCAATATTAGGTCTCAAATAGGCAAGTTGATTTAATCTCAATAAAATATTAATATGGAGTCTATGGTTTTATTTGATAATATTATTTCAGGGGAAGAGTCATCAAATATTTTGGCTCAAATTGAAAATATGGCCTTCATCACTAATCTAGTGTCCCTAGAGAAAAATGAAAATTGATGTCACCTTTCACTCTGGAGGAAGTTAGAGTTGTGTTGTTTTCCATGGATAAAGATAAATACCTTGGGTTGGATGGATTACTTATGGACTTTTTTAGTCTTTTTAGGAATTACTTGGCCTGCATATTCTAAATATGGTCAAAGAATCACAAAAAATAAAAAAGTTTGCCCCATAACTCAATGTAACCATCATTTCCCTTTTTCTTAAAAGGGTTTCACATAAATATTCAATGATCATCACACTATTTACCTCTATAATATGGTTCATAATATCATTTTAAAGTCAATTACTATCCACCTCAAACCTATAATGGATACATTAGTTTTTAAAGAGTAAATTGGGTTTGTTCTAAGTAGAAATATTTAAGAAGGCATCATTATTTCCCATGAAATTGTCCACTCTCTCTCTCTCTCTCTCTCTCACATAACCATCAAAAAGGTATGTTGATAAAATTATATATCACTAAAACATATGATCTAGTTAATTAGAACTTTTTGATAAAATTCCTTGAGAGATTTAGTTTTTACAAAAAGTGGAGTGAATGGATATTTAACTATATTTTTAGGCCCAAGTATTCCATTATTTTTAATGGTAGTCCAATTGTATTTTTTGGAGCATCTAGGGGTCTTAGACAATGTGATATTTCCCCCCTTTCTCTTCATGCTTATGTCAAAATATTTGGACAGAGTTGTGGGTTAGGTGAAAGTGGAAGAGAAAATTAGTGGGATTAAGGTGGTAGAGGAAATGAAAAGTTTAACTCATCACTATTTTGTAGATGATACCTTATCTTTGGGAAGGTGATAGTAGAAGAATCTATGGAGTTTAAATGTATTTTGACTAGTTATGAGTGATCCTTGGGACAAGTATTCAATTGTTTAGGATTGATCTAATTAGATATATTCCAAAGTTTGGGTTTTAAAATTGGTAAAGTCCATAGTAAATATCTAAGGGTGATACTCTTTTCTAGGATATGGAATGCCTCTCTATGGGAAGGTTTGATTTTCTCTATCAAATCGCATCTAACCTCTTAGAAAGGGAAGTGGATATCACTTATTAGTCATTTAAATTTAATTAAATTAGTGATTAGTGCTCTTATTACTTACTCTTTTTCTATTTTGCATCTCCCCATCCAGGTGATCAAACTTTTGAATAAAATCATGAAGGATTTTTTATGGTAAGGAAATTATGAGAAAAAGAAGATTCCATTTCTAAAGGTGGAAAGAGTGTGAAAGTTCCAAAAAAAGGGAGGATCAAGGGTTAAAGATCTTGAATTACACAACCTTGCACTTGGGGTAAAATTGGTTTGGAATATGATAGTTTTTTGGAGGCCCTTTGGTGTAGACTAATTCTTTCTAAATATCTTGGATAAGAGGTTATTTAGAGTATGATAGTCATTATTAATCACCCTAAAGGCTCCCATATCTATATTTTTCTTCTAAAATTATAGAATATAATAAAGGATCATGTATTAGACTATGAATAATGGTTAAAATGTCAATTTATGGATAGACACTTAGAATGGGTATAAGCCCTTAGTCAAATATTTTCATTTAGAGGAGGATCACATCTATATTTATAACATATATGGGAGTAAAGTGGTGGATTATTTCAAATTGATTGAGGTTTTTAGGATGTCTTGATGGTAATGCAAAAATTTGGAGAACCTTATCTTTCTTGAAGATCAAGGCAAACATTTCTCTAGTTGTCTGTCATGAAGAAAGGTGTTCATAAATGATAAAGAGGATGAACTACATTGGGTATGCACCAAATATGGGTTTTAATTTATGAGCTTGGGATATTAGATGGCCAAAATAACAAATCTAATAATTGAGTGGGCTATACTTCTTTGTTATAATAGTAAGGTTTGAAAAAATTAGGGGCTTTTACTTGGATGGTAGTTCATAATACAATTATTTTGAAATAAAGATTAAAGAAAATAAGGATAGTTAGACCATCAAGATGTTTCTTATGTAAAAATGAATAGGAAATGACAGAATGTCTACTATTCAAATGTTCCTTTGTTGTGTGGTGCTAGACTTGGATATGTAAAAAATTTGATAGAGTCTTGGGCTTGGCCTTTATCACTCAAAGTAGCCTTCACCTCATAGCTTCTAGGTGATGTCAAGTACTATATGTATGGCATATAGTGGGTAATCCCATCTATACTCATTTGGGATATATGGAGGAAATAAACCAATGCATTTTTGAATCCAATGAATAGCTAACGCATACAGTGTTAAAATATGTTTAGGTCTTAATTTTTAAGGTAGTGTCCTACCAAATCAAAAATAAAAATAAAAAATGGTAGCCTCACAAGATGGGACATAGGAAATGGAAAATTTTGATCATCCCTCTTATTAATGGGTCATTGGTAGTTGAGTCAAGTTAGGAAAAGAGGGCTAGAATTGTCTAGTTTCCACCAAGTCTTGAATGGTTTAAACTTAATATTGATAGGGCTTCTTAAGGCAACCCAGGGGCCTCAAGATATGGCTATGTGTTAAAGGATTATATTGGATCTCTCATTTGAGTGACATACATTAAAATAATTGATGAAATGAATAATGGGATAGAGGTGTAGGTATTGGTGGCTAGTTTAGAAGTAGCCATTTCTTGTGGAATTGACAATTTAGAAATTGAAGGGGACTTCAAAATAATATTTTATACTTGAAAAATAAGGGTGCCAAATCTTGGAACCTAAATAACATCTTGGAAATTTCTTGGCCATTTCTTAACTCTCTCAACCCTTTGGTTAGCTCTCATTGTTTTCATAAAGTTAAGTCTATAGTAGACTTACTTGCCAATTTGGGTATTAATTAGATCAAGGCCCACCACATGAATAATATTCAATTGGCATGGGGGGACATGTCAAGTGTCATATTCATTGATTTCAACACTTAATTAAGATGTCAATCAATTGAGTTGATTTTCCCCTCATTTGGCTAGGTGGCGGTGTAATGATTGTAGGAAAATAATGTTTGGACTTGGATCATTCAACGTTGTAATAAAGAACAATTGATAATGTGTAATTTGGAGATGATATATTTTTATCTCTCCTAGATTAAACAATGTTCTCAATTTTTTTGTTTTCATTTTTCCTTATTGCATTCTAGTTCCCTCTACCTTCCTGTGATAGACCAAGCAATACTCGAATCCCTAGTGATGTTGACATATTATGTGAAGGGGAAGGTTAGGGAAATGGCATTTGAGGGCCCTGCTTATCTTATATGTCTCAATAATAGTTTTTTGGTTTCCTATAAAGGACGTGTTGAACGTTGTGTGGGAATTAATTAGGGAATATTTTCACTACACCAACCTAAGAATCAAGGTAAATTATGACATCCCATCCATTTTTTCTAGCAACCTACTTGTGATAATAAAAAAAAAATACCAAGTCATGGAGATGGTGGATTTATTTATTTTACATAGCTATTGGGTAGGTTTGGTTGAGGCTGAGGGGATTTTGAAATTATTCCTTTTTAATGCCTTTTATTCTTTGAAAAGGATGGATTGGGGTTTATCCAGGTCTCCTTATTTAGAGCATTAGAAGTAAATTTTGTCTCATTATTGTCTTGTATGGAATAAATTAGGTTTGTCTCATGAATACCTCCCTAACTAGTCACTTCTTTCCATATTCCCCTTTGAAGGAGGTTCTTGCTCTCATTTTATAGATAGTGGCATGGGTGGTGGTTCACCGGTTCCTAGCTTACATAGCTTCTATCAAACTCTTAGCATGAGGAATAATTAAAATAAAAATATAGGTCCTAATATAGGTTTTATTGGCTTCATTTAAGGTGGCTACAATAACTTTTCTAGATTATTAGGGACCCACTCAGTCTCTTTCTTAAGTGGGTGGATTATCACACTTGCATACTGTTAGTGTTGGATCTTTATTCAAAGTGTAGAGCTAGGAGTCTGTTAAGACTTTGATTGGAGATGTGTATGGTAATGGTGGGTCATGGGTTATGATTAGGGGTGCACATGAGTACTAGATTGATATCTCAAATTGAGTCTAGTTCTGAGTCTGAGTGATTGGTTAGTAATTTTGTTAAGTGGTCGCTTGGTGCTCCTTTTTGGATTTTATTGGTCATGTTAGAATTTGGCTTCTATAACTCAAAATAATGATATAATTTAAATTTTATAATAGTTTAACTATTTTTTGTTATTATCCTATGGTGAATGTTTTTTTATAATATGGCTTCTAGTCTTATGCATTTTGTGTATCCTATCGATATGTCAAACTATGGAAATATTATTCTAATTTTATTTAAGTAAGCAGGGGTTCTATCAACCTTGAGATCAATCTAAAAAAAATTGATATGGGTTTTTATTTTATATTTAAAAAAAACACATGATTGTTAAAATGGAAATAATTTTTTCACAACCTAGGTTTTTTTAATGTTTTTTCTAGGTTTGTTTGGATTTACACTAGAAACAAATTATCAAAATTTTATGCAAATCCATATTATAGTTTAGAATATATTGTCAAATTTGTGGCTATTATTTTTATTTTTATTTTATATTTTTTATAACTCTTAAGTTTGTATATTTTTTCCTTAACATTTTGGCTAACTTATAGTTTCATTGGATTACTAATACCTTTGAATATAAACTACTAATATTTTAATGTAGGATCACTTGCCAAAGAATCAAAAAACTATACTAAAAATTTATTTTATTTTAGTTTTAAGAACTTTTTTTTAATTTCAAGCTTGGTTTAATTAATCATGTTAAGTAATTAAATCAAATTTTCATTTATTGTAAAGATTCTTGTTTCTATCACATAAATTTTTGTATGTTTTTTAATTGGCATTACATTGGTGATGATACTCATAAATCAAAAACAAATATTGTGAATTTTTTTTACCTAGGTTACACTTGTATGTATACTTTTTCCTTAGCATCACATTACTGATGATACCTATAAATTAGATAAAAGTTTCAAACTTTATTTTATTTTATTTTTTCTAGGGGATATATCAACCATGGATTTTACCACCACATAATAGGTCAAACCCCATGTACTAGTAGGGTATATAAATTGAGGATGTATTATATGAATTTCATAAATGGTTGTGTGTTTTAATCACATCATGATGTTAGGTGATTCTATGCTCCAATACCTATGGTTTCAATAATGACCTTGAATTTTGATTTTTATGACATTAACCTACTTAAATATTATAGTTGGTTTGGGCACATTAGGAATAGACCCATTTGTGTACATTAGTTAAATCATATTCTTTCATGGTTTTGGTCCTCAACATACTAAAACATATATATAGGATGCATTTTTAGATAATCTTGTACAAACACTAATCATAGGGTATTCATTTCATTCATTTGAATTTTAGTGCACTGACAAATGGTTAGCTATGTAAAGTTACTCTCAATTCACACTTGAAACTAGGTTAAGTGGGTTATGGGTATCATTAAACCTCTATAGTTTATACTCTAAAACATTAGGCTGACACTTTCCAATGTGTGAGTCAATAAATCTGAAAGCCTACAAGACATTCAAGTTATTTTACCTATTTTTATTCCTTTATGTGACTTACATGTTTCTTTTTGGTTAAATTAGATTTTGCTTGATATGTTTATTTCATTTAACCTCCTTTTGAATAATTGTACTATAATTTTTTTCCATTTGTAAACCAATTTTAATGGAACCAACACCTATGGGGTAGATTTGCATAAACCCCCCATCTCAAATCACAAACTATCTCCTAGAAAATAAAATTAAGGTTTTGTTACAAATTTTGGGTCTAGGAGCCAATTTTAGTTTGGATTTTGATCCCAAGGACTTATCACTCTTAATTTCAAGTAAAAATACCACACATCTCATCCAATTAAAAGGAACATCTAGTGATTCCCTGGGGAATATAAAAACACCTATAGATTCTAATATTACCAATTAAAATGTCTCCCACACTTACATGGATAAAGGTAAGGCAGTTATAGATAAGCATCATAAAAAATCCATGTATTTTCTATTGAAGATCATGATGAAAAGATAGAAAGGAAGATAGTTGAGCTTAACGCTAAAATTTCAAGCAATCCTCTAATCAATCAATCAACAAATCTAAATCCTAATTCAAATGTACATTAAAATATAAATCAATCAATTACTTATAATCTAAATCCAAATTTTAATGTGTATTCAAATTCAAATCAAACACCCAACCTAAATTCGAATGTTCATTCAAATTTAATCAATAATTCAAATATCAATTAAAATACCAATCCAACCAATCAAAATCAAAATAAATATTTGAATTTGAATTCCATTCCAAACAACCAAAATCAACATTTCATTTTGAATACTAATCCCAATTCATTTACCAATTTGAATCAATTCAAAATGAAATCATCCAATCTACTTTTAAATCCAAATCTGAATTGAATATAACCATTCAAAGATGTGGAATTTATCCAATAATGGAAAGACATGAAATGAAATGTCCAAGGTTTACAAGATAATAGTTATTCCAGAATAAAATAATTTAAGTTTGAAAAAAAATGTCCACATGCTTTTGACATTACTATGATGATGGTGCCCTTTCCTTCACATTTTGAACCCCTAAAGTTTGATAAGTACAAAGGAAAATGATATCTTGAGGGACATGTTAAAGAGTTTTATATGGAATGCTTATATGTTACTCATAGTAATGATTATCTATTGAGACTTTTTCCATGCAGTATTGGCATCAAGCCCTATAGTGGTTCTTACACTTAGAGAAAGGATCAATCACAACCTTTGAGGACCTTTTTAAAAAAAAAGTCATTTTACTTATAATTTTTAACATTATATGACCATTTTATACCTATATAGCACCAAACAATGTAATGGGTATACTTTTGACTCCTTGCAAAGATGGTATGCCTTGTCAAGCTAGTTCCCATGGTCACCTCCCAAAAAAAATCTTACAACTATCCTTAAAAAAAATATTAATTCAAAATTGGACTATTAATTACAACTCAATTGTGCTACATCATTTGATTAAATCATATAAATATAAGTTCAAAATGAAATAGTTTTAGTTTCCAAGGGTACCATCAAAATATTTAAACAAAACAATTATTATTCAAACCAAAATGAAAAACCAAAATTATATGTAAAGAATAAAAATGGATAGGAGATGGTGTAACTGATGTAAAAAAAAAATCAAATCACCAAACCTATCAACAACATCTTCATACCAATTGGTTAATCTCAACAAGGTAATTACAAATGAAAATTCACTCCTTTGAGAATGCCATATGATGTTGTATTTTGAAAGTTGGTAGCTGAAAACATGATCAAGATCCCCCATACCAAACCTTTTGATGAAAAAATTCCAACACCTTAATGGTGTAAAGATCATTAATATTTTGACTACCAAAAAATCAAATGTCATTCCACGAACCATTGCATGAGACTGAAATACTATATCCATGATCTTTATTAATAATGGTAACATAGCAGTAGAGGATGATGCATCAAATTAAAACAATAAAAAATTATGGATATATAAAGATCCCTTTCCAAAACATTAGCAAGGGTGTAATAAGTCAAAAAAAAGTCAAAAAAAAAATTCAATCAAACTAATCACCCCTTTGATTATATAATCATTCACATTGATTGCATGGATAATCATGTTTCTATACTTACAATTAAATCCCAATATTATGCCATCACTATGAAGAACACAAACATTACCCTTCCAAGTTTTTATTTTCTTACTCCTGAAAAAAAATATAACATCATAAAGAAACTTGAGAAAATGCTAGCCCAAATTTCCATCTTAGACCTTCTTAATACATCTCCCACATAAAATAAAATTTTGTATAAAACTTTGAAAGAATCCAAAGTTATATAAAATATCATTTTAAAAAATTTTCAAGCACTTGTAGGACACTTGTCCTCCAATAATCAGATGAATTTTTATCATTTAAATATTTCACCAATGCATTCATCCCATTATTCTATTTTTACATAGAATTCTTCATTTCTAAGTATAAATTAAAAAGGGTGTTTATAGACAAAGGTTCAGGACTAAATCTACGTACATTAAGTTTGATAAAGCATTTGAGACATTATAAAACAACATTAGATCCTACTACCATTACTATAAAGGCATACTATAATATTGAGTGTTAGTCAATGGGATCTATCTATCTTCCACTTATGGTAGGGCATGCCATTTAATGAAACCTCATTCATGTTATTGATCTAGATCTACCATACAACCTACTCCTTGGCTTTCCATGGATATATGCCATGAATACCATTCCATCCACCCTCCATTAATGTTTAGAGTTTTCTCATGATGGTATGGAAGTTACCATTCCAGGTGATCCTCAACCCCTTCAATATTACAAACTATTAAAAGGGAGATATTTTAATTATAATGATGTATCATCTAATGAAGATACTTATGAGACTATCAAAGATTAACCAACACTTTCTAATTATATCCATCCTAATTATTTACTCTCTACATCTAAGACTCAACCATTTACATCCATAAATCCATGATCCATGTCTCAATCTACATGTCCACCATCTAGATTTTCCATTATGGATGTATGTATGGGAGAATATGAAATACATAATGCCCAACATTTGGAAAAAATTCATATGTTCCAAAACAATAATGGCAGGTCCCATCATAAGAAATAAACACAAGTGGCTCATAAAGTTGGTAAAAATTTATGGAAGGCAAGTTCCTTTCTGAAGAAAAAAATGGTAATTCAAACCCCTTAGCTCTACTCAAATGAATTATATACTTATTTCAAAATAAATAAATATCATATACTTGAATCCATTATTTTTAATATCATGAACTATTAATAAAAAGGTTTTGGTCTCCATGAACAAGGTCTCATTGAACCTATAATGTCCACAACACATGAAACATTTCAAGGTATTGGATTCAAACCATCTAGTGTGAACATATAAAATTATGAAAGTTACTCTTATTCCACATTTGAGGAAGCCTATTTAGACACTGACATGAGTTTCCTTTTTTTTGAAGATTTAACGATAACCAGCCTATTTCATGATAATATCATTTTGACCCTTGAGTTAGCCTTTCCATAATTTAGTATGGAACCAACAACCACCACCTTCACTTGATCATTTTCAAAATGATGAGGCCATATTTGAGTTTTTGATAATTAGAGATCATATACCAGTTGGAGATCATAAAATTGGTTTTTAATTCAATTGTATAATTTTACATACTTTAGATAACTTACAACTTCTACTCATCCATACCATCCTAAAAATAGTATAGTTCATTTGATAGAAATATCATATGATGAAGCTACATATTATATAATATCAAATCAAGACATTTCCAATTAGTAAGATCTTGAGGAGGAACGTAATATTCCTAAACTTCTAAAAAAATTTAAATAAGAATCCATTTTATTAATTGTAAATACTATCGACATCAATATTCAAACTAAAGAAAATCTTGAAATGGCAGAATTTGTTACTTCCCTTAATGTATAAGAATAGTCCACTTTGACTCTACTCTTCAAGGAATTTTTATATATGTTTGCATGGTCATATTTAGACATTAGAGGGTTGGATAATTCACTAGTTTTTCATCACCTTGTTTTACATAAATATGCAAAACCATTCAAATAAAAACTTAGAAAAATGCATCGAAAGGTAACACTGCTCATGACAAAAGAGTTGAAAAATAGATAAAGTTTTGCTTCATACGATCAATAGATTAATCATAATGGATACCCAATATAGTTTAAGTCTCTAAGAAACAAGTAAGGATAAAAATATACACATATTTCAGGGATATCAATAAATCATGTCCTAAATATGATTTTCCTATACCAAACACAGAAATGATTTTTGGTTCCATAGTAGGCCATGAGATATTGTCCTTAATGGATAGTTTTTAAAGTACATTCAAATAAAAATAGCTCCTAAATATCAACATTAGAAAATATTTATAACACCTTGGTCTTTGGGGCATATTTTTTTATCAATTAATTTAATTTGGCCTTAAAAATGTTGGATCCACTTATCAACATGAAATTACAATTATCTGTCATGATATGTTGCAGTATCATTGAAGACTATGTAGATGATATTCTAGAAAAATAAAAAAACTAGAGATAATCATCCTATGTTACTACAAAATGTTTTTGAATAATTGAGAGAATCAAGGTTCATCTCAATCCAAATAAGTGTGTGTTTTGGGTTACTTCAAATAAGATCTTGGGTTTCATTGTATCACAAATGGATATAGAGGTGGATCCTAAAAAGGTCACATATATCACAAAATGCCTCCACTAATAAATATCAAGAAACTGTATAGTTTTTAAGGTAAGATTCAATCCATCCAAAGATTCATATCATAACTTTCAGATATATGTCATCATTTCACATTTATTCTTAAAAATAACATTGCTTTTCATTAGAATGAGTAATGTAAACAAGGTTTGAAAATATTGAATATTATATATAAAATACACTAGTTCAAATGCCACCAATTGTAGGTAAACCTCTATTACTATATATTTCAGTAACACAATATGCATTGGGGGCATTTTTAGCACAACATGATGAATATGAAACTAAAATATCAATGTGTTATCTGAGTAGAATCTTGGTATCCTATGAAATAAATTATTTTACCATTGAGAAATCATGTATAAATATTATTTTTTATTCACAAAAACTTTGCCATTACATGCTCAATAATCAAACTAAAATCATTAACAATGTTGATCCACTTAAGTATATCATTTCCAAATGATCTCTAGTAGGGAGTTGGCTAAGTGGGTTATGCTTTTAAGTGATTTTGATATACATTATATATATATTAAAAAGATATCAAAGAACAAGTAATCATATATGATTTGGCATAAGCATCATTGACTAATGTTAATCTTCTCATTAAAATTTTTCTAGATGAAGTTATCATGTCTTTAAATAAATCATTATAGTGGAAGTTATTCTTTATGGGTATTTTACAATTCATGGACTGGGTGAAGTGTTTTTATCATCAATCCACAAGGTGATATTATTCCAAAATCATTTCTGATAAGATTCCATAGTACCAATAACATAGTAGATTATAAATATCTTTTTTTTAGACTTAAGCTTGTAATTCAGTAGGATGTAAAACATCTCTTAG
>JARHVA010006678.1:675000-760000 GCA_037957365.1 Torreya grandis | reverse complement strand
AATTATTCAAAACTATTAAATCTAGAATTATTACTTCATCAAGTCATCTTCCACACTTTTCTCAACTAAATGTTGAGTAATCCAACCAAATCCTTAACTTCTTCAACCAATTGTTGATTCATCATTGAATATTTCAACTAGATTGATGATTCATCCACCTACCTTGACTCATTCCTAAGATATTTTCAACTACCAACTAACTTTTACCTTCTTTCTCACACACATGAGAATTATTCATCCTCTATTAAGATGAGAAATTAATTCCAACCATTGTAATTATCATTATAAAATAAAGTTGGATTTATACCAAACATCCATCTTCTCACATAAATTATTATAAATAGAAGTTTTATTATCTATTTTCATCATCCATCTTCAAACTATATAATTTATATCTAAGTCATCCTATGCTATTATCAAAAGTTCCTGGAAAAATCTAGAACATGATAATTAGAAGGATAACTTATGCAATAAAGAACAAAGGTAACTAGAAGCAGATAATTCCTAGCAGAGGTTCCTATTAAACTCCAAAAAATGTTAATTATAGGGGTATCTTGCATAGTAAATAACAAATTTAACTAGAAGTAGATAATTCATATTTATAGAACCTTATTTAAATAAAATGGTAAAATTATATGAAAAACATAGAATTAACAAATACTGAACAATAGACATGTGTATGATGAATTATAGGTTTAAAAAAATAGAGTACTCATCTCACACATTACATAGGTAAAAGATATTTAGGAAAACCATCTTAGAACTAGTATATTAGTCTCTATCACACATTGAAACCATATTCAATTAAAATTAATCTCTACATATAGAATATTCCATAGTGTTATCTCTTCACATTCTAGCCTTTTGATATGCCACAAAGAAAGACTCTTGATATTCTTTGTTCTCTTTCATATTCTTGCAAGGTCACATACATAAAAAATATTATATAAATTAAAAAATAATACAATGTGTACATGTGTCCATATAATATAATTTATGGTTTTATTACCCTCATTTTTTACCCAACACTTTCTTAGATTTAATTGTCATCTTGTCCTAAGACAAAGTCACAAAAATGAAGTTTGATATGGATCTAAGAAGATGAGCCACAAATAATAGTCTTAGTTATTTATCTAGGTGTTGTTTATTGGTTATCACCTTTTTTTCTCTACTTATATACCCTTTCAAATTTTCAACTAAGTAGTATACTAGTCTACCACCCTCTCGAGTTTTCAATAGACTAGCATAACCAGGTGGCCACCTTTATAAGTTTTAAACAAACCTAGATCTAATCCCAATGATTTATAATATCATACACAATTATATTATCTTGTAAAAACTATAAAAATATGGTGAAAAATACCTATTAAGTGGGTAGTGTCATGGTTTGAAGTGGCTATGTTTGAATCTATTTGATTATTAGTTCTACTTTTGCTAAGGATGCATCAATTGAGTGCACAGGGTTTTTTGATGGGGATTGTTGATATTAGGTGGGTATTTATGTATATGTGGATATATTATTATATTTTAGTAATTACGAGAGTTATTGTGGTGGAATGAATTGAGGTTCTTCCATAAGTTATGTAATGGAAACATCAATATGTGAAAGATCTTGCTTCAACATCTTCTAGTTTGTTAGCACTTCATGCACCATGGAAAGAAATATGCATAGTGTAATTTGTGTCAACATCATGGTTTTCACATCATAATCTTCTAAGATGGTGATTAGTTCTTTAACATTTGATAGCTTAAGTTTAATATCTAGTACCAACTCATCTAATTGATATGTAGCCTATGGAGCTTAAATGCTTGCAAATGTATTATACATAGTTTCATTATGCCAAGATTAAAGTTTTTTCATGGCATTACCTATAAAATACATAAATTTCTTGAGTTTATTACCCATTGATTTTATAATAGCTGTCTAGTCATCTATTATAGCTTTGGATTTATCTATTATTGCAAACTCAGGTTTAGTATTAACCAAAGAATTATAGAGATGTTGTCTCCAATTTAGCACTCTTTGAGCTATTTATTTGGCTTGTTACATAGCATTATCTAAAACCTAATATATTATTCAATTAGCTCATATATTTCCTTTATTTCTCCCTTTATATCCTACCCTTGTTCTTGTAGTATTTGTAATCATTGTGTATTCAACCATTCCTTTATGAGTTATTTTAATAGGGTGGTAAGTGGATTATCCTCAGACATTAATTGGTTATCAAGAAATTGTGTAACTAGTGTGGGGAAATATTTATTGATAAACTAACAAACATTTATAATCTGGGTGCTCAATTTTGTGTTATCCTTTATCAATAAAAAACTTCATATTCCAAGTTTGATGCCTTATGTGTAATTGATTCTTGGAACATAGTTTCACTTATAATTTTCTTAGATAACAGTAGCCAGACGACATTCAAAGTTATTTCAAGTGAATTAGTTGCAAGGGATATGAATGTCATAGGGGTTACTAATGGAGCTAGTGTGAATTATGCCAAAGGAAGTTTAAAAATGTTACATTGGGTGGATGTTGTGGGAACATACCATAACCACTGGCTAGTAATATGAGGTTTCAACTATGAATCCTTATCTTTCGCACCTGGTTGTGTTATTAGATTACATTATGTTATGCATTCTACTTCTTCCTTAGCTTGGGCCTCCTTTATTTATAAGTTTTAGATTTAGTTTTAGCTTTAGCCTTAACATCTACCTTAACTTGAGCTTTTGTTTGTGCCTCAACCTTAGCCTTAGATTTAGCATTAGATTTGACTTTAGCTTCCACTTTAGACTTAAATTTATCTCTAACTACTTATTTATCAGCTACTTGTTTGGATTTATCCTCTTTGGCCTTTTGTTCTACCTAAGCCTTGGTTATTAATTCTAATTTGTCTTTCTTTCATTGTGTAACCTATAATTTTTGTTATTTTCTCTCTAATTTTTCATGTTCTTTTTTATTTACCTCCACTTATTTGACTTAATTCTTGAGAGCCTATGATTCCTTGGATTTCTTCTTCATAGCCTCTAATTCTTTGGCCTACCTCCTCAACCTGCTTCTAGTGATTCTCTTCTATATATTTTTTCTATTCCTATGTAGCTTCTTGTTGCTTGCTATGTTCCTCTTGTGTAGTTAATTTTTGTTTTAATTTTTACTTATTTTGATTTTCCTCTTCCTTTATCCTTTGATTTTAAGCCTTATTTTCTTACTCCTGTAGGTCCTTTGGTTTCTACACAACTTCTATTTATGGCTCAACCTAAGGTAAAGTTATTTCAGTAGGCATCTTCATGACCTCTAGTGCATCAAATTTGGTGACTAATTTAGTGTCCTATGAGGAAGTTGATTCTATCATCATAATTTTATGTGTAAATATCTCATTCCTAGATATGGGTAGAGGAGTGAATGTATTTTTGAGTTTCTTCACCAGATGGCCTTGGGGTTATGGATGATTTTGTGTTTCTTGTTGTGCCCCCTTTCTTCTACTTTTTCTCTAAAAGAGATCATTATTTATTATATTATTTGAGATAGCCTTGTCAAAGGATGGGTCCTTGGATTGTGTATAAAAGTTTTAGGTGGAATTTCTTATAAAAGTTGATTTTGTTGGTGCATAGTAGAAGATCCCATAGTTGGATATATAGATAATATTTTAGTAACCAATTAATGTTGAGTTGCTTCCTAACCTACAGTGTTAAAAAAATTAAAGGGTAAGGTTGAACGATGTCAAACTATATTTCTTGCTTTACCTAATTATGCACTTAGAAGGTGTGCATTTATTTCCATAAAAATAGTTATTTATCCTCCTTGTCATAAAATTCATTACTGATGTCCTTCAATAAAGTCTTCAAGACCTCCTACTCCACTCCAAGTTATAGTAAGTTACACCCACCTTCTATCTTTAGAAATTTTAGATTATCTAGATAGGACTTTACATGATGTGTCCTCTTCTTGGGTGGTGAAGGTGAGGCTTATTACATAAGAGCATTTATTTTTCCTTTATCTTGATATGATAGGGATAGTGATGTTTACAATGGAGCCTATGGATGCTCTTGTTGTTGTCCTTGTGTATGTTTTGGTATTGGTTATTGTCCTTCTATGTTAATATATAATAAATGTGTCACCATCCATGTAGATAGAGATTTATGCCTCCACATTTCTTATTTCACATCTAACATTATGATGAATAATGACATGGTGGTTATAGTTAGACTTGCTAGCTCATGCACTTTTGATTGAACTCCATTGTGTAGTTTTGTTATTGATGCATGTTACCCTAGATACTACATGATAACCTAAGGTATTTAAGGGTGTGAATTAGCTAAGGATAGGGACTCAATCCACCATTTGTTAAATATACCTAAGTATTTATAATACTATCTTATTATTATCTAAACAACGTTTGTAGAGGCTATAGTAGGCCAAAAATCTAGAGGAATTAAATGGTCCTTCTAAAAATTTCCATTCTGTGAAACATAAAATTAATACTGAGAAATGATATTAAAATGTTTGGGAGGTACCTAAGA
Organism: Torreya grandis; assembly: GCA_037957365.1. Lineage (NCBI taxonomy): Eukaryota > Viridiplantae > Streptophyta > Pinopsida > Cupressales > Taxaceae > Torreya > Torreya grandis. The sequence goes on along the minus strand of JARHVA010006678.1, from coordinate 755,482 downwards.
GTATATTCTAAATGTTGTTGGTTATCTCTAATGCTATAAACTTGTGCTAATTGAAGTCTTAGCATAGGTGTATCATGTGATATGCAATATCAATCACCCCTTTTGGGGCTTATTTTACTTGTTTGGTTTTTCAATAAAAGTTATTAGTAGTGCACTTAATCATGATGTGTACTAAAAAATCATCAATATAATTAATTGATATCCCTGTACTTTCCATGGTTGTATACTTATCCATAGTGTTAGAATGAATGGGTAGAGCGGTGGACTTGTATGGGAGAATGAATTTTTTATGATTTGGGAGGCCTAAAGCTCTTTCCATATCCAAAGTATTGATCTAAATTATGACATATTGGGAAAATTAATAAAACCTTAATTAGACCTACTTAAAATGGTAATCATTACCTCATAAATTTGTTTAAATATGAGTAGTTTGATCAATCTTTTTGTATCTAATCCTCGTAGTGAATGTAGGATCACTATGACTCTGACTTATGTACCTTCTTGTAATCCAAGAGAAAAAGGTGGATTTTTATTGATCAGTGAATTTAAAAGTCAAGGTAATTATATATAGTTTGTCATATACCCAATCCAATCCCCATCTCCTCTCTCTATGCATGTATAAGTAGAATCAATAGTGTATCTCTCTCCATCATTATTATTGTAGCCTGAATCAAGCCTACATCAAAGACTTATTTCTATTATATGGTTATAGTTTCTACTTGGTGTGAAAGGAGTTGTTTTGAAGTAAGAACACAATTTTATTTTTATATAAATTATTTAATGTTTTTATGTTGTCCATGCCCCTAATTATATGTATTTTTAGTGACAAAATGTGTCTCGCTAACTTCTTTAAATGTACTACTTGGTTGTGCATGATTTTTCCTCCCCTCATTAATATGATTTGGTGAAATTTGGTTTGATACTAACCCTTTTGTATATATAATCCTTGATTTACCCCTTGGTATTTATTTAATGTGACATGATATCCTTTTGTCTATTAATTTATTTTATAATGCCACCTATCAATCGGCTACATAATCCATCTTGGGAAGAATGCAATATCTTCAAGTTACTTGTTATTAATGGTTTTGAATGACCATTGTCCATCCTTTCATTGTACCTATATTGTCACCAACACCTTATCAACATTATTTCTCTACCTCTAGTAGTTGGTTCCAATTTTCCTTCCTTAGGATATCTCTAGAATTTGATCACACCTTGAGATTATAACTTCTCCTTGTCATTGTAATGTGTTGTTATGTAAAGATTACACTATACAGAAAATAATAACCTAAAAAATTAAAACCAAATAGAAAACAATAATAATTAAATAATGAACATAACTATATAGTGTTAGTTAGCACCCACTCATGTTATCAACAAAAATGATAGAGATTAAAGTTGGTAAGGCTTAAGCCTACAACTATTTATTCATCCTAGTATGATGGTTACCTAAAGATGCTTTAACATAATAGTACCCTATTGTGAGAATTTATGTATAATATGGGGTCCCTTCCATCTGATGCATAGTTTTTTTGAGAATGCCGTAAACTTGCTATTATAAATCAAACCATTTGCTCTAGATATAATTATTTAGATATCAATTTACAATTATGCCACACCTTCTTACTTTACTTGTGTATATCATGTGTCTATAGTGCCCTTTTTTTACTTTATTCCATTTTAATGAAGTCCATTAATCATTATTTTTTAAGGTCTTGATCACCTAGCCTCATAATCATTACAATGTACAAGCTCACAATAATATACACCATATGCATTATTGCTTCAAGACCATAAACAAGTTGAAAGGATGTGAAACCTATGGCATGATTGTAATTTATTTTGTATTCCCAAAGAAATAAAATAATGTAATCCTCCCAATTTTCTCTTTATACATTATATATTTTTGTTAGAATTTTCCCCAAGACCTTGTTCAATGCTTTAGCTTATCTGTTTACTTGAGGGTGATAAGTTTAACTTTTATGGTGTGATATCATAAACTATTTAATGAGAGTTTTGATAATATTATTGAGAAAATACATTCCTCTATAGTTGAATAGCTTGATTGGACATCTAAACCTTGTAATAATATTTTAATGTTGAAATTTGGTAGTGTCCTTCACACTAAAACTTAGGGTTACAACCACTTCCACCCACTTGATGAAGTATTTTATTGTAGTAATAAATACTACACATTAATTTACTTGCTCAAGGGAGATATAGGCCTAATAAAATCAATTCCTCATTGTTAAAATGGTTATTCTATAAGCATTGAATGCAAGGGAATCTCATCACTCTATTTTGGGTTTCCCATTCACTAGCATACATCGCAATGGTTAGCTACTCTATGTGCATCTTAAAATAAGGTTGGCCACCAAAGACAAATCTATAATATTTTTATTTAAATAAGTTCACCTATAAATTGACCTAATGAAACTCCATGATGAGCTTCTTGAATAAGTTGTGGTTATTCATGTTCTAATGCTATTTTGCATAACACATCATCTCTACACAGATTATACAAGAATATATTGATAAGGATATATGTTATAGATCAGGTGACCATTTAATTTTTATCTCTTTCCAAATAGTACAAAATTAAATTTATTTACTTGAATAATTTCATAATATACTCCATATTATTCAATATTGTAATAGTCCTAAATAAAAACACATATGGGGACTTATATTCTATTTATTCTAACTATTGATTTTTGTGTATCTTTCTCAGATGATCTGGTCTAACATTTTCTTATCCTATATTTACATTGATTTAAAATATAAATTATTGAAGTAACATAAGCCACCTAGATATTCATCCTCCCAACATCAACTTGTTAACTAGGTATCATAATGCCTAGTGATCCGTAAAGAAATCAAATGGTGTAGCCAAAAAGTAATGTCAAAACTTGTGCAACACAAAAACCATGGATAAGGCCTCTCTCTCTATATTTTTATAGTTCTTATCTATTATTGATAGATTCCTATTAGAAAAATGTATGGGATGATCCTACCCACCTTTACCTAGTTGTGCTAAGATAGCTCCTACTGTAGTATTAGAAGCATCCACATGTATGTGGAAGAGATTCTTCCAATCAAGAAAAATTAGAATTGGTGTTATTACTAACCTTTGGTTAAGTTTAATAAATGCTACTTTACATTATGGTGTTATCTTTACATAGTAGTTTCTCCATTAGCATGGATATGGTTGTGTAACCTTTGATAAAAAAAATTATAGTATCCCATATGACTAAAAAAGGTAAACACTTAATTAGAGTTGGTTGGAAGTGGAATCCCTATTATCACAACAATATTTGTTGGTTCCACAAAGATACCATCACTATTTATTACATATCCTATCATAATGCCAAAATGTGTAAAGAAAAAATACTTATTTAGGTTCAAAGTAATATGCAAATCTTGACACCATTCTAGCATTAGTAATAAATTTTATAGATGATATTTAAACAAGGAGAAAATAACCTAGTCATCCAAATAAATTTCCAAAAAATCATGAATGAAGTCTTTAAATCTATTAACTAAAACTCTAGAGAAAATTACTAGTGCATTATTTAGGCCAAAAATAATTACCTTATATGCAAATGACCCCCATTCATTTTCAAAGGTGGTCTTAGCTTGGTCTTCCTCTATAATCAAAATCTAATGATACCCATTGAATCCATCTATGAATTAATACACTTCATGCACCATAATAAACTCAGGGACTTCATCTACGAATGGTATTCAAAATGGGTCATTGATGCAAAAATAATTGAGTGTACAATAGTTTATACAAACCTAAATTTCTTCTATCTCCTTTAGATGCACAACTATGGGACTTATCCATTCTGATTTTTACTCTGTATAAATGATTATGGATTTTTCAATTTGATCTAATCCATATTTTACTTTGATCTTCATATTAGTATTGGGCCTATATGGGCACTTTTTAATAGGTCAAGTGTATTCTTTCATTTCTATATGCATTTCCCCGAATGATAGATATACACCTTTTACTTTAGATAATTTGGTTGGGAACACATCTTGATAATCTTGTAGCACTTACAAAGCCTCTATAATTATTTCTAGCTCCCAATAGTCTCCCATAGTCACAAGCTTAGGAACTAAATCTAGTTTAATGTTTCCTTAAATATTTTTTAGGGGTTCTTGATAAACTTTGATTGATCCACTAGGTAGAGCTTATTATATAATTTACTTGCCTTCCTAATATGAAAATTTTATGTTTTTCTAAATCCAAATCTTTATCACTATCATTGGATTCTATCAACTCATCAATTATTATATTCTAAGACTTAATAAAAGCTTGTTCTTGTTAAGTGGCCTTATAATTTTGAATCACTTGATTCAAATATTGTGCTACTTATTATAGGCATAATGTTTCTATTGTAGTTCCTATATCTTCTACTCATCCATGGCATATAAATATTTTGAGTTTTTATAATGTATTATGCACTAACGGATTATCATCCTCAAACATAAAAGTTTAAATGAAGTCTTTTTTCACTTGTGCCCATTGTTTGGTCTCTCCTACACTCTTGATGCATGTACCAAGCCATTGGAAGGGGTGATAATATATGACTAAAAATTTGTACCAAATACCTTGGATCTAATCCTTTCACAATCCATATATCCATACATTGGGGAATGTGTAGCTTAATTATTTAGCATTCTTTAAATAATGACCATTAGGATTTCATAGTAAGTGATAAATAAAATCATGCACATAAAAACTCACATGCTTCTTACCAATGAATTTTTGAATTCCTATGCACAACCCACCAAGTCATATCAGTTCCTTTCAGTGCATAACAAACTAACCCTTTGATCTAACTCTGATACATGGTTTTTGAGCCTAAAAATGAATGAATCAAGTTCTTCTATCATAAATTATTAAGGTATATAACATTAAGTGGTGAAAACCATGCAAAGAGGTTATATATAATGATCTATCCTATCGTAATTCAACATATGAGTGTTTGAATCACCACTGATGAAAGATTGTGTTTCCCAAGGTAAGACAGCCTCTGGATTAAGTTTAGTATAATCAATCATTATTAAACCTATATTATATAAAAAAATATACTTCATACTTAGTCAAAGATTGAACTAAGGGGGAACACATCCTTATATATGATCTTGTGAGGCTTGAGACTTTGTTATTATTGGTTGTACACTAATTATTTTTGTTGTGTAATATATGGTTTCCAAACTTGATACTATACAATTTACAAAACACTTTGATTTTCATTTTTACTAAGCTTGAACCAACTATTCCAACATAGGCATAAGGATACTTTAATTATTTTGTGATGATATATATATTTTTCTCATAGTTATTAAGGGGTATGTCCATTATCTTATCCCCTTGATGTACCTCTAGATGATTGTGCATAATGTTAATGGTCATTTATCCATTATAAGCCCATTTATTACCAATTAAGGTAGGATAATGGGTTTCCATGTTATTCATATTAATGACCTCAAAATATCCATGAAAATTGAGCTCAACCAATTTAATCTCAACATCCTCTAATTGCCCAATGAGATCTACCCTCCCATAATCCATAATACTAAGAGTAACTAGGCTATAACTCAAATTTGGTCAACCAATAAATTCCCAATTTTATCATGTAAGCATGTTAATGTGATACCAAATTCAAATACTATATTTAGGATCTCATATCCTACTATCTTAATGTCCATATGAGAATCCACATCCCATGGTTTTTTATTCTTAACATACCATACTACTTTTTCAGTATGTTGTTGACCTCATAGTGTACATTCTAGAAGATTTTGCAAGAGATTAGTAATATTCTGTGAAATATTTTCATTACACATTATGTTGAAAAAATTTAATAGATCTATCAGGGTAGTCACAATGCCCTCCTATATCATGATCCTTATAATTTATTCATAAATTTAGGCATCAATGGATGTAGTATCAACTTATGATACTATTTATTATTGTATATCTTATAGAACCTATGAATCTTGGTGCATCAACTCCTTTTTAGTAACAAGAACATGATATATGTCTTGTTTTACTTTTATAATCACCTAATCCTATGAAATTTATAATGGTATTATCCCATATTATGATCTTTGTTACCTGGTGACTAATTATATAAATGAAATATCCTTTGGTTATGCACTGATCATGTTTACATTGCACATCGACTTCTCTTTCCTTTGCCTCTCAAGAATAGGACAATCTTTTATTTCATGTTGACCTTCGATTATAAAACATACATAGTATGTCTATCTCTATGGATTGGTTGGGAAATTATTCACATATTAATTATATTCTCTACATAAATAACATTGGATAGGTGGTCATGTTTATTGATTGTCATTATTACCGCCTCCTTAATATCCTCTCTGGTATCTTCCCATATAACCTCCTCTATATCCTCATCCATTTTTTTGGTATACCCATCCTTGTGATTTTTTTTTAGTTTATCATCATTATTTGGTTTTCTATGAATCATACCCTCCATATTTGTGCTATGGTGAAATTGGAGCCTAATTAGATTATTGTGGAATCACATTATTCTAGGAAGGATGATATGGTTTTTACAGGGAAGATGCTATCTAACCAAACATACCCTAGGGTTGGTACTATGGTGATGAAGGTATCCAATGGGGACTATTATATGTCACACCTATAGTTTCCACATCTAAGCCTAGGATTCTCTTCTTCGCATTTGGTATCTATTATGTATCAACTTTGAAGACATTCTTCATAATATCTTATTTTAATTCTTGTAATGCTCTATATCTCTTCTCATCATGATTGGTTGATTTAAAAAAAATATAATGATTATCTACAACTTTTGAATATATATTTTTAAAATATATCACTTTAAAGTAGCATGTCCAACTACCCTTTAAGTTTCCCAAAACTCTATTTTAAGCTTTAGACAATCATTCCTATGGTGGTCTTATCTTTTGCATTCTACATGCCATAAACCTAATTTAGGCTTATCATTATCATGCATCTAATTCATCCTTATCATAAAAATATTCTAAATTTACTTCTAATTTATAACTCTTTACTAGAAGGTTTCCAAAATCCTATATCTACTCCACTCATAGAGTAATAGATTGAGCTCCAACCTTAGTCAAGAACTAGTTCTATGTAATAACAAATCTAATTATTGGGTGTAGACCTTCTATGAACCAATATGCCTTATCCTTATATTATAAAATTAAATAAATTTTATTCATAACATTATAAAACCTATGATCATAATCTCCAATTGATTCTCTAAAATTTGTCGAATCTCTTTTAAATCTTGAATAGTTTAGCTTGTACACTTCTTTAACTTAAAATCTACGACCAACATGTATTTGACTTGTGAAAAATCAAGATTATTTAAATTTATTTTACAAATGAACTCTTAGGCTCATCTTTTCAAATCCCCTATGAGTTTTCATTTCTTAACATCATCATATGTTACCCCCTTAACATTATATTTCATATCTCAAGTTACCAAGTATTGTTCTAGATCTATAAGACCATCATATGTCATTAAATAAATGAAAATACCTGCATTGAGTGATATATTTGGCACACTTGTAATTTATACTACTAGATTTTGAAAATTGGCAATTATGACTATAGGTATATGTACATTGGTGACTATAACTATATGTGACTATGTAAGGTTGACTATAACTAATGAGTTCTATGCACTAGTCTTCTCAAGTGTCCTAAAAAGGAATATTGATTTTTTTTTTTTATGTATTACCTATTTTATCTTCTCACTAAGCTTTCAAAACTTATATGTAAAGGAATCAAACAAATTTGTATTTTCTTATTCACCTGCACTTCTTTTTTTCCCTAATAATATATTAGGTTGGGTTATTCATACTCTTAAAATTAATGATATCTAATTTGAACTTATTCTAATTTTTAACTTGACCTATGATAGCTCTAAATTCAAACCAAAATTATTCTAAATAACTTTCTTTCCTAATACTAGATAAAACCCCCTTCATTATCTATGATTTGTTTTTAGCTTCTAGTTGCTTTGTTGTTACCCTGCCTTCTTCTTCCCGCTATATGATCTCTATATCAGCATTATATTTACTTTAGTATTTCTCTTCATCAGAACCTTCTACATACTATACGCATTATTTTATTCTACCATACTTCATATCCTTTCTCTACTTATTTCCATTTCCAATATCTTATACCCTACCCCTACTCCTATTCATAGTTAATTCTAGATTTTTTATTTTATTCCACCATCTTTATTCTCATAGTTCCCTTTCTAATCCTAGAATGTTATTTTCACTTTAGTTATTTTTACCTTGTATTTTATGGGGTAAGGTTCAAGTTTATTTTATTCATATATACATCATTCACTTATATCATACACACACCCCCATGGTTCCTAAAGCAACTACACAATGTTGGCTGGATTAGGCACCATGGCCTTTTCCACAACCAACATTTTTATCAATGTAGGTAGTAAATAAAGAAATTTACCATGGATTACTCTAATAAATAGGTCTTATGTAGCTTTGAAATATAGGTATACTTAAATTATAAATTAGATGGTATACCCTTCAAATGTATTCCTAGTCCAATAGTCTATTACACGGGTCTAATTTGTATCTAGATTGTCTAGTCTGTTTAACTTCTATTCTATCCAAACTATAAGCTCTATCCCTCTTAGCTTAAATAAATAATATTACAACCTAGATAACCATGATGATAACACTCCAATAAATTCACACCAAAATATTTCATATATTTCACCATAGATGTGCTCTTGGATAACATTCTTCACATTTATCCTAGCTCTCGTTGCCTCTTCTTCTATAAAATTTTAGATTTTATCATCTAGGCATCTCTCTATATCCCTCTATTCTAGTAACCATCTCAAAATATTTCAACCAAATGATTCCATGCTCACTACACCATTTTTATCATAGGTTCCTTTAAATCCTAGAACATGCTAATTATAGGGATAACTTACATAATAAATAAAAAAGGTAAATAGAAGAAAATAATTCATATTTAAAGAACCTTATTTAAATAGAAAGTTTCACTTATTTTATGAAAAACATAGAACTAAAAAATACTAAGTAGTAGGCATGTGCATGATGAATCACATGTTTAAATTAAAATAGAGTACCCACTACACACAATACATAGGTAAAAGATATTTAGGAAAAACATCTTATAACTAGTATATGAATCTCTATCACACATCAAAACAATATTTTAATATAATTAAGTGATATATGTATATAGAGTATTATAGAGCACTATCTCTTCACATTCTATCCTTTTGATATGCCAAAAGGAAAGACTCTTTGTATTCTTCATTCTCTTTGATATTCTTACAAGGTTACATAAATAAAAAATATTATATAAAAGATTAAATCATACAATGCACACATAAAATTTTATTTCCATAATTATTTACCTAACCTATGCATCCATTGATAATCCAAGTTATTTTCACCCATATGTTGTCTAATTCACCTTTGTTTGGATTAATTAATAGAGCACCCACATCCAATCAAGAAAGAGTAAATCATATGTTCACAATGGATAAGTGATGAGTGTATTTTTATGTTTAATAACTATATTTTTATTTAGATATATTTTATTATTATTTCTTAATTTGAGGTTTTAGCTTAGATTTAGAATAAAACTTTCATTAATTTAAATTTTCTAGCTTGCAATATAATTCTATTTTTTTAGCTATCACACTCTACCCTAAAGGACTTTGCATGATAGTGCTTCTAATTATCATACAAATTATTTTGAATACACTACTTTTCATACTCATTATTTCATTAAAAATGATAAAACTTGTGAGCATTATTGAAAAAACATACATCCTATCTATAAATATTGTAAGTTACATCCATGTGAATCTTGTGGTAAATTAATTCATGACACTTTCCATTGTTGTAAAACCAATAAAACTCCTACTACTAAGGTTAAAAAAATATGGATACCTAAGGATAATGTATATTATAGATTATTTGATGTGTATTTGTGTGATTATTATTTCATTACTTCACATAAAATATATTTTACAAGTAACACATTTTCTTTCTATCCCTTTTGATAAATTCATCTTATTATTCATTCCTTATTTTTTCATTGCAAAGGAAATATGCTTTGATTATAGCTCATTTTGACTAACTTAATTTCATGAAGGATTTAACACTTTATTATGAAAGTATTATTTTACTCCATTTATATTCATTAGATCTAATTTTAAGTAAATTATTTGTATGTATATCATTTTTGGCATATTGTTTACTTAACTCAAAATATTGGTGTTAGCTTGTTTATTTTATAGGTTTTAGTGGATCATTTTTACTTCTTATTGTTATTTTTTCCATTTAAGATTGAAAATATTGTATAAATAGGATAATTGGAGATTATTTGTGTTCACATATTCATCCTTGTGACTTTTGACAACACTTTCTCTTTTTTTCTCAAACTATTGTAATTTCTCTTGAAGAAAGTTTTCATTAAGAGGGAGTATTATGTAATGTCATCTCTTTTACTTATTTTTAAAATGTTTTATCAACTTTTATAACCCAAAATTAAGATTAAGTGGGAGTATTAGAGATTAATATTATTTGGGTTTGCTTTTCATAAGTCATTTAGGCTAATTTATCTTATCCTAGTCTATCTTTTAGGTGTAAATTTCTTATTATAAAAAATCCACTTTATCCTATATTTTTGAGGTGTCTTTCACCTCTTTTGTAATTTTATAATATTATTGGGAGTTAATTGAAAAATCAAATCCTTCCCCACATGTCACACACTTTCCTTAACCCATAGGTGGACTAGAAACATTTCGCACACATAATAGGTTATGTAACTCCTTTTTCCTTCTAGCTTTATTTTTTGAGCTCTCCTCTCTCATTCTTCCCAAATTTATCTAATATATATTGAGATTCTCATTTTAGATTTAGTCCATTATTATTTATTTTTATATTTTACTAAATGAAATATTTCACATGGATAATTATAATTTTCAATCCTTATAATAAATGTGAGGTTTTTCTTTGTTTGATGGTTTTACCACTTGACAAATCTTGTCTCACATTTGTGGTTAATTTTTATTGAATTAATCTCATTTATTTTTGCATTTAAATATTATTTTTTTATAATGGAATAAACTATAACACCATTATGATGTTTATTTTGTCTATATTGGCCCATACATCTATGACTATATGATTGTCGGTAGGTTTGTCCTATTTGGGTTTCACCAGCTAGTTTTTATAGTACTTATGCACTATCTCCTCCATATTTTTATTCTAAATTATATTTTTAGATATTTTGTGTATAATTTTTATAATATATGAAATTCATTATTCTATTATATTTCACTCTATAATTTAAAAGAGAAATTAATAGAGTTAGGAAATTGCCAAGGTAGTGTTACAAACTGTGTATCCTACATACATAGAATAATACCTCCATGTAGTCATGTAAGTGTTTTAATGGAATATATTGAGTGAGTTTTTGGTGAATAATCTCTTCCCTATAATTTATTATGCAACTATATGTAGTATAATACACTACTTTGGGACAAGAGAAATGTAGAGATACCAAGATAGAATGACAATGTCACAATTGAAGGAGGTTCAATGAAGATTGATTTGGGTGATGATTGGTTATAGGATTGTCCTTGTATATGACTTAGATATTTATTTTCCTAATTTTTTTATGCTTACTTATTTTATTCCTTCTATATGATGAATGGATTAGTCAGACCATGTATATATATACTAGCATAGAATAATTTATACACATTTGCCAACTATGGTAATGTATAAAAATAGGAGTAAATGCATAAGATTAATGTAAAAATGAAAACAAAAAAATAAAATGGATAAAATCATAGGTGTAAAAGTTTGTCTAATACTGATCTATATAGTGTATGTGTCTATTCATGAGATGGTTTTGGCTCTATTTTGAGGTAGGGCTAGGTGACAAGTTATAAATAATCTAGATGCATTAACAAATATCTTTTTTACAAGTGTTGAGGTGTTATTAGGTTAAATGGACAAATTATATCCCTATAAGAGTCCTAAAAACATACTAATTTTTATTTATTTTTTCCAAATAAGCTTAATCGGGAATAAGATACTGAGAATAAGAATATTATGCTAAATTTTAGTGTATACACCTTAAATGTGTATTTATAAAATATTAAATAAATAATGGGCATTTTTTAATAATTATCATTTAAAAATTCATGGCCATAAAATGTAATTTTATGATGTTTGTTACACATATTATTGGCCACATTGATTAATCCTTCAAGTGGATGCATATTATAAACTTGTTGGGGTTGTGTTTGAGCTATCATATGAACATCATATTGATTTTAAAATTAAAATTATTTTAAAGAGGGATTGAATATAATTTCATATGTTGATTTATTATATTAAATTATTCATTCAAGTTACTATTTTTACCCTCCATTTAAATTTGGCTCCAATAAATTATTGTATTTTATGATTCAAAATAATACAAAATTTTGTATGATGGACAAAGATTCTATTATAATCACATTATGAATTAGCATCATGGTTTTTAGTCAAGGGACTTGATGGTTCAAAATTTATATAGGGAGGTAAATATATCATATTTCATTCAAAAAAATTAAGCATGTATTGAGGACTCTTAGATAACAGATTAAATTCACTTTGCTTTATTATTTGAGAAATGACTATCATATCTAATGGTTTCTCTACTCCACTTAATACATTTGTGTTCTCATTCTTAAGTTGAAAATTATTATCATCAGCCTTATCTTTGAATTTTTATTTACCTTAACATTTATCTACAATATAGGTAGGAGTATTGGCCACATGTTTAAGCATATTTCCCTCTAAAATATTGATCTCATAGTTTTTAACTATGTGACAAAGTTAATCTAAATATTAGTAAGAGTTGAAGACCATTATGTCTCTAATGAATTAAAGTAAACTTTAGATAATATAACTTAAAATTAAATATCATGTTATTGGTAGTCATATTTTTAAACATGGTTCTTAATATAATCACATACTAACATTTTCATTAGATTCTTATATAAGTTGTGTAATTTATGAAAATGTGACCATGACAATGTTGATTGAAAAGTGAGCTAAAACTTATCAGAAAAATAATTAAAATTATGTAAAGACTCATATGAAAAATCATAGTTAGTAAATATCGCAGTCCTTAAGGCTCCTAAGAAATAGTTTCAACAACAACTTATCATTATGCATAAATTCAAGACCCTAAGAATATAAATACTTGACCTGATAAGAAGGATGACCGTACCCATTGAACAAGTCATACCTAAGATCTAAACAAAATAGGCAAAGGGTAGGAAAGGATCTCATGTGTTAAAATTTTGAGTAATATATCACTTAATTAACATTATGACTTGGTTTTTGAGATAATTGAGAAGGACTTTAAATTTGTTATTATATAGCTTGCATATTTTTCACATTTTTTTGAAGGATTGTAATTATAGGGATTGGATTTGAAATAGTATTAGCACAAGTATAAATAAAAATGTTATGCTATTGATAAATATTATGGGTAATAGAGGAAGGTTTAAAATATGAGAAATAAATTTAGGAACAATGAAAGAATCTTTAAAGTCAGTTTGTAAAGGAAAAAACATATCAATTTGAGTAGATGAAATAGGAGGAGTAACATTTAGTTGAAATGTGAAAAAACCAATTTTTTTGGCATGGGAGGAGAACCTATAAAAGGTTGATTATCTTTATAATTATTTGAATATCCATGATTTATTGTAAAAGGTATATATTCAGCTATAGGATCTTTAGACAAGGCTTTACTTTATGTGTTGTATGTTTTCCATATTATACACTTAATTGATCTAGCACTAGATGGTCTAGGGATTTGGGGGGAAGTATCCATCAACAGGGTTAAAATCAATGCCCTAAATTTTTTGAGACCATATTAGTATATATTTGGGTGCTTTTATTCCATGTTTTATATATCCCATGGTTTTCATACCCATGGTATACTTAGTTATATTGAAAGGCTCAATGGAGAAAAATTCTAGATATCTATGGGAGAAATTGGGGACTTTGTATCATACAAATTATCTGGTGATCAAGATATTTGTTTGAAAGAAATTATAGTCATTGAGAATGAATGGTGGCGACTCTGCAGTAGAATAGATGAATGTTTTTAATATTGTGGTAAGTCAGTTAATTTATGTTGAATTTAAAATGGATGAATAATAAAAGTATATTACTTTTATTTGTTCTTTCCTTGACTCTTGGGATAATTTATTATGGCAATAATTACTACTAAATTGACATTAAAAATTGAGTACATAGTGGGAGCCTTATTATTAGAATAAAATATGTATAAATCATTTGAGGATTATAAACCAAAGGTTACCTTGTTTTTAAGAGGTTATTCCCAATAAATAACTAAAATAAATTTGATACAATCAAATTGTAGAAGTAAATCTAAAAATGCATCAAAACACGAGGAAATCCTATAATTGGAGTAAAACATGAAATTCTAAGAAATAATGAAAAACTAAAAAGGTTTAAAAGCATAAGTCATATAGTGATTCCCAGTCTATAAAAACAAAGCCCTTTAGTAAATTCTTAAGGGATCAAGTCATGGAAACTTCAACCTCACATGTAAATGATGGTTCATGGTTGATTGACTCAAATTCCTCTTTTCATATGTCTCCCTCATAGAGATTGGTTCTATGAATATGAAATTATCAATAGAGGTGATGTCTTCTTAGGAGATAACTCAACTTATAATACCATAATTTGATGGAGAGTAAAGTTGATGTTTAAATATTCAAGGGTTAAAACCATCTTTAGTGTTACGTACATTCAAGATTTGAATAAAAACCTAATATCTAATATTAAGATGAATGATGAGGGTGCACATATATTATTTACTAAAGATAGTTTGAATATGGTTTGTGGAGTAATGGTAAAGGAAAAAGGAGTCCATACATGAATGTTGTTCAAGATTGATACAAGCATTAAAAGTGTTGAATGTAATATTTTTATGGTTCATGAGGTGAATACTATGTTAGATAAGTCTCTTACATATCCTATAGATAATAAAATGTTATGGAATTAAAGGATGAGACACATTGGAGAGAAAGGCATTTGAGCACTAAAATCTAAATGTATGGCTAAAGGATTTTATAATTGCCATTATAATTTGGATTTTAAGAGCATTATGTGTTTTGTAATCAAAATCAAGTGAATTTTCCCAATAGTGATACATGATCAAAAGGTTTTTTTTTTTTAATTGTATAGTAATGTTCTTGGACCTATGAAGGTTTCATCACTAGGGAAATCTCTATATTATGTTGGTTTTATAGATAAATACTAGATAATAATTTGTTAGAAGAACAAAAAACTAAGAGAGGGGGGGGGGTGAATAGATCTCAAAAAATTTATTTAAATTCCACTTATCATTTGGTTATCATTAAAACTAATATAAAAATATAACAATGCATAATCAACCATTCATATGAACATGAATAAGGAACATAAAAAATGACCATAAGAGCTATGTGGAAAACCATCATGGGTAATAAAACCTACTAACACATGTATTTGAATACATTACTATAAGTAAAGAATATATATTTAATGAGGTGCCAACCCCATAAGGAACACTAACCCCTCACTAGTCAAACACCAACTCAACTAAGCCATTAACAAGCATCAAATTGTAAGGAGGCACCAACCCCCTAGGTGAATTAGAACCAAATCAACAACATATAACCTATGATAAAATTTGGAAACTTTTTTATTACTTAAATAATTATGATCACCTTATTTTATTCTTTACACTCTCCTATCCCTCTCAAATAGCCTATTGGGCCTCTTTGCTCAAGTAGCCCTTTTCTTGACAAAATTAGGTCAAATGACCTTGATCATCATCTATATAATCAATATTATAACTTAATGAAATGTTATAAACACATATTTAATGGTATTGAAACACTCTAATTATTTTCCAAACTTTTATTTCATTCGTTCATCTCCTTAATATTCTATCTAGTCAAATTAGGCCTATTAGACCTTTTTATAATTGACTCTTGTTTTCACATAAATTGGTAAACCGTAAACCTCACCATAATTTTATCACCATTTTAATATATATAAAACATGTTTCATAGGAAAAAAAACCACTAAATATTTCGTCCACCATTCATAAGGACTAAAACCATCATTATGCCTAACAAAGACCTAATGCAATTAGGCCTTCTCAAAGCACACATTTAATCTTGACAAACTTATATCATATTAAGCCTAAATAAATGGATTAAAAACTTTAAAAAATATTAATTTATACCATTTATAATCTCTCTTTATGTCCCTAACACCATTTATCTCATTTCACTCTTTGAACCACACCATTAGGCCTACTCATAATTAGGCCTTCTCACTGCCAGAAAGTCTACATTGAATATATGGAGCATACACTCAAATTTTACACAAAAATATAATTAAATACCATTTATATAACATAAATTATATCAAGGTAATCAAAATTTTCATTAAACTTAACCATATAATTCAAAATACCTCAAATTGACCACTTCCATATGCTTACTCAGAACTACAAACATGCCTCAAAACCTAGTTAAGAACCTTTGAATTTTCATACCTTCATAGGAATTTATTATGAATAAAAATTAATTAAAATGAAAATATGGTACCTATATAAAAAATTAATATTATTTATATTATTAAAATATATACATATCACCTAATACTCATCTCTCCTAGATCACTACTTAGAACAGTCAAAGACTTCAAAACATAGTCATGAAAACAAAGACTTAGTACACCTATAGAATAAATTTTATGAACTTAAAATGAGTTTATATTAAAATTTATAATCCTTAAAACCTATTAAACACAATTATATTATAATTTAAAATTTAAATATTAGTGTTATATACTAATCTCATGGCTTCACTGTACACAAACCTCACTGTGTTAGACAAGTCATTTTGAGAATTTTACACACACATATAAAAATATTATATACAATATGTATATGTGTTAAATTTATTTTAAAAAAACCCTATGAAATTTTATCCATCCCTAACCCATGGTAACACATCCCTAATCTCATTCTCACTTTTGCTTATTTTTCTCATTGTCTTTTCACTAGGCCTTTTTAGTGATAAGCCAACTTATATGACTAATTTATCATATTTTAAGTCTATAAATTGATCATAAAATACTATTTTAATATTATATAAGTATAAATATTAAATATCCATCCAATTTCATGCTTTGACCTGGTCAACCCTACCTGTTACATCAAAAATATGAAAAATAAGGGATTTCCTATAGTTTCCACTCACTCATCTAACAGATCAGTTCCAACTAGACATAATTTGGAGAGTGTTATACATGATAAAATAATAAAACTAGTTCATCCAATAAATTATAATTCATTTCTATCAATATCTTCCATATTGGGTCATAATTAGGGTTTTAAGGCACTAAAAACTAGTTTCCACCCTTAACAATCATTCATAAAAGATTGTCCCTCAATCAAAAAAATAATTCCTAGAGAATAAACCTATGATACTTACCCAAATAACATGAAATAATTTGGATCCCATGAAAATGTTACACTTACCAATGAGCATAATAAAATCCTTTTCGAGTCTCCAATACCTCATTCTATGCACACAAAAAACTTCAAAACCAATTTTAATGATTTAATATTTAACTTAGGACCTAAAAATTCACAAAAAAACTTTAATTAACATATAAAACCTATGGAAAATATAAAATGATATCTAACACCTTGGAAACTAAACTTTACCCCTCATTAGACCATACCAGGTCTCTTTACACATTATGCCTTCAACTGCCAGTCATACTTAGACATTGAACATATATTTAAACCACTTGAAATGATATAAAAAATTCATAATAATGTCATTAAACCTCATACCATTATAAAATACTACCAATATTCTTCTCACAATCCTCATAATTCTCACCTCAACATGCAACCAAGCATATACCTTCACACTAAATCTCTCAAGTACATGACTCATGAACTCAATAAAAAGAACATCAAAGACAACTTAAAATGAAATCAATGACACTTTCATGACATCAATTAAAAATTCATGCATATATTAGAACACATTATCAAGAATCTTCCCCTTTGTCATTGATAGCAACCATTCATTGATTACAACCATTAAAAGAAGCTTCTCTTACTAGGATACATGTCCCCCATATAGATAAATCTCCCCCTTTGAAATTAATTAAAAAGTACTATCTACAAAAAAAATCAATAAATATGAATAAAATATCATATCAACAATCTCCCCTATCTCAATGCATACCTTAGACATCTTTTTTACAAATTAAAATGACTCCCCCTTTGACCTTATAACCTATGCACTTCTTTCCTACTCTTGGAGATAAAAACCTCCTTATTAGCTCCCCCTAGGTACTTAAATTTATTAGTGACTACTAAGAGTAAGAATCACACCCAATTCCTATTGTAGATGTTCAAAAGTAGCCTTTAGAAGAGGCTTAGTCAATATATCTATAATCTGATCCTTGGTAGACACAAATTCAAGATTAATAATTTTTTCACTTTACCTGTTCTCTTAAGAAAAGATACTTGATGTTAATGTTCCTGGTCAGTGAATGTATGACATGATTTTTTCAAATTCTTATGGAACTAGTATTATCACAAAAAATAAGACTAGGACCATTAAACTCCATTTTGTAGTCTCTTAAGGTTTGTCTCATCCACATCACCTAAGTGCAACATGAAGTTTCTACAATGTTTATAGCATCAAAAGTAGATAAATCAACTAATGGTTGCTTCTATCTTATCCATAAAACTAGGAATTCACCTAAGAATAAGGCTCCTCCACTAGAGCTCTTTATATCATCTAGACCATAAGCTAATCTTCATCTATATAGGCTATTAGATCAAACTTATTACTCCTTTGGTACCACAATCCATACTACATAGTTCCTTCAAGATACCTAAGTATCCTATTGAATTATTATAGATGAATTTACTTGGGATCTTCTTGAAATATTTCCACAAGACCTATTACTTTCATGATGTTAGGAATAGAGTTAATAGTATACAATAAACTCCCAATCATTGATCTATATTTTATTTTATTAAATCTTGAAAATTCATCATCCTTACTTAGTTCACATCCTATAACCATAGGTGTACTTATAGCATTACAAAATTCCATTTTAAACTTCTTTAACATCTTTTTTATATACCTGACCTATGAAATGAATATAATTTTTTTATATTGACTGATTTGAAATGTAAGAAAGAAGGATAGTTCTCCAAGAATAAACATTTCAAATTCTGACTTCATCACCTCTACAAAGGTCTTGGTCACATTCTCACTATTTCCACCAAAGATCATATCATCCACATATACCACCATTATCAATTGATGGTCATTTTCAATCTTGATATACAAGTTACTAGCTATAACTCCTCTCTTGAAACCTTGGTCCAAAAAATACTTGTTTAGTCTAGTATACCAATATATAGGGGCTTATTTTAGACCATAAAGATCCTTATTTAACTTGAAAACATATTCCTTATTATCATTCAATATGAAATCCTCATGTTGCTCAATGTACACTTCTTCCTCCAAGTTCCCATTTAGGAAAGTTGACTTGACATCCATTTGGTATACCTTGAATCCTTTAAAAATTACATAGGAAATAAACAACATAATAGATTCTAACCTTGATATTGGAGAAAAGGTTTCTTAATATTCCACTCCTTCTAATTAATCATATCCCTTGCATACTAGTCTAGCCTTATTTCTGGTAACTTCTCCATTCTCATTCAACTTGTTTCTGAATACCCATTTTGTACTAATGATATTTTTGTCTTTAGGCCTATGTACTAACTCTTAAGTCTCATTCTTCTCAATTTTATTTAACTCCTCATTCATGGCATCTATCCAAAACCTATCTTCACTTGTTTCTACATAGCTTTTAGGCTCAAATTTAGATAGTAAGGTAATATTCTTATGATTGACATTACTCACCATTCTTCTTCTTGTTTGTATACTTGCATTCTATTTTCCAATGGTCTGAGATTTAAGATGATAATTTTGAATCTACCTAGAAGGACCTTTTGAGTTCCTTCTCTTCTTAATTTATTCTTCATCCTCATCTATGTCTATTGATCCTTCATCATTATTTGACTGAGAATATGATTTTTTTGTATCATCAATCTCCACATTTATGATCTAAACTATATTTTGCAACCTCTTATTATAGCATCTATAGGAAGCACTAACTGATGAATATCCTTAGAAAATACCTTCATCATACCTTGAGTCAAACATTCCTGAGTCCTCCTCATCTCTCTTGATATAACACTTACTTCCAAACACCTTAAATGTTTAACACTAGTAGGTTTTCAATTCCATAATTCATATGGAGTCTTATCATCATTGATCCTAATTTGTCCTCTCTTCAAAGTCTAAACTATAGTACCCATAGCTTATCTCTAGTAGCCATTAGACAACTTTGACTCATTTAACATGGTCCTTGCCATTTCTTGAACTATTCTATTCTTTCTTTCAACTACCCCATTTTATTGAGGTGTTATAGCAATCTGAGAACTGTCTTCTTGTTCCATTAAACTCATAAAACTCATCAAAATCATTTGACCAAAAATATCTTCCTTTGTCAGACCTAAGGCTCTTGATCTTCACATATATCTCATTTTTAACCAAAGCCTTGAAAGTTTTGAACTTACCTAGAGCTTATGACTTCTCTTTCAAGAATGATACCCAAGTCATTATTATGAAGTCATCTATGAGCAACATGAAGTAGTTGTCACCTTGAATGCTTTGAATCCTCGTCGGACCATATAGATCAATATGAATTATTTATAAAGGTATATTAGTAGAGTATTCCTTATACTCAAATCTCCTCCTAGTCTACTTACCATGTTGACATGCTTGAAAAGAGCATATATAAGTTTGGAAATTTTGGGCATGTTCTTCATGGATCCCTTAGATCTGATCTATCTAGATTGTCAAAGTTCATATGATCTAACCTCCTATGCCATATCCAAATTTAATATACCTTGATCATGAAGCACTTATATTTTTTGATTTCATTCAATATATATAGATTGTTCTTAGTTCTCTTGGGTTTGGTGATCAAACTACTTGATTTTTCTCTCTTTGTCTCACATAATTTGTCATGAAAAGTTAGAGTATGTCCTTGGGTGAACATTTAAATTATAATCAACAAGTTATGTTTCAATCCATCTACATACAACACATTTGCTATCTTGGTCTTCCCATTGTCTGAGCTCAAATCACCTTTGCCAGCTATATTAGCAAATGTGTTATCTCTAAACCTCACTAATCTTCTATCATTATTCTTCAAATTGATTAATTTGATCTTATCTCCTATCTTATGAATTTAATATCCACTATATATGTACCACTTCAAATCTTCATTTTGAGTATGAAAGGTAGTTTGAGATATCATAGAATCTTTTCCTCTAGATTTGTGTTACTTCTTCATCTTACCCATAGGGTTTGATTTCTTGATCCATTATTTAGTACCATGTCTACATATATTATTAACTTGAATGGTATTCCTCATGGATCTTATCTTACAATATCTTACAATATGTCATCTTTGGTTGTAGTTATAACACAAGATTCTACTTCTCTATCTATAGTCTACATCTCTATGTATAAATTGACCACATGAGAAAAAGTAACCATTGAAATAATCTACATAATTTTATTATCTAAAATCATTTGTATTTTTATGATACTTAGACTATATACTACTAACTTTGATATCATTTGATGTAACAAAACCCTTATTGGCTTATTGATGATTGACTTTAAACTTGACTAATTTTGCATAAGAATTTATTATACCAACATTATCACCCCTTGATAAATCATTAAATTTTGGAAACTAACTCTCCTTGAAATCCTTTTGGTCTTATATAAATACAATAACTATCTTATCATGAAAGGACCTTTGACTATTCAACATATTATTAATCTTTCCAATACTTTCCTCAAATTTTGGATAAGTCTTCATCTTGATTATATCTTGCTCTAATTGTGCCTCTAAATACTTTAATTTCATTATAATATGGGTGAATTCTTCCATATGATTCTTCTCTTTTGAAAATAAAATTACAATCTATTTCAATGACTATGGATAGATCTTCATTTCAATCATAACAAACACTTTCATTATCACAATCCATACCTGTGCTTAAAATATCTCCCTTAGCCTATTAGGCCTACACAAAGAACCTGATCTGATACCAATTTTTAGAATCACAAAAAATAAGAGGGGGTTAAATTAGTGTACATTTTTTTCTTTCAATTCTACTTATCCTTCATTGATCATTCAAACTAATATATAAATATAGCAATTCATACGCAATCATTCATATAAGCATGAATCAAAAACATAACACATGATAATAAGATCTATATGAGAAACCCTCATGGGGAATAAAACCCATTTACATGTATCTTATACTAATTTATTATAATTAATTAATCAATATCAATGAGGCACTAACCCTATAAGGAGAAATAACCCCTCACTAGTCAAGCACCAACTCAACTAGGCCTTGAACAACCATCAACTTGCAAGGAGGTACTAACCCCCTCAGTGATTTAGCACCAACTAATACAAATATAAATTATGATCACCTTTGGAAATTTTTTTCTTACTCAACTGATGATTATCACCTTCTTTTTTCTTCACACTCTTTTATCCCTCTCAAATAGCTTATTAGGCCTCGTTGCTCAACTAACCCTTTTATTGAAAAAATTAGGTCAAATAACCTTGATCATTATATATAGAATAAATATTATAACTTCATTAAATATTAAAAACACCTATCTAATGGTATTTAAACACTCTACCTAGTTTCCAAACTTCTACTTCTTTCATTCATCTCCTTAATATTCTAACTAGTCAAATTAGGCCTATTAGACCTTTTTTATACTTGACTCTTATTTTCACATAAATTAGTCAGACAAAAACCTCACCATACTTGGATAAACATTTTAATAAATCAAAACACATGTTTAAAATTAGAAAAAAACATTATATATGTCATCCACCTTTCATAAGGACTAAAACTTTCATTAGGCCTAATGGAGACCTAATGTAATTAGGCCTTCTCAAAGCACATGTTTAATATTGAAAGCCTTAGAATACCTTGAGAATCCATAAATGGATTAAAAAATTAAGCAAAAAATTATTTATACCCTTTATAATCTCTCCTTATGTCCCTAACACCATTTATCTCATTTCACTCTTTGAACCACACCATTAGGCCTGCTCACAATTAGGCTTTCTCATTGCTAGAAAGTTTGCTTTGAATATCTGAAGCATAAAATCAAATTTAACAAATAAAAATATAAATAAATCCCATGGATATAACATCAATTACCTAAAATTCATAACAATTTTCAATAAACTTCACCATATAGGGCAAAAGACCTCAAACTAACCACTTCCATATGCTTACTCAGAACTGCAAATAGGCCTCAAAACCCAGTCAAGAACCTTTGAATGTTCATACCTTCATAATAAAGTTTCATGAATAAAAATACATTAAAATGAACATATTATACCTCTATAAAAATTTAATATGTATTATACTCTTCAACTCTAGACAAATCACCTCATACTCATCTCTGCTAGATGATTATTGAGAACTATCAAATACTTCAAAACATAATCATGAAAATAAAGACTTAATACACCTATATAATCACTTTTATGAAATTAAAATGAGTTTAAATTATCCTTAAACATTCTTATAACTTATTTAAATAAATATATTATAAGTTCCTATCGTAATATTGGTCATACAAACTAATCTCATGGCTTCATTGTACACAGACCTCACTATGTTAGATGAGTCATTTTGAGAAAAAAAATCCATACACACACATCTAAAAATATTATATACAATATGTATATGTTACCTTTAAAACAATCCTATGTAATTTTATCCATACTTAATCCATGTTAACATATCCCTAATCTCATTCCCACTTCTGCTTATTTTTCACATTGCCTTTATCACTAGGCCTTTTTAACGATAGGTCAAATTCCATGATCAGTTTAGCATATTTTAATTATTTAATTTTATCATAAAATTCCATGGGAATAATATATAAGTCTCAATCTTTAACCTCCATCCACTTTCATTCTTTGACCTGATCAACCCTACCTACAACATAAATTTTTTGAAAAACATGGATTTCTTGTAGCTTCCACTCACTCATCTAATAGAACAATACTGCATGGAGGTACCTGGGATATTTATATACATGATACAATCATAAAACTAGTTCATCCAATACATTCTGAGCCATTTCTATCAACATCTTCCATATCAGGTCATAATTAGGGTTTTAAGGCACTAAAAACCAGTTTCCACTCTTAGAAATCATTCATAAATGATTTCCCCTCATTAAAAAACTAATTACTAGAGAATACACCTAGGAAACTTAAAAAATACCATGAAATACTTATAATCCCATGCAAAGGTTGCATGTGCCAACAAGCATAGGAAAATCCTTCTTGGGTTTGTAATACCTCATTTTGTGTATACAAAAAACCTTAAAACCACTTTTCATGATTTATTATTTAACTAAGGACCTAAAAATTCATAAAAACACTTTAAATAACCTCTTACACCTCTGAAAAATATCACATGATCTCTATCACCTTGAAAACTAAACTTCACCCCTCATAAGGCCACACTAGGTCTCTTTGCACATTAGGCCTTCAAGTACCAATCACACTTAGACCTTGAAAATACCTTAAAACTACTTGAAATCATCTCAAAAATTCATAATTATGTCATAAAAACTCATACCATGATCATAAAGTACCAATATTCTTCTCACAAGTCTCAGACTACTCACCTCAACATGCAACCAAGCCTATATCTTCACACTAGGTCTCTCAAATACATGAATCATGAACTCAACCTCAAGAACATCAAATACAACTCAAATTATATCAATGACACTTTCATGACATCAATTACAACTTCATGAATACCTTATAATACATTCTCAATAGACTTGGGTTTTTTGTATCAAGGCTAAATATTAGATTTTAAATAAGTTTAAGGAGTTTAATGTTATTTTTAAAAATCACATAGAGAATAATATTATGGTATTGAGGAGTCACAATGGTGGATAATATTAATCAAATTTTTTTGAGTAATTTTATAAGTATTTTAGAATAGAAAGTAAAAATACAATTCCATATACATCACACAAAAAATAGAGTTTCATAAAGAATGAATATGAATATGATGGATAAAGTGAGAAGCATACTTAGTGGTGTAGGATTGGAAATTTTTTTTTGACTAGAAGTCGTCAGAGTTGTTCAGTATTTGATTAATATATCACCCACATCAGCCCTAATTGATAAAACATAATAAGAAGCATGAAATAATAAGAAACCCTCTCTCAAACATCTTATAAATTTTGGTTGTGGTTTATATATATATATATATATATATATATATTCCAAAATAAAAAGGGACTAATTTGGATATAAAATTAGAAAAATATATCTTTATTGATTATGGTACTAGTGTGAAGGAATATAAGCTTTGGAATCCTAAAATAGAGAAGACTTTTTATAAGTTTTAAAGTTATCCCCAAATAAGTGAAATGGATTCCAAAATAAGAAGGGTAGCCAAAGGATGAACTTGGATAGATTTAGTTTGAATAAGAAGACGGAAAACAAGTGTCTAAATTTAAATTAGTTACATAAGATGAACTAGAGTGAGATTGTAAGAGGAATATTCAAATGAATCTGAGGGGAAAGACCAAAATATACAAAACTTGAACTGTAGCCTTGATAATATTAGACCATATGAGAATTTCACCTTATAGTTATAGTCCTCCTAAGTTACATTCTACATTTAATTTATCATTTTTATATATTAATTATGAATAACCCCCAATACTGTAAAGGAGTCTTTCACCTCAAATAAACTAAGTATTGGAAGAAGGATTTGAAATAAGGATGGAGCATTTAGATAAAAATTAAACATGATAATTTTTAAAACTTTCTCATGAAATAAAACCTATTGGCTACAAATGGGTATTTAAGAATAAACACAATGCAAATGGGAAAATAGAGAAGTACAAATCTCACTTAGTATAAAAAGGATTATCTCAAGTAGAGGGAATTAATTTTGGTGATATTTTACTTCTTATTCCTAAATTACACTCAATTATATTTATTATATCTATTTTTTGCTTTAA
Organism: Torreya grandis; assembly: GCA_037957365.1. Classification (NCBI taxonomy): domain Eukaryota; kingdom Viridiplantae; phylum Streptophyta; class Pinopsida; order Cupressales; family Taxaceae; genus Torreya; species Torreya grandis. The sequence continues at coordinate 729,089 of JARHVA010006678.1, read as the reverse complement.
ATATAGAAATAGAACACATGGATGTAAAGACAACTTTTTTACATGGTGATATTGAGGAGGAGATCTACATGATGTAGCCAAAAATATTTAAGATAAAGGGAAAGGGAATTTTGGTATGTAGGATGAAAAAGTATCTAAATGTATTTAATCAATCACTAATAATGTGGGACAAAAAAATTAATAGGCATGTGTTGGGATTTGGGATTGAAAGAAACAAAGTTTATCCATATGTTTATTTTAGATAGAAAAGTGAAAAACTTAATATCATAATATTATATGTGGATGACATGATACTAATTGGTAATAAAATTGAAATGAATAATTAATTTAAGTCTTAATTATCATCTCAATTTTATATGAATAATATTTATTCAAAAAATATATTTTAGCCATGGAAATTAAAAGAGATTATGTACACAATAAAATATGGTTAAATCAAAGAAAGTACATTAAAATGATCTTTCAAATGTTTAATATATAGGAAAGAAAGATTTATATCACTCCCTTTTATTTTGGTGAAGAGTTATATGTTGAAAAATGTCCCAAATAAAATAATAAATTGAGGACATGTCTCTAGTCCATTATATTAGTGTTTTTGGTAACTTTTGTATGCAATAGTGTGTATCAAACCTAATATTGATCATGTAGTGGGAGTATTGAGTAGATTTATGTCAAATTTAGGGAATGGACATTGGTCTATGATGAAGAGGATATTTAGGTATTTTCATAAGATATTTTCTATGTAATTTTTTGTTAGTGTAACCATATTAAAATAAAAATATTAAATATACATAGTTTTCTGGATTTAGATTGAGCTAGAGACCTTGATTACAAATATATACCATTGGGTGTGTTCAAATTATTTGGTTTATTTATAAGTTAGATAATAAAATATCAAGATAGTGTTATGATATCTATCATAGAGTTTGATTACATGGAATCTACTCAGGTAAGCAAGGAATCATTTTTTATTAAATGGTTAATTTCTAGTGTTGGATTTATTCAAAAGGTTGCAAAGATGGATTGTGAATCCCAAGGTGCAATGTTTCTAAAAAATAACCATATGTATCATTATATAATAAAAAACATTGATGTGTAATACCATTTTTTAATGAAAATTATGGAGGAAAATATGATATTATTGGATAAGGTAGACATTCTTGAGAACATTATTGACTCACTGACAAAGGCTATGAGTACTAATAAAAAATTCCTAGTGTATAGAATCAATGGGCACAATTTCCCTTAGATACTAAAGGTATGGACATGTGGTACCTTATGGAAAGTATTCAATAAATGGGATATTATTGTAAATGTTTTGTTGTAATCACCTAAAAGTGGTACTTGAGTAGTAAGAGTGCTACTTGAGATTACATATCTCTAGATTATCTCTAGACCTAACCTAAAGCATATTTTCACACTTATCTAGCCTTTGTATGGGCCATAATCATCCCTAGTCATCCCTAAAGTAGTCTAAAACCCTCATTCTTTCATCTTAGCCCTTCATGCCTAGTGTTATACTACTTGGACACTATCACCATAATAGGAATAGTAGCACCATATGGCACTAGTGTCCCAATAATGGATCTACTATCATGTCCCTCCTCTTTTCACAAATCGATATATTTTCAAATCTTATACCTCCTAGGATAAACCTAGACCACTTTTAACACCTACGCAAACACCATAATGATATAAATACATAAATTTTATCCATATAACCATTACATAGAAATTATATGCAAAATACATATGCAAACTCAAAATAAGTTGTGCACAATTAAGGTTATCAATCCCTATTCTACCCTACTTATGCATACTACCATCTACAACAATCCTAATCTCATATTACCTAGATTTCCAATATCAATAAAATTCAAAACACTCAAGTCAATGATCATACTTATTTAACTTTAAATTTTACTAGAACTTAGGTTTGGAGAAATACATTGGGCTTGATCCCTCTTTGTATTATTGGTAGGCATGCAACTCTCATCATAACGAGATGTTGAGGATGTCTAGCCTACCCCACTAAAAAACACACCTTTAAAATTATATAAATTACATGTCCTATTGGCATGTAAGATTAAGTTTTGATCATAAAATTAGTTAAAATAGAACATATATAGGGTTTTATAACCTGTGCATGTAGGAAAATACCTTTAAAATATAGACACATGTGCACCTAGAATCTTGGGATAGTCCTACATAGAGGGCATTATTGATAAAATAATGACACTAACACCCCATGTATAATTAGGTAACTACACTCCAAGAAGGGTTTTGACATTGAGATCTCTCTTATGACACTCAGACTAGCCTCTACCTTAGTTTTCAACATCCAAATCATCCGTCTCAATCATTTTATAGCTAAGTTATTAATTTCTCTATTTATTACTATTTTAAAAAAATTCAAAATTAGTCAATTATATAACAAATTAGTGGATATATTTATTACATATTATTACCTTAATTTACTATACTCATCTCTTTATCAAACATAAGATTTACATTCACCTGACTTACTTCAAACATTGCTCAAACCCAAACACTATATGCTACTAGGGTTTATATCCTTCTTTTTCCTATTTTCATTGGTTGTTTTAAGCTTTTAAAATTTAATTAATTATATTTTAACATCTATATTTCAATTTATTTACTATATTCCATTTAAAAAATCTATCTCTCTTCCATTAATAAGAAGGGATAGGTTAGATGACAATTCTTTTGAGAATTTTTAGATTCTTTCTATTTGATCTTATTCTATGGACAAGGGACCAATTGTAACTCTCATAATTGATCCTTCACACCTTGATTATGTGGATTTTAATGATAATGGATCTGAAGATGAGCCATATAATCAAGATCAAGATGATACAGAAGGTGGAAATTGGTACACTCTCCTTCTACTTAATAATGAAAACCTAATTGTCAATAAGGATGCGATACTATAGAGCTTCAGATATAAATTTTAGGAATATCCCCTTAATCATGCATAAATTTTAGAAGCCATAATGGAAATAAAAAATAAATAAAATAATAATCAATCTTTTACTCCATCAAATAATCATACTATTACACTTACATTGGGGCTAACTTCATTAACACAACCAATTGTAACTCAACAACCTTTAGTGATAAGTACACCTCTTATGTCTAGTTTCTCCACTCCAAATTTACAATTCCTTATGTAGGAGGTACATAATCTATAGGCTAAGGTGTGACATACTCTATAGGCTAAGGTGTGACATCTTGATCAGGAAGCCACTAGGCCGACACATGCCTTGGATTCTCATGCTATTTTATAAACACCTTTGGCACATCACATAGCATAAATTATTTTTCCATCTAAATTGATGGCACATAAGCTTAAATTATATGATGGTAAGGGTTTCCCAAATAACCATATTAAAAAATTTCATGAAACATGTTTGGACTACATGTCTAATGATTGGCTCATGACCAAGCTATTTCCATGCAATCTAAAGGATTATGCCTTACTATGATTTTGTGATATACTGAATCAGTGTATCACCACATTGAATCCATTGGAAAATATGTTTTTATCACACTTCTTAGTAAACATCAGTGACAAGATGTTATATGCTCCATTTTCATAATTAAAACAAAAATCAAATGAGCTTATTGCATAATGTCTTGTAATATAAAAATAAATTGGCCAAATTGACTAGTCCCATGGTAGATAAAGAGCTCTATGATATATTAAAATAGAGTCTCATACCATCATTAAATGAAGTTATCTTCTTTAAGAATATTCTAAACTTCACAAATTTATTCCACATAGTGAAGGAAAGAGAAGTCAAGATTCTCTCTATGGGCAAACTAAAATATACAAGTTGATTAGAATCAATTGCTAATAGTTATAGTAAGCCTCCATACAAGGTAAGGTCCACTAAAAATAATAGTGATATAAAGGTCATAATTAATATAGCTTCAGAGCCATCTCCTCACTTGATTTTTTTAGCTCCTCCACACAAAGTTTTCACCAACCTTCCAGGATCACCAACATGTGTTTTATAATATCTCTTGAAATGTAATATTGTATCTATCCCTCCCATAAATTAGGTTGATAAAACATAATATATTCCAAATAACTATGATTCCAATGTATTTTTTGAATATCATAGGGAATTAGGCCATACAACAAATAGATGCATTATCTTGAAATATAAGATACAATATTTGATAAAGGTTAATATTGTTGATGTGGGAACATCCATAGAGGCACATATAGTTCAACAAATGTAAGATTAGGCATTGAAAATATTTTTAGATCTATTTATAAATCATACAATAAATAAGGTATGGATAACTTTTGGTGTTTTTTACACATATTAGGCACATCCACCACTACCATCATATCACACTAATACTGAGGATGCACACCCACTACACAATATGATTATTGCGTATCATACTACAATTATAGCTATACCACTCATCACCTTCTCAAATTAGGAGATTATTAATGATGATTCAAATTTATATGCACTGTTTGTATGATCCTACATAGATCACCATCATATTTAGAGTCTTATGGTTGATAATGGGTCAAGTATTAACATGTGCACTATCACATTTATACAATATTTGGGGTGTTCAAAATAGGATATATCTCCTACAAACATAGTTATCAATGGTTTTAGTGGCCATGTTTAGAGCTCCATCATGGAGATTTTACTTCTACTATAGGTTGGAATAGCATATGTGGCCACTAGATTCTCAATACTACCTAGTGAAGGTGTATTTGATATGTTATTGGATAGGACATGGATTCAATAATTACAAGTCATCCCATTCATCATGAATATATGCCTAAAATATATACATGAAAATAAAGTGGTCATATTTGAAGGTATTTCATATGAGTATCCTCTAAATGTCCCATAAGTAGCTACATGATACTTACTAGTTACAACATAGTTCCCAGTTATAACACATTTACTAATTATAGCTTAGTTACCAATTATAACATAGTTACTAGTTACATATACAAGAAAAATTCCTATCATTACACCATAGATATCAATAGATCCACTAATGTAGGAGAAGTCTAAGCATATAGTGTTTACATATACACATACTCTCCCACAGAGACCATTATTAGTGAGACCCCTACATAATAGATATGTTGTAGATTTTAGAGGGACTCCCTCTCCTCAATTTATTCCAAGATAAGTATTATTGAGTTTTTAGGGTTCTCAACATAGGGCACTTATGCCATATATAACATATTATACCAAATGGGTTCCTAATACCGTTATAGTTCACAAGATACCACAGTCAATGTCATGTATTTCTAGCACCACTTCACAAGTAGGGCCAAAAATCAATCACTCAATACAACAAGTTTAGGACCAAAGTTACCCTTTAATATAACACATATGATCACTATTCCTTTTTTTGACATAGACCACATTGATAGTGAGTCTCCCATTAGACTCATCGGTTAGTATTGTTACTCCCTTTTTGTAAATACTTTCCTTGTATCTTACTCCTTGTATATAATTTCATTTTATTGTTGCTTGTACATAGATCATATCTAGAAAATAAAAAATAACATAATATTTCAAAAAACACAATAAAAATTCAAATATTTAATCAAAAACATAAAATTATATATTGTATTCATTTCCATGTTTACACTTCTTATATTTTCCAGAAACTACATATGATAACTATCTTAGTATAATCAGTTTTATCATAGATGCTTCACTTGTTCTTGTCAAATGCTTACATATTATGACATGACCTAAGTGCACTACACTGATCTAGATTTTATATCATCTACCCACTAGGGAAATTATAATGATACATGGGTTCTTAATTTGACAGTCTTTTCCACTTTTAGGAAACCTATATATAGTTTTGATTATTAGGTTACATCTTTCTGTACTCTACATCATAACTTTAGCATTGTTATATCTCAAAATTGGCCATGATACACTTACTAATTTTTTTACCAACTATTACTACTTTAGGATCAACATATGTACATATTAACTCATACACATATTTGTATTGTAGGGTTATGCATACTTTCATTTCTAGTTTTCATAGTTTACACTTGATTATATCTCTATGCTTCTTCTATTCAAGGGCATTTGAATATGTCATTGCTCTATGTCTCTATGCCACTTATTTTCATATTATGTATGCTTTGGACATGTGCCCATGTCCTTATGTGTGATTTTCCTAATTGTGTATGAAGACATTTGAATGTGTCCTTCTATGTGACTCTAATCCAATTTGTTTTCTATTTACCTATGTGGGAATTTGAACATGTCCTTATATTATCTTGATTTCTCAGATTTAGTGACATGTGCCCATGTCCCTCATAGTGTGGCCCCTTGGCCTAATTTATGTGCATCATATGTGTGTTGTATGTATGATTTATTATATACCCATGACACTTATCTCTTAATTGTTACACACTATAATTTTAGATGTCGTGAGGGACCTCATACATCTCACCTTCTTACTTGGGTGCCATGATGGATATCATTCCCATCCTCTAGGTAGATACTCATTTTTTTCTCATATTTATTGTTTCATACATTATTATATCTATATTAACACTCTTGTGAATACTAAATTTTGATTCTTGGATTTTCACCCTTGAAGAGATGCTCAGTTATCTTCATCTAAGTGGTAAAATGGAATCATCTCTCTTGTTGTGGGTGATAATTTCATTGAGATGAATCTCTAGATTAGGGGCTAGATCCCCTTGATTCACCTTTAAATCTCTCTTCTTACTACTAAAAACTTAGGGGGATGAAAAGGGATAAAATAACTAGAATTTAAACTTATTCTACATGGGTGATGCACCAAAATATTTTCTTTACTCATACCTTGAAACATACACTTAAAACCAAGACAATTTATAAATACACTTCTTTCAATATTGACTCTCTCACACCAGTGTTTCAAAATGGGGTCCAAGAGGTGGCATAGATTTAGGAAGACTTAAGCAATAGTCATTCCAAGACACTCTATTAAATTAGTTGTTCATTGTATCTGTAATCTCTTCAGACACTTCTTGTTGACCTACAAGAAGGAAATCATAATACATCAGGTACTAATGGAATTAACATGTGAAGGTAAATGAAACTTACACTAGCATAAGACTAATACCAAACATGTACACTTAATGCACTCATTGAATGAGGTAAAACACTTGTATTTATTGATTCAAGGTAAAATCTTGGTACAACTTCACCATACTAAGAAGAAAAATTCATTTCAAATGAGCTAAGAGAATCCATAAATATAGTCTTGAGAGAGAGATCGAGCAAAGGGAGTTTGAAGGTCATTTATACATGTGTCAATATTTAAAATAACAATAGTTATGCTACATTATGTAAGAAGCTTCAGACATTTATACTAATAGAATGAAGATGTCTCAAACTATGTTTTACTATAAATGGTCTCAACTATTGGAGGTTTATTTTAATGTTAGCTACTTCTTTATTGGCTCATTTAGCTATGAAATGGTGAAACAATCTTGAACCATCGACCTACCTATTATGATTATTATGCATCAGAGATTAGGATTCATGCCATTTATCATTTCCATATTTGTTCTCAAGTTCTTGTCAAGTATTTTGAACATAAATAGCTATTCCTTATATTTTAAAATTGACTTCCTGTAGGATGTCATCTTTTGTTTGAATCCCAATGGCTAATTTCCATAGTCTGAACTTGACTTTTTATGGGCCATCACCTTTAGTTATTTCATTGGACTTCTTGTCTTTGGTATTCTTTCAGACAATTTATTTGAAAGAATTCTTTCAAGCTCTTCTTTCTTTCCTCTTGACATTTTATCTGTAGATTATTCTCCCTAAAGAATTCATTTGGGTTTTTTGTGCTTAACAATTTCTTTGAAAGAATTCCTCAGACAATATTTTTGAAAGAATTCTTTCAAGTTTTTTACAAGTGACCCATCAGATTTGAAATGACCCCTTTTTAAAAGGACTCTTAGACCCTTTGACTTGAAAGTGGCCTTAAAAAAATGAGAGGTCCTTCAGGATTTTGAAATGGTCCTTTTATGAACAAAACATACCCTTCAACCTTCTTTCAAATGACTCTTTAGAAGAGTTAAAAGTATCCTTTCCTTATGAATTACCCTTTGAGAAAGTTGTTTTGGACCTTCAAAAAAGTTATTTCAGATTAAATATTTGAAATAATTCCTTTAGATTTTTTTGAAAAGGACTTTCAAAATTTTTACAAATGACCCCTTTAAAAAATCTATCTTGGACCCTTCAACATTTTTTGGATGAACCCTTTCTTTTACAAATACCCTTCAAATTTTTAGAATGGTCCACTTGTCCTTAAAAAAAAATACAAAGTACCTTTTAGAAAAATTGAAGTTCCCTTCAAGATTTTGAAAAGGTCCCTTTGAAATTTCTAAAATGCCCTTTAAAATATTTGTAAGTGTCCACTTTCAGCTTGAAAGAGTCATTTGGGAATGTTGAACATACCCTTCAAAAAAAATTACCTCAGGTAATTTATTTGAAAAAATTCTACTGAATGAAAAGCCCAAAATAAATACACTTAGAAAAGGACCAAAACAAACTTTTTGAAAGAATTCATTGCAAAGGACTTAGCCAAAAGACTAAAGAACAAACCTTTCAAAAGGAAAACACGTGGTTTTTTTTACATGTAAAAGAGTTTAGCTTTGTATAAGAACACTTATTACATAATGGACATGAAACCTACATACTAGATTCAGACAAGGGCATAGACTCAGACATTATGTTTTAAAAGGGGTGGTTCATTTTGGCCTAAAGGGACAAAATTGGGTCAACAAAGTGGTGACTTGTAGGGGTAGTATGCCTGATATACTGACTAGACTAGTAGCCTAAATAACCCATTGGGTATGGAGTCAATTAAAGAATGAAATGAATTAGAAACCTTGACCATGATTCAGAACTTGATCAACAAGACAACCATTGACTACCTCAAACACACAAAGGGAAAGAGACACAAAATAAATACCAAATCAAACACACATGTGCTACTTAGCACTTAGGGAAAGACAAGACACAATAGAAAGAAAACTAATTATGTACAACTAATCAAATATGCTCTTCCCCCTCTTGGATCATAGGTAAAAATTATTATGTCTCTTCCATGGCAAGAAACTTCATGATGCCAGACAAGTGGTTGGTTGAAGTAGGAGCTTGGTGACTCATCCTTTTTACTTTCCACCTTGATTGGCATGTATCCAATTAGATTATGTTCAAACATGTCTCCAACATACATGTACTCATCTTGCTCTTTGAAGCATGTCTCATGTTGGTCCTTCATGCTAGAGTAGTCTATCAATGGATTAATGGTTGTTATCTCATCATCATAGGATTCATTTGAATCATGGATCTCTTGGTATGTATCATGGACCAAATCATTCTTTTCTATCTCTTTGAGAAGTTTGTCAAAATAATTTCTTACTTCATCATGGCTCTCTTAAAGAAGGGTGGTTGGTGTGATGTTTGAGCTGAGGCAAATTTTTTTAGCTCATTCCAAAAATCATCATTTTCTTGCTCAAGAACTCCTTCTTCAAATCCCCTATCAAAACAATCAAACCTATCTCTTTTTTTTCTCAAAAATAGAAGTCTCTAGCTTATCAACAACATTCTCTTGAACCTTATTCAACTTAGGTCCCATGGTTCGATCATTATCTTCATCAAAGCAACAAGAAGGTTCATAAAATAAAGGGAAAGAGAGCTCACCATGATTACATTCTCCATCCAACATTGACAAGTGAAGTTTGTCAATCTCATCTTCATATTAATGGAACATTTGTATTTATGTGTGACCTATATCTTCTCCTTGAATCATGTCACCTTCAAGAGTCACTTCTTCAACCTTATTTTTATGAAAACCTCCTAAAACAACCACCTCTTGAGATATGATTTGACTACATTGTTCATCTTTGATAATGCTTTCCACCTCATGTTCATGATAATAATCACCATAATGATTCTCATATGGAGTACTTATGATGATATCATCTTCATTCTCACTCATGGTAGTCTTTTGATCATCCAAGAATTCAATTTTCTCTCGCTCACTTGCCTCCCTTAAAATAGGTTCCTCTTTAGGATGGAATGAAATGAAGGGTGAATGGATAGGTTCATGAGTTTGAAATGTAGGAGTTAGAGTATGGAAAGTAATGTATGGTGAAGGAAGTGAAAATGGAGTATGGGATGAAGGAGGGGACTTAGGAATGGACTTTGAAAAAAAGGTAAGCACTAATGAGCTCAAAATTAGATTGGGAATGAGAAGTGGGGTTTTCTTTGAGAGGCTCATGAGGAAGAGGAGATAAAATTTGGAATAAAATCAATTGATTCTCTTCCTTCCAATTGATCAAAAATTCATCCACATCAAATATATCTTGATAAATATCTTGAAGGGGTGTAAATGGGGTGTGTTTAGACATGGGATTTTCTATTGGGTCTAAACCATCCATTACACCTTCATTTAGAAACCTTATACTTGACTCTAATTATTCAATCTATTTAGCTATATTTTCTTGGAAGAGTATTTCTTGGAGATCATACACATCATCTTGATGAGGAAGAGTAGCTTCGTTTTCCACTTCATATTCTTGAATAATACTTTTCTCTTCTTTTTTACCCCATGATTCCACTATTTCATTCCAACTCATGATCTTAGGATTGGAGCTCTCTTCTTTAGGATAAGAAAAAAATTTATCTTTCTCAAGGTCTTGAGTTGGTTCATGATAGACATTTATCCAACTTGGAATCTTGACATCATGCTGAAGGGATTGAGGAGGTTGAGGGGAATTAGAAGAGTTTGCACATGCATAGGAATAGTTACTTGAGGATGGATGTGTTGTTTTCTAACAAAAGTAGGATGATTATCTTCAAAAGAGGGCTCAAAATCTGAGGAATTGAAAAAATTAGTTTCTATAGAAGGCTATTCTAATGTCCTTTGGTGTTGGATTACTAGGCGTAAAGGATTAACAATAAGAGTAGTTAATACATTAGATGGGTTAAAAGGTTGACTCATTTTATTTTGGTGAGAAAGTGATATTTGATAAAAATAATTTTGTGTATATGGGGAGGGTTTATGTTGTATAAGATAATGCTATTTTGAGATGGAAAAAGGGTTACAAGGTTGTCTACCTTGAGTGGATTGACTTCTCCACCTTACTAGTTTCTCCTGCATGGATTGCATGACTTGAGCTTGCTTAAATAAACATTCTTCCTTGTACATAAGCTCTTGTTGATATTTTTTTCACTCATTCCACCTATCTATTTCCAAAATTTGCTTCTCAAACTACAATATTATCTCCCTAACACTCTTAAATTCACTAGGAGAAGGATAATTATGAGGGCTACTTGAGGTGATTGCATGAACAACCTAATCTTGATTAAAACTATATGAAGGAACACAATATACATACTGCTCAACAATATAATTATACATACCAAATGTGATTTCTTAATGCACTATGGTTGCTTGACTAGTTAATTCAACTTAGAGTCACCATTGGTGTTGATTAAAAATGCCTTTAAAAGGCTGATCGATTGAATAACTCACCAAGAATTCTTCACTTCCTTATATAAATTGCCTCACCAAGTGTGATAAAAACTATTTATGCTTGGATTTACACCCTTGAAGATATGCTCAATTCTACAACAAAGAATCATCTCTCTTTTTGTGGGTGAATTTTTTTGAGATGAATCTCTAGATTAGGGGCTAGCTCCCCTTAATGCACCTTTAAATATCTCTTCCTACTACTAAAAACTAATGGGGATGAAAAAGGCTAAAATAATTGGAATTTAAACCTATTTTACTGGGGTGATGCACCAAAATATTTGCTCTACTCATACCCTAAAACATACACTTAAAACTAGGATAATTTATAAATACACTTCTCTTAATATCGACTCTCTCACATCAGTGTTTCAACATGGGTCCAAGAGATGGCATAGATTTAGGAAGAGTTAGGCAATAGGTGTTCTAAGACACTCTATTAAATTAGTTGTTCACTATATCTACGATCTATTTAGACACTTCTTGTTGACTTGTAAGAAGGAAATAATAACACACTAGGTACTAACAGAATTGAGATGTGAAGGTAAATGGAAATTACACTAGCACAAGACTAATACCAAACATGTACACTTAATGTACTCATTGAATGAGTTAAAACACTTTTATATATTGATTTAAGGTAAAATATTGATTCATTTAATGAGGTAAAACACTTGTCTTTATTGATTTAAGGTAAAATCATGGTAGGGCTTCACCATACCAAGCAGAGAGATTCATTTCAAATGAGCCAAGAGAATACATATATATAGTCTTGAGAGAAAGATCAAGCAAAGGGAGTTTGAAGGTCATTTGGACATGTGTCAATATTGAAAATATAAATAGTTACACTGCATTCTATAAGAATCTTCCAATGGTTATACCAGTGGAATGAAGATGTCTCAAACTATGTTTTACTATAAATGGGCTCAGTTGTTGGAAGTTTATTTTGATGTTAGTTACTTCTTTTTTGGATCACTTAGCTATGAAATGGTGCAAAAATCTTGAACCATAAAATTTCCTATTATTCTTTTTATGCATTAGAGCTCAGGATTCATGCCATTTGTCATTTCCATATTTGGTCTTAGGTTCTCATCAAGTCTTTTGAATAGTAATGATTATTCCTCATAGTTTAAAATTGACTTATTATGGGCCAACAACTAATTTCCATAGTCTAAACTTGACATTTTGTGGGCCATCACCTTCAAGTATTTCTTCAGACTTCTTGTCTTCAGCATTCTTTTAGACAATTTGTCTGAAATAATTATTTCAGGCTCTTCTTCCTTTCCTCTCAACATTTTTTTCATAGATGATTCTCCTGAAATAATTCATTCTAGTTTTTTATACTTAACAATTTCTCTAGAAGAATTCCTCAAACAATCTTTATAAAAGAGTTATTTTGAGTTTTATGCAAGTGACCCTTTGGATTTGAAATGAACCCTTTTTCAAAAGCACTCTTAGACCCTTTGACTTGAAAGTGGCCTTCAGAAAATGCAAGTTTCCTTTGAGATTTTAAAATGGTACTTTTTTGAACAAAACATACTCTTCGGCCTTCTTTCAAATAACCCTTCAAAAGAGTTAAAAGTATCCTTTCCTTATAAATTGCCCTTCGAGAAAGTTATTTTGGACCTTCAAAAAAGTTGTTTCAGAAAAAATGTCTAAAATAATTCCTTTGAATATTTTGAAAAGGACTTTTAAAATTTATTTAAATGACCCCTTCAAAAAATTTGTCTCAGACCCTTTGACACTTTTTGGATGAACCCTTTCTTTTTAAAATACCCTTCAACTTTTTGGAATGGTCCACTTATCCTTCAAAAAAATTGAAGTGCCCTTTAGGATTTTTAAAAAGGTCCCTTTGGACTTTCTAAAATTCCCTTTAGAAGATTTGTAAGTGTCCAATTTCATCTTGAAAGAGTCCTTCAGGAAAGTTGAACATACCCTTCATAAAAAATTACCTCGAGCAATTTTTCTGAAAAAAATTCACCAAATGAAAATCCCAAAATAAATACACTTAGCAAAGGACCAAAATAGAATTTATAAAAGAATTAATTGCAAAGGACTTAGCCAAAATACTAAATAAAAAATATTTCAAAATGAAAACACTTGGGTTTTCTTACATGCAAAAGAGTTTAGATTTATAGAAGAACACTTCTTGCATACTAGACATGAAATCTGCATACTATACTTGGACAAAGGTATAGACTCAAACGTTTTGTTTAAAAGGGGTGGTCTATTTTGGCTTGAAGGGCAAAAATTGGGTCAACACTAAACACAACATACATTTCACATTACAAACTTATGCTCAAATTATCTTACATTTTGATGTTGTGTATGCACATTCTATTTGATTATTACATAGATATAATTTATGCTCTAGCTAACACATACCTTATAAATTTTTTTATTTTGAGGATAGTTTGTTCACATGTTCAACAAATCCCCTCAAAAGAGGAGGCATTCATATGGGTTTTTCATAGAGATCAAGCTTCCATAATGCATTCATTATACATTTTTAGGACACATGATCAAACTATATAAATAAAACACAAGTAAACATAATGGGAAAATAGTGACATAGAGATCAATACAGTTGCATAGAAATTAGAGCAACACACTAATGCCTAAATTGGGACACTAGTGACACATGGAACTACTATCCAAAATATGGTGAAAATATCCTCAATTTTATAAAAAAACTAAATTGGATAGAAAATTACAAAAATATTATAGTATAGGTTTACAAAGGTTCAGTTATAGATTTATTAGTTTTGATCATATTCATACTAGTTTAGATCAGATTTATACTAGTTTGATCTAATTAGGGGCATAATACATCATGACCATTCCCATATTTAGTTTAGATACTTAGATACAGATTATTACAACTTAGTCCAAAATTCATATGATCATATATTAGATTTGGGGGCATGTGCATGGTACATTATTTTTTTATGCTCACTTACACATTGGTTGATTAGATGGAATGCAAAATTTCATGTCATTATTTATGTTATATACATATGAAATCATATTCTAGGTTACACACTAGTTTAATGCCTTACTCCATTTATAGTGGTTGGCATTCTTGAGTGGCCTGAATCTACCTAATATACTCAAATGGCCATAGGGCTGACATTCCATATTATATATTTTTAGTTACATCACATAGTTTTAGTTTTAGATTCATATATTATACATGGGTGGGAAATGATGGATTCATATCCTAATTTAATTATTTTTCCACCTACATGAGAGGGTTAGACACACCATCAGTCCAATCCAAGCTATACACAGGTCATGATCCACCAAGGAAGGGTGGGAAATGATGGACTCAAAATCAGATTGAGTTCTTGAGCTACCCAAATATGAGGATTGATCAAACCATCAACTCAGTCTAAGATATTCATTGATTGATCACTATATACATTTACACACATATGTTATCACCAAGTTTATGCATTGGTTCACATACCCAATGAGGTGTATTCATTCCTTTCCTCCATCCTATTCATTTACTTAGTTTTAATTATTTACTTAGTTTTATCTTTTCTTTTTATATCTCTTAATTAATTACTGATCCATACATGTTTCACTTGTAGGACACACATTGGATCATGTTTTACATACTTAGACCTAACTTCATGGGCTTCACCTCTTAGGTTAGTCTAGGTATGCTTTTTATTCCTTTATCCTAGTCATTTCATTTTGCTATATTACTACAATCAAGGGGGGGGGGTAAATGTAATCACCTAAAAGTTGTAATTGAGTGCTAATTATGCTACTTGAGACTATATATCCCTAATTTATCCCTAAACCCATCCTAGATCATATTTTTCACACTTATCTAGCCTTTGTGTGGGATAAAGTCATCCCTAGTCATCCTTAAAATAGTCCCAAACCCTCATTCATGCATCTTGTCCCTTCATGCCTAGTGTTTTGCCACTTAGACACTAGCACCATAATAGGGACATTAGTGTCATCTGGTGTTAATGTCCCAAAAATTATGATATTATCCTTTCCCTTCTCTTTTCACTAACATATATCTCTTCAAATCTTAGACCTTGTAGGGTCATCCTAGACAACTTTTAGCACATACAAAAGCACCAATATAGTATAAATACATGAATTTTATCACTCTAACCACTAGATGGAAATCATATACAAAATACATATGTAAACTTAGAATAAGTTATGCACAATTAAGGTTATCAATCCTTATTCTTCCCTACTTATACATACTACCATCTAAAACATTCCTAAGCTCAAATTACCAAGATTTCCAATCTCAAGCACATTCAAAGCTCTCATGTCAGCTATCATACTAATTTCACTTTCACTTCCACCAACACTTAGGTGGGGATAAATACATTAGGTTTTATCCCTTTTCGAAGTATTAGTATGTAGGTAACTCTCATCACAATGAGGTGTTGAGGATGTCCAACTTACCCCACTAACAAACACACCTTTTAGCTTTTATCAAATAGATGCCCTAGCAATATGAAGGTTTTGGGTTTTCTAAAAAAATAGTAAAAATAGGTTATATATAGGGTTTTATAACTTGTGCATGTAATAATAGACATTACAGATCCAGACATAGGTGCACCCAAAAGCTCAAGACAGTCTTGAATAGAGGGGGCTACCACCAAAATAGGGACATTAACACCACATGTACAATTAGGGTGATATTTTCTAAGAGGATTTTTGACACTAGTATCCTATTTGAAACACTCAAACTAACCTCTACCTCAATTTTTAGCCTCCAGATGATCTATCTTAGTCATTTTCTAGCTATGTTTTTACTTACACTATTTAATAATATTTTTAAAAAGGTTAAAACTAGTTAATTCTAAAAAAATTAGTGGTCTTATTTATTTCATATTATTACCTTGATCTATTATACTCATCTCTTTAACAAACATAGGATTTACATTCACTAAGTCCTAAATGGTTAAAAATTTGTATATTTTCCATGATTTACACTCTACTAGACTATAATGCCTATAGGGTTCAATGAAATGCCCCAACATATTTGGGACCATATTGGTATATATCTTTCTAGTTTTACTCCATGTTTTATATATCCCATGGTTTTAGTACCCATAGTATCATAATAACATAATGGTAGTTACTTATTGATGTTTTTACATATACTCATACACAATGGGAAATTAGAATAGAGTAATTTCATGTATCGTAATATGGTTAAGATAATATAACAAAAAGGAGGTTATATACTAAATGTAAGGCCATGTGGTACCTTATATAAATTATTCAACAAGTAAGAGATTGTTGTAAATGTATTGCATATTTTCCATGATTTACACTCTACTAGACTATAACCCCTATAGGGTTCAAAGAAATGCCCCTAAATAATTGGGACCATATTGGTATATATTTTTGTGATTTTACTCTATGTTTTATATATGCCATGGTTTTAGTACCCATAGTAATTTAATACCATAGTGGTGGTTACCTATTGAAGTGTCTATATATACTTGCACATAAAATATGGGAAATTAGAACTGAGAAGTACTTTATTGTATTTCAAGATGGTTAAGTTAGTATAATAACAAAGGAGGTTACTATGTTGGGTTTTTATTGAAAGGTTTTTCTAGGTGAAATATTATGTATTGTGTAATATTGTATGTATTCTATTTATCTCATTTCATTAGCTTGAAATATTAAGTTAGTATTTCTTCTCTTGTGTTAGTTTATTATATTTATTCTCTTCATTTGCTATCAAATCTATGCATTAGATTTATGTGAAGAGTTAAAGTTTATTTAACCTATGATAAACTATTGTTTAAGTGAGAGATCTCCTTCTGAGAAGTTTTATGAGTAAAGGATAATGACAGGAAGCACAAGGATAAAGATTGAAAAAATAAATGATCAACATTTTGAGTTATGAAAGTTCAATATGGAAGATACTATTGTGGACAAAAATCAATGGGTTGTTGCATTAGGAATGCAACTTGTGAGTTTGAAATTATAATATTTGGAAAATATTAATAGGAACGTAAAGGGTTAAATCATACTATTTATACAAAATTCATATTTTATGAATGTATTGATGGATAAAACTTATAAATATTTATGGGATAATTTAGGGACTTTGTATTAGGCAAAATATTTGGTGAACAAATTGCTTCTCCAATTGAAACCATATTAATTTAGAATGAATGGTGATGAATATGTAGCTAAACATGTGAATGATTTAAATAATATATGGTAAGTTAGTTAATTTATGTTTAATTTAAAATGTATGAAGAGGAAAAGTTTATTACTTTGTTTTTTTCTCTACTTGACTCTTGGGACAATTTAGTTATAGCAGTAACTACTACTACATCAATATTAAAAATTGAGAACATAATAGGATCTTTATTATCAAAATAAATGAGGTGAAAATACACTAAGGATTATCAAATTAATTATTCCTTATTTGTAAAAGGTTGTTTTCAATAGATAATTAAAATAAAGTTAGGACAGTCAAAGTCTACAAGTAAATCCAAGACTACAATAAAATATAAGAGGAAATGTTTGAATTGTTATAAAATATGGCATTTGAAGAAAGATAAAAAAATATAAATAGGTTTAAAAGGGAAAATAATATGATGATTACTAGTTTTCGAAGGTAAACCCCTCTAGTAAAGACTTGGGGCATTTAATATTGGTAACTTTAAACTCACATGCATATGATGGTGCATAATTTATTGACTCAGGTGCCTCTTTTAATATAACCCCTCACATGGAGTGGTTCTATAAAGATGAAAATGTTAATATATAATATGTATTATTAGGAGAAAATCATAGGTTGAAGGAGATTCAAGTTAAGGATTAAATAAGGAAGGGTTAAACTACTCCCTAGTGTTATGCACATTCTAAGTTTGACTAGAAACCTAAAATCTACAGGTAATATTAATGATGTAGTGTGCAGGTAGTATTTAATAAATATAGTTGTAATACAGTTCATGGAGTAATAGAAATGGTAATATGAGTTTGTATAATAATATGATTAAATCCTAAGAAATGCACTATAAGTGCTAGATTTAATATATGTATAGTTCCTTAGGTGAACAATGTGTTATATTAAGATCCTATATCTCCAACAAAGAAAATAATGTTGTGGCATCAGAGGATGGGACACATTAGAGAGAAAGGCCTTTGATAATTAAATACTAAATTTATGTCTAAAGGAATTTATAACTACATGTTAGAATTTGATTAATGTTAGCATTGTGTGTTTGGTAAACAAAATCAAGTGAAGTTTCCTATTAGTGATATAATATTATAAGGAATTTTAAATTTATTTCATAGTGTTGCGTTTAGACTTATGAATGTTTCATCACTATGGAAATATGTGTATTATGCTTATTTTATATATGACTAAAAAAAACATGGTTTTACTATGTCAAGGCTAAATATGATTTTTTTAGCAAGTTTAAGGATTTTAAGGTTCTTGGTGAAAGATAGTTACAATATGGTTCATGAAGTAATGTGTAGCTAGTATTTAATAAATATAGATGGAATTGGTTTGTGGATAAATGGTTTTAGAAAGAGGATTTTATATAATAATGTTTTTCAAGCTTGAGTAGTACATTGTAAGTATTAAATTTAACATATATATATATATATATATATATATATATATATATATATATATATATATATATATATATATATATATATATATATATATATATATATATATGGTTCCTTAGGTGAACAATATGTCAAATTAGGATCTTACATATCTTGTAGAGAAAATAATGTTGTGGCATCAAAGGATGAGACACATTTGAGACAAAGTATTTTGAGAATTAAAATCTAAAAGTATGGATGAAGGAAATTCAAGCTACCAATTAGAGTTTGATTTCCATAAGAATTGTATATTTATTAAGAAAACTTGAGTGAAGTTTCTTAGTAGTTATAAAAGATCAAAAGATAATTTTCATTTAGTGCAGAGTGATGTGTTTGGACTTATGAAGGTTCCATATCTAGGGAAATAGTTGTATTGTGTTTATTTTATAAATGACTACTAAATAAAAACTTATTTTTACTATATCAAGGCTAAATCTGATTTTTTTTGAAATTTAAAGGAGTTTAAGGCTCTTGTTGAAAACCCAATAGAGAATAAGAATAAGGTTTTGAGTAGTGGCATTGGTGGAGAATACCACTCAAATGATTTTGAATAATTATGTGAGGAATATGGAATAGAAATGAAAACTAAAACTCCATATACAACATATAAAAATGAATTTTTAAAAATAATTAATATGAATTTGATGGATAAGGTGAGAAGAATGCTTAGTTGTGTAGGATTGGAAAGACATTTTTGGGTAGAATAAGTCACTGTTACTTTATATTTTATCAATAGATCACCCACACTATTCCTGGTCAATAAAACTCCAAATGAAGCATGGACTAGTAAAAAACCCTCTATAAAATATTAAAGTTTTTGGTTGTGTTACTTATATGTATATTCAAAAGAAAAAAATGACTAAGCTTGATATGAAATAAGAAAAGTGTATTTTTATTGGATATGGTACTTATGTGAAGGGATATATTATACGGAACCATGAAATGAATAAGAATGTTTAAAATAACAATTTTATCTTTACAGAGGTAAAAGGGATTCCAAAATAAGGACAACCAAAGGATGCACCTAAACAGATTTAGTTTTTAGAAGAAGAGGCATAACAAGTGTCTGAATTTGAAGAAATTGTAGAAGATAAACTAGAGTAGGAGTTGCAAGAGGAATATTTATATGAAATTAAGGTGGAAACATAATATTCATAACCATAAAATCTAGTCTCAAGAAGATCAAAAATGGGTGAGAAGATCACCTAATAGGTATAGTCTTCCTAATTTTTGTTTTGTGTTTACTTTACTAGTTTTGTATATTAATAATGAAGACTCCAAGACTATAAATTATGATTTTAGCTCAAGAGAAACTAAGTCCTAGAATAAGGATATGGAAGAATAAATGGAATCCTTAGATAAAAATCATACATGGGACTTATTAAAACTACCTCTTGGAAGAAAACATGTTGGTTGAAAATGGGTATTTAAAAAGTAAAATACATATGGTAAAATGGAGAATTTTATATCTTGCCTAATAGTAAAGGAATTATCTTAGATATAGGGAATTTATTTTGGTGATATTTTATCTCATGTTGGTGATATGCATTCAATGTTATTTATTCTAGATATTGTTGTTTTAGATATATAAAAATGAGTAGATGGATGTAAAAACAACTTTTATACATGGTGAAATTGAGGAGGAAATCTACATGACATAGAAAAATATTATTAATATAAATGGATAAGAGGATTTGGTGTGTAGATGAAAAATATCTATAAAAATTAGAATATGGAACCAAAAAGTTTATTAGCATGTGTTTGGACTTGGGCTTGGATGAAGCAAAACTAATCCCTACATTTATTTCAAACATGAAGGTGATTTTTTTAATTATAATATTGTATTTGGATGAGATGATACTAATTATTAGTAATAAGGAAATTATAAAAAAATAATTCTCTATTATTATCTCAATTTGATATCAAGGATATCAGTGTTGAAAAATATATTTTAGGCATGGAAATTAAAAGAGATCGAGTAAACAAGAAATTATGGCTAAATAAAATAATGTAAATTGAAATGATACTACAAAGGTGTAATATGCAAGAAATCAAGCCTATTAGTACACCCTTTCTTATTGGTCAAAATTTATCAACTAAACAATGTTCAAAAATAGAAGAATAAATTGACTTCATCTATCTAGTCTCATATACTAGTGTTGTTGGTAGCTCAATGTATGTAATGATATTTATCAGACCTAACATTTCACATGTAATGGGAATGTTGATAATATTTATGTGAAATATAGGAAAATAAAATTAAACTTTGATATAAAATATCTTCAATTATTTATGTGTGGCATCTGAATATACAATATGATATTAAGGTAATCTTATTAAAAGTAAAACTTCAAATCTACATGGTTATGTGGATTCAGATTGAGTTAGAGATCTCAATTATCAAATATATACTAGTGGGTATACATTCAAAATTTTTGGTGGATCTATAAGTTGGATAATAAAATCAAAGGCTAGTGTTATGATATTCACCATAGAGGCTAAGTACATGACAACTACTCAAGAAAGAAATGAAGTAGTTTTGCTTCAAAGGTTAAATTATACTATTTAGTTTTTGACTCTAAAAGTGAAAATTTTATAGAAAATAACCTTAATTATCAATCTAGAATGAAATAAATTGAGTTAAAATACTATTTTATTAAGGAAAATGTTGGAGAAAAATAATATACTATTGGATAAGGTGGACAAAGGTGAGAACATTTTTGATTAGCTAACAAATGCTATGAGTGCTAACAAATTTTCTTGTTACATAAAATAAATGGGATATCTAACCTTAGTTTCTAAAGGTATGGGTATGTATTCCCATATGGAAATTATTAAAGAAGTGGGCGATTGTTGGAAATTTGTTGTATATTTTTCATGATTTACACTCAATGAGGCTATATCCTCCAGTAGGGTTCAAGGCAATGCCATGAAAGTTTTGAGAACACATTGGTATATTTTTTGGAGGTTTTATCCTTTGTTTTATAAATCCCAAGGTTTTGGTACCCATAGTATTATAATACCAATTTTTTGGTTACCTATTGATGTGCCTATATATACTCACATATATAATAGGGGAAAATGATAACTAAGAAGTACTTAATTATATTTAAATATGCTTAAGTTAATACAATAAAAAATGAGGTTATTGTGTTAATTATTTCTAGAAAGGATTTTATATGTGAAATCTTATTTATTGTTTAATATAGTGTGTATTCCATTTCTCTTATTTTTTAGCTGGAGATATTCTACTAGTGTTACTTCTCTTATTTTAGTTTATTATAACTAATTTATCTTCACTTGGTATCAGAGCTAAGTCTTATATTTGTGTGAAGAGTTAGGGTTTATTTACCCTGTGATAAAATATTGTTTGAGTGGGATATCTAAACGTGATTATTTATTTGATTAAAGGACAATGGAGGGAATCAAAAGGATAGAGATTTAAAAATTCAACAATAAAAATTTTAAAATATGGAATCTCAAGATGGAAAATATTCTTGTGGATAGATATCAATGGGTTTCTTTATTGAGAGTGAAACCTATAGATATGAAGTTAGAATATTAGGAAAATATTGATAGGAAGGAAAATATTTCAAACATATTATGTCTTTTAGATTTAATTTTTTTGAATGTCTTAATGGAAATAACTTCTAAATATCTATGAGAAAAGTTGGGAGTTCTTTATCAGACAAAGCATCTAGTGAACAAATTGCATCTAAAAAATAAATTATGTTAATTAAGAATGAATGAAGGTGGCCATGTAGCTAAAAATTTGATTTTTTTTCAATATTATGGTAAGTTGGTTTCTTTTTGTTAAGGTAAAATTGGATGAAGAAGAAAAGTGTATTTTTATTTTTTATTTTCTCAACTCTTGAGATAATTTAGTTTTGGAAATAGCTATAATTACATTGGATTCAATAATTGAGGACATATTAGGAGCCTTATTATCAAAATAATTGAGGTGGAAATACTTTGATTACTATAAAAAAAAAGCCTTTTTTGTAAGAGGTCATTCATAAGAAAAAACTAAAATGAATTCAAGAATTTAAAGTCTAGAGGTAAATCTAAGAATACATGATAATATAGGAGGAAATCCATAATTTTTTGTAAAATAAGGAATTTCAATAAAGACTACAAATAATAAATAGTTGATAAGGGTGAGTCATATCACAATTCCTAGTTTATAGAAGAAACCCATCTTGTGAAGACTCAAAGGATTTATTCTTTGAAACTTGAATATCACATGTATATGATGGTACATGGTTGATTGACTTGATGCATATTTTCATATGACTCCTCATAGGTATTAGATTTGTGAAAATCAAAATATAAACAAAGATCATTTATTCTTAGGAGATAACTTGAACTATAAGATCATAGGTCAAGGGAGAGTCAAGTTAAGTTTTAAGGATGATGTTATTAAACCCCCCTGGTGTTATGCGTATTTTAGGTTTGACTATAAGCATAATATATATATATATATATATATATATATATATATATATATATATATATATATATATATATATATATATATATATATATATATAGTAAGATTAGTGATGAAAGTGTTCAAGTATTATTTAATAAATATATTTGTAATAAGGTTCATGGAATAATGTTACTATAAATAGGATTCCATACAATATTATTTTTCAAATTTGAGGAAATAACTATCATTGTTAAATGTAATAGATTTGTGGTTCATGAGGTGAAAAATATGTCAGTTAAGACTCATAAATATCTTATAGAGAAGATAATGCTATGATAAAAAATGATGGGATAGATTGGAGAGGATGACATTCAAGCATTAAAATCTAAAGGTATGGATAAAAGAATTTTTGAATTCCCATTATAATTTGATTTATATAAGCATTGTGTTTTTTTAATGCAAACTTGAGTGAATTTTCCCAATAACTCTATAATATCCTAAGGAATTTTTCATTTAGTGAAAAGTGATGTGATTTCTCTTTTGAAGATTTCATCCCTAGGGAAATATATTTATTATGTTTATTTTATTGATGACTACTCGATAAAAACTTGGGTTTATTGTATCAAGGTTAAATCTGAGGTTTTTCAATAATTTTAAGGAGTTTAAGGATCTTGTTGAAAAATATACAAAGAAGAAGATTGATGTCTTAAGGAGTGATAATTATGAATAATACTATTCAACTAATATTAATAAGTAATGGAAGGTGTTTGTAATATAAAGGAAAAATACAACTCCATATACAACATAAAATAATGGAGTTTAAAAAGTAATGAGTAATAATATGATGGATAAGGTGAGAAGTATGATCAATGGTGAAATATTGGAAAAAAAGTTTTGGGAAAAATAAGTCATAGCCACTTTTTATTTGATAAATAAATCACCCACATCAACCTTTGTCAATAAAAATCCATGGAAAGCATGGAATGGTAGGAAAACTTATCTCAAACATCTTAGATTTTTTGGTTGGGAATTTTGTGTATATTCCAAATGAAAAAATGACTAAGATAGATAAAAAAATAAACAAAGTGTATCTTTATTGGATATGATATTGGTGTGAAGAGATATAAGCTATGGAACCTTGAAATGAAGAAGACTATTTAGTGTCATAAAGCTATATTCATGAAGCTAAAAGGGATTTCAAAATAAGAAAGACAACCCAAGGATGAACCTAAACATATTTATTTTTAAGAATAGAAGGGAGAACAAGTGTCTAAATTTTAATCAACTACAAAATATGAACCAAACCAAGAGTTTCATTAGAATATTTAGATTAAGATAAGGAGAAATTATAAAATATAGAACCAAAAACTATAGTCTTGAGAATATCAGATTATGTGTGAAGATCACTTGATAGGTCAAGTATTTATTTATGTTCTACATTTATTTTATATGTTTGGTCTATTACTGATGAAGGCCCAAGACTATTATTTGTGCATAGCTATAAATGGATGCAATGGAGATAATTTCTATTCAATAAAGGGTGAATGATATGTGCATAACTTCTACACCATGTGTACTCCTCCACTGTGCACTTGTGAGTGCTACACCTCTCACCTAGGGGTCAAGTCATAGTCTTACATAACACACTTTTAATTTATTGTAGTCCTACACAAAAACTTAGGGTTGAACTTACCACATAAGTTTTTATACTCTTTTACACCTAGTTCACTCACACTCTCATGAACATCACTAAAATCTACTTAAAAACTCATGTGCCTACACTTGTCTCAGCTCTAGGACATCTATGTGTTAGCTTACTATGATTTCATGGATTTTTAAGTCACACTACCTAACCTAGAATCTATTAATTATCTAGTTAGATGGTTAGTTATGGTGTACATGGAAGATCAATAATAACCTAACAAGAATATGGAATGACTCATAAATTTATCCTTGATAACTAACAATGGTCTTATTTCATGTATAAATATGTAACTTATGTATTCAACCAAGGGTTGATGCTTTACATAGTTATACTGATAGATAACATCCTTTTGTATCTACTTTGACACACATGTAATATATCAAATTGTACTAGTTCCTTAATTATTCATAATGAATATAACTTTAATTTATGTAATATAATAATGTTGATCCATTTGTATGTGTGTTGATTGATTCCATCAAAATTATTATATGCCCATTCCCTTTTATTATTGTGAGTTATCTCTAATGCATAATTATCCCCCACATGCATAGTCTTTGGCACCCATAGTGTGGATCATTTGTATCAAAGTGTATATCTTTTATATTCATATAAATACACAATCATTATGAGATAAATAAGGTATATCATTTGTTTATATTTTACACTACATAGAGGAATGACATAGAAAATTTAAGATGGATGACACTAAAAAATAACTTGATGTATCCCCACTAGTTGAAGGGTTAATTTACAATGCACTAGAGGCACAACACATAAAAATATTTGGTTCATTTCATGAATTGATGATGCATATCAACCTGACACCTTCAAACACTCTTCCACATTTCACTCAATAGTAGTTTCAAAAATAAACCCCCTTTAAAGTGTAAGTTAAATTGACATTCCTTTGTTTAAAGGTATAATTGACACCACAAAATTAGATGTATAGATTTGATAGATAGAGGTGTAATTATTATTCAATCATTTCAATTATTCTAAGAATATAATATTTGTAGTGTTGAAATATGTTCATTCTAATTGTTCACTAGTGGAAGAAATTTAGCATGCAGAATGTCCAAGATTGTGATCCCATAGAGTCTTGGAATAGTTTTATTTATGTATTTAATGAGGATTACTATCCTATTTCTCACTTTGAATATGAATTCATAAAGTTATAAGAACTTTTTCCAATGTAATGATTAGTAAATGCAAGACTACACCAATATATTACATGTCTATTCTAGACACCCATGAGAGAACTTGGGTAAACAACATAAGGTGCTGAATTACATTAGTAGAATCTTACCTCATATCCATGTGAATATTGAATTATTGTTTTTTTACACTCTTGGAAAAGCATATAATATCACCTAAGGTCTAATACAAGGTAAATATGAATCAATATCTCACATGTTCATCTAGCACTATGCACAATGGTTATCCATTAGAAAATTCCTCATCACAAGATTCTAAACAAAAAATGAACTCGTCATAAAAGAGAATATCCAAAAAATACTACACATAACTCAAAATATCATGTGCCTTATAATTCAATCAAAGAATATAATAAATATGGTGACAAGTGGTTTCATAGTCATCACTCTCATACCCATGATGATTCTAAGTGTCATGTGTAGCAATCCTTGATTTCCTAGTCCACATCAAGGCCTACACCATCGGATGACACTAATATAAATGTGACTTATCTAAGTACCAAAACCACTATGATAAACACCTTTAATGAGAATAAAATCCTATTCCACACCAATTTATGTATGAAAGGTCAAATTTTTCATGTCATTATTGACAATGATAGTCATAATAACATCATCATGTAATCAACAACATAACACCTTGGCTTTTCCATTACCTTTCATCCCAAGTCATAATATTTGTGGTATAATTAGTAAGGGAATGATATAAAATTATGGTGATAATTCACCTTTTAGTAAAAATCCAATCCTATGTAAGAAACTATCACTTTTAACATCACACCTTTGGAGGTCTTTGACATGTTAGGAATGTCATATTTTTATGATCATGAAAATACATATCAATCCAAACCATATCATTGTATTTTCATGTACACGATAACTTATTAAACCTATTTGAGTCAATTCCCATGATGAAGGTCACAATGATCTCTATTAATTAATGCCATAAACTGATATCACACACAAAATTTCATGTTGCTCATGGTTCACCCTAACACACATATGCAGGAGATAAAGTGAGCTTGGGAAACATGCATCATGTTATCAATGTCATGACAAAAAAATAAATCAAAAAGTTATTGGAGTAGAATTATTAAGTCTTCATAGAGACTTAAAACCTTAAAATTCACTACTTAGTAAAGCATCACATTGATTTAGTTCCTAGATCCCATCTTCCAAATAACCTTCTGTATTATAGATAAGTATGGTAGAATAATTAAATTTAATTCCAATCATAAGAGATCCTTAATTAGGAAAATATAAACCCTATATCTTCTAATTGAAGGAGTATAATAGTCCTTATGCCTAAGAAATATGGGTCATGGTGTCTCTGCATAGACTAATGTGTACTCAATAAAATAATGGTGAAGAATTGGTATCCACTACCATGCATTAAATAATTTTTGGACCAGCTCAAAAGTGCATAATATTTCACCAAGGTCAAATTGAAGTCAATCTACCATCAGGGTCTATGCCATCTTAAAGACATTTATTAAATTTCCTTCAATGCATGAGAATAATTGTATGAATGGATGGTTATGCCCTTCTTCCTAACTAACACACTAACAACTTTCATGCACTTGATTGATAATTTGCTTAGGCCTTTCCTCAGTTCCTTTGTCATGGTATACATGGATGACATTATCATATTCAATAAGACTTGGGAGGATCATGTGGAACATATCACATGTGTCTTAGACACCTTAAGTCAACACAAGTTATAGGCCAAATTACTAAAGTTTAAATTTGGCACTAGGTGTATCTAGTACATGGGATATATTATTGAACACACATGAATCCATATAGACCTATAAAAGATCAAAGGGATCCAAGATTGGACCACTTTATGAGATATACTATAATTGAGGATATTTATTTGACTTGAAACTTCTACCACAAGTTTGTCCTTGGTTTTTTGTACATATCTTGTCCACTTATTTAAATAACATGTGCAAAAACCAAGTTTTACTCGACTCCTACAAAACAAAGAGATTTTTAAGAACTTAAGAAATGAATTTATTTATTTCCTATACTTTTAATGCCTAAATTTTTCATATTATTTTGAGCTTCACCCTAACGCATTTGACTATGCACGTGGTACAATAATCATACAACATAGACATCTAATTGCCTACCATTTTGAAATGTTTAGTGACTTTGAAGGTACTCCACCTATGAAAAAAAATTATTCTATTTAAAGAGTTGTATGTCATTATTCAAGTAATAAATCAATATCATCAATACATTTTGGGGAAGGAGATAATTTTTCATTCTGATTATAAGCCATTTCAGTTCCTATAGACACAAAGCAAAATTGAGAATGTGTGCCACATGAAATGCATGAATTAACATATAATTCCATATAATGATAAAAAATAAATAAATAAAGGACAATAAGGTAGTATACTACCTTGACTACCCATCGATAGATTTTCCCATCATAGTGTTGGGCATGTATGGCCATAAATTTAAAAATTGGATATATCTCTACTTAGTTGATTAGGACCTTACAGATACCTACACTAACCTTATGTAAGGTAAAAAAATATAGGATTTATACTTTTCAAACCATATTCTTTATAGGATTGAGCACCTTTGTGCTATTGGTACCACACCTCACCAAAGACTCATCTATAAGTTTTACCATGCCAAGAACTCAAGATACTTCGGTGTGACAAAAAAATTATCCACATTGCATACACAATTATACTAAGTACAGTACATATATGTGTTTCACCACATTAAGTATCCCATCCCTTGTTGCATCATCAATCCCATAAATATGAATCTAGGACTTTACACAAATCTAATGGTTCCATCTAGACCATGAGAATATATTAGCATGGATTTCATGATTGGGTTACCTATGACAAGATGCCAACATGATTTTATGTTAATTTTAGTGGATATATTTTCAAATATGGCTATCATGGTCACTTGAAATAAATACATTAATGTAATTATCATTGGACAAACCTTCTTTAACCATGTTTGGGTTCACTTTGAACTCCCAACATCCATCATATCCAATCGATATCCATGTTTTATGATTCATTTTTTTCAAGCACTATGGGATTTGATGGGAATATATTTGGACCATTTGACACTATTTCATCCATGAACAAATGTAAAAACTAAATTTTTAAATAAGACACATTCATCTATTATGAATGTATAACCATGCACATGATCATACTTGATATGATAGCCTTATGCACATTTAGCATGCCTACAACAAATCACTTCACATTTATATGGGGAATATTCCATTTTAGACATGTCTCAGGTTTCACCTACAACACATATAGATATATCCTACCATACACTAGTAGGAACTGATTCATGTGCATAGGAATAAAAAGTGATAAAAAATGATAATTTATCACACCATATATAATATGTTAATAAAAAGGTTATTTAGATACATTATTCACCCAATTAAAGTACACCTCATGAATTTGAGTTTGTGACAAAGTCTACTTACATATTCAAAAATAATACTTCAAAGGTCCACATCGAAATATCAAGCCTTTGTGTTATGGTCCCTACACCATTACGTGTAGCTGGTAATAACACATTCATCCTTGATCTACCTATATAATTAGGCATGCACCTGATCTTTAATGTGTAATTATTTATCCTTACATTCTTTCACTTCTTGATCTATAAATAACATTCTTATGATATCTACTATGAATGCTTATTCCCAATAGAAAAGGATCAGATTATTGAAGTGATAGACACATGCACCCTCCATTATAAAGATAATTTTTGTAGAGTGGTTTAAGTGGGGAAATATTATGATCAAAATTTTAACCATAAATTAGAGAAGTGCCAATGGGATATGGTTAAGAATATAGAAATGACTATGCATAAGGGTGATAAATAGATCTATAGTAGGCCAATTAATTACAAACTCAGATGAATAAAATTTTGAATTTGAGTATTGAAATAATATAAAAATAGTAATTATAACTATTTATTTATATATGAATGAAATTAAAATAAGATTACTTAATTGGCCAACTATTTACATTCAAATATGATATAGAATAGTCTATAAATGGACTAGATTAGTGCTATAAATCTATTATCATATTATGGACATTTTCACCCTATAGGCTCAATTTTTTTTGTCATTTTAGGATGGTTTCATCTACATAGATGTTTGATATATATGAATGTGCCTAGTATAGAATACCCACTAAATATATATGTAATTGTATGTAATGGTAAATGTAATAGATATATAAATCAATCCTAGCTTAGAGAAGATAGATCCTACTTACACTTCTGATTGGGGATACATTAGATAATTAGGGTCATGACAAATATGGATCTACTAGAACTATCCAAGGGATATATTACCATAATAATATCATAATATGGGGTTATAAATCCTCCAATCAAGAAAAACTACACAATAACCCTAACTAGGTCCTATGTTTTCATATTCACTATATTAATAACAAGCAAAGTAAAAAACTAATCTAGTGTTTACTAAATATTGTGGAATAACATGGGGTTAATAAAAACAAAAGTAAACATACATAATATAATCCTAATTAATCTATGTATAGGTAAAACCCTAATGTATGCAGAGAAAAATATTATGCAAAATCCATTCTGTTGCAGGGGCATCACTTATAGAACCAGATGAATGCAAATTTTATCTAATTTAAGAGATTATAAAGTAAAAAGACATGATTAGGTATGGGAGAAATTTTAGGATTATAAAAATTCATTTTTTAATTCTTTATAAGTTTTTATAGAATGCCTAGGATGGTTATAATTTCAAATTTGAGTTTCCTACCAAATTACACAATTTGAAATTTTAAGTGTTTTGGCATAAGTAAGATGTTGTAAGAGTTTTTCTAAAGTTATTGAAGGTTTAAAATAGATATTTAAAGTTAATAAATACCATTAAGCATATGTACTTGATCTTAAAAACATACTTATAAAGAATAATCCACCTGAGTGTGTGTGTCAAGGGCATCACTCTTATAAGTGGTTGCCTAGAAGGTAGTTATGGTGGCTAGATCTAGTATAAAGCTATTAGTTTTTATTTTGGATTAATTTTTTTGGAAGGTGGTGATATTGTATTAAAAAAATAAGGACTTAGACCCAAGTAATTGAGCTATAAAACCCTCAAGTTGATAGTTTTGAAGATAGCCCTAGTTTTCTATGTGTATTCATTATTTGTTGAGAGTATTTGAAAGTATTCAAAAGAGACGATGTGACAATGTTGTGTTTTTGAAGGTAAATTAATTGGTAAGACATATTTTGTGTTAATTCAATGGTTATTTCAAGTCATACATTTATATTCATTACATTACACAACTAACTTCTATAGCACTATAGAAACCATGTTTGTGTAGACAAAAAATACACATAATATAATAATAATTATAGAAGAGGTCTTATCAAGAGTGATTATTGGTTATAAAAATTGAATGAAGTTGTTGGAAGTCTTTTAAAATCATCCATAGAGTTGAGGAATTACTTGAGATCAAATCTAAGCCTAAATAACCCTATCAGACCTTACAGTTGGTAATTATGCATGTTGTGTATGCAAAGGACATGTAAAAAGGTGTTACAAGAATTTTTTATAAAGGTGAACCTTTTTTAATCAGGTGTGTGGAGTGTTTAAAACCAATATTGATCAATTATAGATAATAAAGTCCTTTCTTGGGGAACCCTATGGTAAGAACTAGTCTCTTGAACCCTACATATATGACTGTATATTTATATTAAAACAAGATCATGTGGTAAAAGGTGAATAGGGTCATTTTTGGGAAAATTTGACACTTGGACAAGGTAAACACAAGTTCCATAGAACCTAAAAATTATTTATAGTGACTTGAAATTTTGTTTGAAAATTACAAACCTCAAAGGAGCCCTTATAACCCATATTTGCTATAATTGTGCACATAGAGTAGTAAATAAGGTGAATTAAAATGTTTAACAAAGGGATTATAATTAGTAACTAGTGTTTCAAAAATTTGTATATAGGTCCCACATACCATAAAGGATTCTCATAGTGATTTCAATCCCTGTAGGAAACAAGAAATGGTCAATTATTCACTCTTGGGTGTAACTAGTCAAAAAGTCTCAAATTTGGTCATCAATTAGGATTCAAAGGATATTTTTGAGTTTTTAAGATATTTACATACATTTTGACACATGGGAAAATGATTGTGTGTGTATTTAGATAGGGTAGACCTAATTAGGCCTAACAGTGGTGTAACAAGAGAAAGAAAAAGGTTTTTAAAGAGGAATTTGGAATTAAAAATTGGTAGAGATAAGAATCTCAATAGAGGGTACCTATATTTTGGTCTAATTTGTCATTATACATCTATATAAAGCTACACACACCAAATTTTCCTATATAAAGGTTACAAGGAAATGACTAAGTGAATAAGAATGTTATGAAGGTTGACAAATAAGTTGGTAAGTGTGTTACCGAAGGTGAGAAATATATCTTAGGACCATAAGGATATTTTTAAGGATAACCAAATCCAAAATATAGTAAAAGTTTAGTATACCCCAGTTTTACCCTTTGTACCTTGGTATATTGAATGAACATTGGTAAAGAAGGAAAATGGTGATTTAGTTGACCACCTCTGCATCATTTGGTATCAAAGCTAGGTTAATCTTGATGGTGGGTGATTTGTGATAGGTATAAAGAATATAGGACTTGATAAGATAAAAATAAATATTAGACACCATGTGTATAGAGGTGAATTGTAGGAAAGGGAACCAAGAATAGTGTTCCATGGAGCAAAGAGTGGATAGAGGTAGCCAATATAAAGATGACATGGTGAATAATTTAATGGATTAGATGACATAATTGATTTAACCTTTGATTATGATAATGGAATCCATTGATATTTCTCTCAAGAGAAGAGCATGAAATTCAAATATAGTACATGTGGAAGGTAATAGAGGACAACAAGGTCAAAAATAACCTTTAAGATAAGATCAATTAGATAAGAGAGTGGAGTAGTAGTCTAAGAGGCCATAAGGCCACAAAATAAGATTGTAGAAGGTTAAGAAATCATGAGACCATAGCACCATGCATAAGAGGTAAGGCCATTTGCAATTGATAAATCAAAAACTAATGATAGTTTCATAAGATAGATAGATACCAACATTCCAAGGGTAGTGTTAGAATTATAATAGAGAAGAACATAGAGAAATAGAATGTCCATCACAAGTTGGTAGGGATGGTCAAAATAATGCAAGAGGATCACATGAAGAAAGAAGACAAGTGAGAAGAGAGTCTTTGCTCATGACAAGATTTTTATTGTAGTAGAAAGGACAAGTACAAGAACCAATACAAAGGATAAGCTTATTTAGGAGCAGTTGTAAAGCAAAGGGAAAGTGTTATAAAGTGGTAATTGATGGAGGAAGTAATGATAATATTGTGTCATTAGAGATGGTAAAAAATATAATATTGAAGAGGATGACACATCCACATCCTTACAAGGTAACATGGGTTCAAGAAGGACATCAAATCATGGTAAGTGAGAAAAGTTTGGTTGAATTTCATATAGGTAGATATAAGGTTATAGTTTTCTATGACATAATGCCCATGGACATTTTTCATTTGTTTCTAGGGAGGTCATGGCAATTTCATAGGAGGGATGTTCATGATGGGGAAGAAAATACTTACATGATAGATAAGGATGGGTTAACACATGTTCTTTTACCTTTAAAAAGTGATGCAAGTAGATTGGAACAAATAGTGATATTGATGGCAACCAAAAAATATTTTGGTAATATATTTGAGAGTATGAGTTTGAAAACAACCCCTAATAAGGAAGAAAAGATAAGTTGTCTTGAGAAGGTGAGCATGGAGAGGTATGAGTCCACAAAGTTGGACATGGAAGAAAGCCAACAAGAGAATAGATTTTTGGGAATGGTCACCAATTTGAATAGTGGAAGTTTTTTTTGTGTGAGAAGGCATTGGTAGATAGCAAGGAACTGCAAGAGTGAAGAGTATACCAAAATAAATGGGGCATAAATTTCAGCTGAAATGGACAATAAATTGTTTGAGAATGACACCAAACAAGAGGAGGAATTGGCCAATAAAGTACCCAAGAAAGAAGAAGAATAAATAGACATGAGGGATCTAAATTATGATTCTAACAATGTGTTTTGTGATGTGTATATAGGTGAATCACAATCAACCACCAAGAAAGTCTTGGAATCAAATAAGATGGAAGCATTTATGGTAAAGAAAGGCAAGGCTAATTCTATATAGCCTAAAACTCATCAATAAGTAAAACATAAGGAGAGAGAACCTTACCCAAAGGGTCAAAATAGAATAAGGAAACAAGATGAAAGAGAAGAAGATACATTTTAAAAATAAATCTTTGACTTAAAATAGAAGACAAAGGTTTAAAGAAATATGGACATACAAATCCAAGATCACAAGTCAATGGAATCTCATGTGAAGAAGAAAGAACAAGTTGATGACAAAGAAAAATTTAATGAAAATGAAAACAAAAAGGATAGGTTAGCTATGATATGGAATTCAATAGGAGTAGTTGGGATCATCTTAAATGAAAAAAATCCATACAAGGTAAAGGAACAAGAAAATTATGGATGGGAGAAGGTAGTGGCAAAGGTAGTGTAAATATAATTGTTGAATATGTATTCTTATGTGTGTGTAAGAATGATTTTTCAAATGAAAAGTGGAAATAATGTAAGAAACCACATCAAAAATGAGGGAAGAATAATGAGTATCAATACAAGGCTTTGAATATGAAAAGAGTTAAAGAAAATATATTCAAAAAATTAGACATGCATATGAAACAAGAAAAGGATCAAGGTACATTCATGCAACTTTTTAAAGTTCAAGTTTTTTGTGTTAACTATTTTCCAAATGGTAGATTGGTAGAATACAAAGTTGATTTTAGGAAAAATCATGATAAAGGAAATCATTCATCCATGCAAGAATATGGTAAGGATTTTTAGGTTTTTCAAGTCTCAAGAGTTGACAAGGTCATCATGTTAAAATATGACATATGGGAGATTGATGATGGAGAAACAAGGATGATGTTTCAAGTTGATTTGATAAGACAACATCAAAACACTAGGACAAAGGCATGTGAGGTAATTGAATCAATCTTTAGGGGATTTTTAGGGATGAATAATACATTTCATGGTGAGGAAAGACATGAAACTTGAGACCTAAAACCCATACACCTTGAATTGCATAAGAGAATACGTTGTTTGTTATTTGAAGAAGCAATATTTAGACGAGAAGATTTGAATCAAGATAAATGTACTTTGAGAAAGATTTATATGATGAATGAGATCATAAATAAAATAATTTTCAATCGTTTCCAAGTACAAATGGTGAAACACTCATCTATAATGGAAGCAAAGCAGTTAGAATATCTAAAAAAGTGGAGGATAGATCTATATTTACAAATAAAACATGATAATAGTCTTATAAACATATGTAAAAATTAGGTGCAATAGATGAAAGATGAAAGGAGTGATTTAAAATTTCATGTTCTAAGCATGCCCATGCTAGTGAAATCACCATTTGAAGTATTGGGGGTAATATACAAGGTTGCAACAATTATATAAAGGATAATAGGAGTGATTTGGATACAAGATGAGAAATTACAATTACAAGAACTAGCTAGAGCATAGGTACATCATCTAAATTTGATAAGGTGAATGAAAACATAGAAAAGTTGTTCAAGTTGAAGGTATGTCAATATAGGGAAGTAAGGTATTAAGAGTTTCATACATATAATTAGGTAAGCTATTTAGAACAAGTGGTTAGTATATATTATTCTTTCTTACCATTAAAAGGTTTGTTTAAGGTTGAAATAAGAAAAACAATGCTAGAGAAAATAATAGGATCATTCAATAGAATAGAGTACAAAAATTATTATTGGAATTGGAGGATGAGGAAAAAGTGACAAACAAATCATCTCAGGCTAGGAGTCAGAATAGAGTGAATTTTAGACAAGCAAGAAAATGCAAAGACTCAAAACCAGTAGCATGACAAGATTTAAAATCCATAATTGATGGAAGATGATAAAAAGAATAAAAATTATGATATTAAATACATAAGGAAAAAACTAAAAAGGTTCATGGATAGTACACTCTCTCTGAGTTTCGTTTTCTTGTTTCCTTAGGAGTATGATGTAGGGGCATCACTCATAGAACTAGATGAATGAAAATGTTGTCTAATTCAAGTGATTAGGGAATAAAAATACATTATTATGTGTGGTATAAATTTTAGGAGTCTAAAAATTCATTGTGGAATTCTTTCAAAGTGCTTAGAGAATGCCTAGGGTGGTTAGAATTTCAAATCTAAGTTTCCTACCAAATTACACAATTTAAAATTTTAAGTGTTTTGGAATAGGTAAGATGTTGTAGGAGTTTGTCTAAAGTTCCTTAAGGTTTAAAATACATATTGGAAGATAATAAATACCATTAGGCACATGTACTTGGTCTTAAAAATGTACTTGTATGAAATAATTGACCTAAATGTGTGTGTCAAGGGTAACACTCTTGTAAGTGGTTGCCTAGAAGGTAGTTATGATGGTTAAATCTAGTATAAAAATAGTAATTTTTGGTTTGGATTACATTTTTAGAATGTGGTAATATTGTATTAAAAAAATAAGGGCTCAAACCCAAGTAATTGAGAAGGAAAAATCTTAAGTTGACAATTTTGAAGATACCCCTAATTTTTTGTGTGTATTCATTATTTGTTGACAGTATTTAAAAATATTCAAAAGAGAATATGTGATAATGTTGTGTTTTTTAAGGTAAAATAATTGGTAAGACTTATATTTTTTCATTTAATGGTTGGTTCTACTCATACATTTATATTCATTACATTGTATAACTAACTTCTATAATACTGTAGAAACCATGTTTGTATAGACATGGAATACACGAAATATAATAATAAATATAGTAGAGATCTTATCAAGAGTTATTATTGGTTCTAAAATTTGAATGAAGTTATTGGTATTATAAATTCATCCATAGAGTTGAAGAGTTGCTTGAGATAAAATCTAAGCATAAATAACCCTGTCAGACCTTACAAGTGGTAATTGTGCATGTCGTGTATGCAAAGGACATGTAAAAAGGTATTACAAGAATTGTTTATAAAGGTGAAAATTGTTTGATTAGGTGTGCAAAATGGTTTAAACTGGTATCAATAAATTATAGGTAAGAAAGTCCTTTCTTGGGGAACCCTATGGCAAAAACTAGTTTCTTGAACCCTACATATATGATTGTGTATTTATATTAAAATAAGATCGTGTGGTAAAATGTGAATAGGGTGATTATTGGAAGAATTTGAATCTTGGACAAGGTAAACACAAGTTCCATAGAATCTAAAAATTGTTTATAGTGACTTGACATTTTGTTTGAAACTTACAAACCTTAAAGGAGCCCTTATAACCCCTATTTTTTATAATTGTGCACATAGAGTCGTAAAGAAGGTGAATTAAAATGTTGAAAAAAGGGAGTATAACGAGTAACTAGTGTTTTTAAAAAATTTATATAGGTCCCACATACCATAAAATATTCTCATATTCATTTGAATCCCTGTAAGAAATAAGAAATGGTTAATTATTCACTCTTGGGTGTATACATAAGCAACAAACTCAGAACTAGGGTTTTGTACTAGAAATGCAAATTCCCATAAATTGAACTAGTCAAAAAGTCTCAATTTTGGTCATCAGTTAGGATTCAAATTATATTTTTGAGTTTTTAGGTTCTTTTCATATGTTTTGACACATGGGAAAATGACTGTGTGTGTATTTAGATAGGGTAGACCTAATTAGGCCTAATAGTGGCCTAAAAAGGGAAAGAAAAGGGTATTTAAAGAGGAGTTTGGACTTAAAAATTGGTAGATATAAGAATATAAATAGAGGGTACATATATTTTAGTCTAATTTGTCATTATACATCTATACAAACCCATACACACCAAATTTTCCTAAAAAAAGGCTACAAGGAAATGATTGAGTGAAGAACATTGTGAAGATTAAAAAATAATTGGGTAAGTGAGTTACCAAAGGTGAGAAATATATCTTAGGACCATAAAGAACCTTTTAAGGATAACCAAATCCAAAAGATAGTCAAATTTTAGTATACCCTAGTTTGACCCTTTGTACCTTGGTCTATTGAATGAACATTGGGAAGGAAGGAAAATGGGGATTTAGTTTAGACATCTACATCACATTACTTATGATAATTATATCTAATAAAGAGAGGAGAAAAGTTAGAGATACTTACCTAAAATACAAACCTGTTAAGACTCAATCTCTTCCTTGGCCAAAGGTGCTTCATAAAAAGTTATTATGATTTGTAATGATCACTAAGGAAGGTTAAAGCATCTAAGACTTATCCACAAGACAAGATTATTATCCAAGTAAAAACCCTAAGATAAGAATACTCAAGTATAATGGTGGAAGAGTAGATTTT
This sequence comes from Torreya grandis, assembly GCA_037957365.1. Classification (NCBI taxonomy): domain Eukaryota; kingdom Viridiplantae; phylum Streptophyta; class Pinopsida; order Cupressales; family Taxaceae; genus Torreya; species Torreya grandis. Next base: position 690,044 of record JARHVA010006678.1, on the reverse strand, counting down.
AATAAAGTGAAAATTAATAATTACTCTTGTTATCTCTCTACGAATGGTGAAATGGATGTGTTTATATAAGTGGATCTAACCTTAAACCCTTTTGAAAGTTTCAACTGACAAGGTCGACCTAGTAGATCTAGTATTTTAATTGATAAAAAACATACTAGATAATGAACTATATTGGCCATGGCTGACTTAGTTCTTAGTAAGATCTGTTAATAATAATACAGGGTCTATGTGGTTGACATAGTCATGTAAACTACCAAAAAGGGATTTAGGTTAGGGAAATGGCTAATGAAGATGTAAAATGACTAAAAGAGGCTTTAAAATTGGAGGAAAAGCTTAGGGTAATGTTTTTTAGGATACAAGTGTATATATAACAAGTGGTAAAAGGGACAACAATCCTACAAAGTATTAATGGTCTACCCACCCCTTTCTCAGTGCACCCTTAGGGTTTGCACTCAAAGAGATTGAGACTCAATGGGTTATTATAAGATATAAAGCATCAGTAATTAATAAATTTTGAAATATTATGTGTATACATATTCACCACTTGAATATCATCATATGTCACTCAAGTGCAACAGGGGATGGTGCTTTGAGAAAAAAAATAGCAATACACAATGTTGAGGCTAAAAAAATTTGTAATATTTTAAAGCATAAATAACTAAAAGTAAATGACTAAAATGGTAATAATGAAAATTTAAAATGTATGAATACCTTAACTTACTTATATAATTGGATGGTTGTCTACTATTTTTATAGTTTTGATTATGGAGGGCACAAAGACTACTTTTGACAAACCCAATAATACAAAACTTAAGAGAAAAAATAAACAAATGTAGGAAAGCCAAGATAACTTACGTTATGTGAATGGGACATACTTAGAAATTTAGAAAGCTAGGGTGACAAGTGTTATGTTAGACCAAATTACCAAGTAAAACTTTAGAGTGAATTGGGTAACGAAAAATCCAAGGCTACTAAAGACCAAAAAACTCAAACAATTAAACCTTAAGTAAGAAAGTAAAAATCACCTAGTTAAACCAAGGATATATGTCAAAAAATATGGTGATCAAAGATCAATGTAAAATTAGTGACAATCCTTACTTAAACAAAAATGGGAAAGCAAAATGGTAAAACAACATTGATGAGTGAGCAATAACAATCCTTATGCAATCATCAAATGAAAAAAGTGCATAAAAGGGAAAACAAAATTTATGAGTGAGAAGTAATGAGCCAACGTCACTCAACAATGGAAAAAGTACATGAGAGTAGGAACTAACTTAGGTGTCCACAAAAAGGGGTAGTAAAACAATGACAAATGGTAAAAAGATTCAAGGCACATCTAGAAATGGAGATCCATGGTGTAAATAAAGTAATCCATAGTTACTCAAGCATATTGTTTTGCTCTAAGGATAGCTAACACTAAAATAAAGTAGTGTTATCATGTTTTTAATATGTGAAGAAGAAGGAAGTATAGAAGAAGGGAAAATAGATTTAGAATCACAATTTTCTTCTCAAGGGGGAAATGAAATTGGTGGAGGGGAGAATGAAAGAAAAAACAAGGTAGAGGAACTCTTTATCAAAGTCAAGACACTCAAATTAAGTTTGTCAAAATAAGAGGAATTTTGAGTTTAAAGACTCTAAATAACTTATCCTAGCCACACAAGTCTTAGGTTAATAAATGAAGTATATAGATCATCCCATGAAGGCTCTATGCATGAAAATTAAAATGGACATACCTTCCCACAACGTGTTCCCCATTTCTCAGGACCCCTTATAGATTTGTTGGTCTAATGTGAAGATGGATTAAATTCCTATAAAATTAGGTAGCACCATAGAGTTTTTTAAATTATCCTATTCCAATCTATTGGCCTACCACACCCCAATGGACCTTGGCTCTATTGTGAGGCCAACTATGGAGTTTAAGCTTAGATTGGAAATAAGAGATGTGCTTGTAATCATGTCTTTTGGTGTGATTTTAAATTTTAAGATTTTTATGTTGCCTTTTATTTCAAATTATTTAGATTTTGAATTTATTTATGGATTTTTCTATTCTTCCTCCATATAGATTTGGAAAATGAAACATGGGTGCTAAAGATGACTTTCATTTGCATATTTGGGACTTGGTTGCTAAGAAAGATAACTTAGGGAGCATGGTGTCTAATATTCTCATAAATTTAAGTGAAATAAAACTATTATCTTAACTTCAACCTTATTTTATCTAATGTGAAGTGAAAGGAAAGGAAATCAAGAGGAATGAAACATGAAATAATTTGAATGACTTCAAATTACAAAAAATGTGATAAAAGGAAAAAAAGGATACAATGATATAAAAGTGTGATTATTTATCATAAGAGTGAGGTAAATTCAGGAAAACATGATAACATAGGTTGTTTTTTAAATTTTACTTTCAAAAGAAACAAAATCTAATGCTGAAAATCAAGGATCAAAAAATCATAACCATTGTAAAACAAATTCTAGATAAGGAATGAAAATATGGTGATTTTATGAGGAAGGAAAGCTCTTATCCATGGTCTTGCACTATAACTCATAAAATATAAACCCATGAGGGTGCCAAAAAGTAATAAATGGGAGAATAAAAATATGGTATTTGTGAGGAATGTTAGGTCTTATCCATGGTCTTACACCACAACTCACAAAAGAGAAACTCAAGGGGTGTTAAAAAGTGTGTAAAAAAGTATAAAAACAAATCATATAAAATTACATCATGAGGAAGACTGGGGTCCTATCCATGATTGCAATGCAACTCATGAATAAAAGGGGAAACCAAAAGACCAAAAGGAAGGACTAAGCTTTGTGAAAGGAAAGAGAGGTTGTATAGGTTGAGACTTGTGTAAGTATATTATAAAAAGTTTTAGATAGATAGAATATAAAAAGCATGAAAATAAGGGAAGGATTAGGTAAAATGATTCTTGAGGAATTGCATGTTTGTGGGATATTTGAAAATATGGCCTTCATTGGTTTGAAGGTGATAGGTACATGGACCAAGAATATCTTTGACTAAATAGGGGCCCCACATTTTTTGGGTGTATTTATCTTATTTTTCATGAGTTTAGTATAATTTAAGGATAAAATCATGAATGTTTAATGTACGAATGTTAACTCAATTGTTGTGTTGTTTAGCAATATGGTCCTTATATTGGCAATTATTTTATAAAGTAAAAAGACAGTGCTCATTAAGGAGATCAAGAACATGAAGGTGAGATTCATGTAATCATTCATTAGGTATAATACCATAAAGAGATATATGGAGAGAGGGAAGATCAAATTCTAATGGAAGGACTGATTCAGAACCATAGACTAGAGATAACAACATTACCCTAGTGGTAGTGCATGTGCTAGTGTGATAGGCCCAAAGAACAAGATAGAGATGAATGTGTCAATCCATGTGGGTTTCATAAATTATCTTTTAGAGAATTTTATTAATAATTTTTTTGGTGGCCTCATATTGGCCATTACATTGTGGATGATAGGGTGTGGAGGATTTTTGATTGATTTTAAATTTAGCACAAAGTTATTTGACATATTTGTTTTTCAAATTACCACCATTGTCTAAATGATAGTATGAGGGACACCAAAGTGGTAAATAATGTAATTAAGGACAAATTTGGAGATGGTGGTATCAGTTACATAATAAGGGATAGTCCCTTGACCCATTTGGTAAAATATTTTGTGTATATGATTATAAAGACATGCCCATCATGAGATTTAGGTAATTTGCTTATGAGATCTAATCTTGACATAGAGAATGGCCAGGGAGATTCTATAGTTTGAATCTTGGATGGAGATGAATGAATTAAATCATCATGAATCTAGAAAAGAGTACACTTTTTAGCAAATTTGATGTCATCCTTTCCAATAGTGGGATAAAATTACCCCATACATAAGCATTGTGGGTTGTAGCATGTCTGCTATAGTGGCCAATGCAAATTCCCCCATGTACTTTTTCAACAAGAGGAGGAACCTCATCTTTCATAACACAACAAAGCAAGTTATCTTAAAATTTTCAATAACATAGGATGTTATGTCTAAATACATACTTAAAATCTTTTATGCAAATGTAAATATTTTCATGGGAGTCTAGGTTGGGAGGATAAGTTTGGTGTTCTAAAAATTGAATAATGTTTTTATACCATGGGTTTTGTCAAACGGTGACAAACTTAATGTAGTAGATAAACAAATCATGTGGTTGAGTAAAAGATGAATATTTTCTTATTTGGATAAGAAAAGTGGGATCAATAAGAACTTAGTACAGATGAAAAAGAGATGCTAAAGAAGTAAGGGAATCGATAATATAATTTTGATCTTATAAGATAGGCTCGATAGTGAAAGAAATGAAATATTTAGCAAGAGTGGTTAAAATTTGATGATAATAAATGATATTATCAATTTTGCATTGGTAATCACCATTGACTTGGTAGAAAATGAGTTATAAATTTCCTAAAGCGTGTAGGTATTGTATATCTAAATCAAGGGAGGCTCTCATGCCTAATATTAAAGTTTTATACTCTACCATGTTGTTAGTGACATCAAATGTTAAGTAAAAAGCTAAAGGGATGATTTTTACAAGAGGGATTGTAAGAATACAACCTACCCCAGCTCCTTGAAGGCATTTAGCAACATCAAAATGAAGGTTCCAATTATACTTATGTAAATTGACATTAATTTTAGGAAGTTCTTTAATAACTACTTTTGGTTTAGTAGTATCAAGGAGGATAGCAAATTCATCAAGCTTACTTGCTTCAAGATCAGAAATGAAGCTATGGAAGTAATCTTTAAGGGATATAGTTTGGTTAAGACCTTCAATATAGAGAATATTATCATTGGGAAGACTATCTTAAAGGTGGTCAGTAGCAGGTACAAGAGCTAGGACAAGTTGATCAATGATGATTTATCCTTTGACATATTTTTGGGTAATAATTCAGAGATCAAATTTCATGAGGACCATCCATTTAACAATTCTATATCCAAAAACAAATGCTTTGAAAAAAAATGAAAAAGGGGATCGTAATGGCTAATAACATAAATGATCTAATAAATCATATAATGTCAAAGTTTTTCAGCTATAAAATATATGGCAAGGCAATCAAGTTCAAATTTTGTGTAACATTTCTCATAATATATGAGGTCTCAATTGATATAATAGGTGGAATATTCTCTTCCAATATCATATTATTATGAAAGCATTACCCCAACTGATATGGGTGTGGAAGAGGTATATAGGATCAAAGGTTGATCATTTGAAGGGGAAAAAGAGTTGGTGGGTAAATCAATGATTATTTTATATTATCAAATGATTTTTGATAGGGATTAATCCAATCTAAAGTATTGCCTTTATTAATAAGAGAATTAATGGAATAGATATGGTAATCCATTTTGAGAATGAAGCATCTAATTTCCCCAAGTTTACTGAGATAAGTGCAAATGTTCAAAATGGATCAGGGGATGGACATGCTAATGATAGCATTAATCTTATCAAGGTCAACATTGATGTCACAAAGAGAAACTAAGAATCCTAACAGTTTATTAGATGTGACATCAAATACACATTTGTAAGGATTTAGTCTAACTTTGTATTTAAGAAGGTGGTTGAAGATGATGGAAAGATTATAAAGATGAGTCTTGCTACATTTAGACTTAGAAATGAGATCATCCACATAGGTTTATATAATTTTGTGAATAATACCATGAAAGATATGAGTCATTACCCATTGATAGGTAGTGCCAACATTTTTGAGGCTGAAGGGAATTTAAACATAGAAATAGGTGCCCCATTCCATGGTGAAATTTGTCTTATGTTGGTCTTTAGGGGAATTGTGAATTTGGTTATATCTCAAGAAACCATCCATAAGAGACAACATTTCATAACTAGTTGTGGAATTGACAATGACATCTATTGAAGGTAGAGGGAAATTATCCTTGGGATAAGTAAGATTAATGTTATGGAAATCAATACAAATTCAAATGACCATAGTGACCTCTGTTCAAATGGGAACTATATTATAAATCCATTCAAAATATTCCATTGGTTTGATAAACTTAGCATTAATAAGTTTGATAATTTATTTATGGCATAATGTGGAAACTTTGGGTTAAAATTTATGTTGCTTTTGGCACACAGGTTTGTCATCGAGATAGTGATGCTATTATGCACCATAATGATAGGGTCAATACCAGTCATGTATTCATAGGACCAAGCAAATAACTCATGATATTTATAAAAAAAATAAGCTAAATTTATCATGTTCAGGAGGTGTGAGTTCATGAGAAACTATAATTGGTCAAGGGCATAATGGAGTACCATATTCAATGCAAGTAGTTTATTTGATAAGTATAACATTGCCATATTGGAAGTGATATGGTGCATTTAGTAAGGAATAAATTGGATTAGCTTTAGGATCTATGTTGGTGATGAAGTTATTCAAATAAGGGGTTTTATTTTTTAAATTCCAAAGTTTGTGATGTTGCCAAGGAATTTGAGGTTATAGAGCATGAAGTAATTTAAGAGTAGCTTCATCACTAGGCAAAGTGGGAAGAGGACCATAATACTCAACATCTACTTTGATATTGAGAATTTGATTACCATGGATATCTTATTAATAATGTATATGATAGACATCTATGGCCTTGGAATATAATGTAATCTTGGGAGTAAGATGAGTAGATTGATTAGATGAGATTGGTGTATCATTAGTTTCTTTGATGGGGAAGTAATCATATGTAATGATGGGATCTATAGGTGGTAGATAAGATGCAAGAATATCCTAAGGTTTATAAGGTATGTTTTGTTAAACCACCTAAGGAGTATCAAAAAGTGGAGTATTAGTAGGAGATACATAACCTTTGGGAGCTAATTCAATTTTTTTGAAAATGGTGTGAACATCTTGATTAAAATCATGTATTTGAGTTAAAGTTTTTTTATCGTGTTGAACATCCAAGCCTTAATATTGAGCTTGGGCCATGATTTATCTCTCATCATAAGTTGGAGAAATGGTACATGCTTGAGATTTAAGGGGAGTTTCAGAAGGTGAAATTATGAGGTCACTGAAATTTTGTGGAGACATGATTAGAGGATCTTGGAATAATTTGGCCACTCCATAGCCATTACATGTGAAGGCATTTTATAGGTAAAATAGAATTATATGAAGGGGGTAAATTAATGATCTCATCAATGAGAGGAATAATGTGATCACTAGATAATAAAGGAAGAAGCCACTCTGAGATATAAGGAGGTAGCTTAGTAGTGTTACAAGTATGTTATAATTCATTAGGTTCATCATCATCTAAATATAAAATAGCGACTTGTAATCTTGTATTGATGTTGATTAATTCAAGTAAGGGAGCACTGTTAATGGTAGGAATGTTAGGAATGCAATATTAAGATTTTAGATTGGGAAGTTGAATACTCCAAAGGTTAGGATTGACCTCATGATTATATTATTTTCTATTATTTGAGAATTTGATGCATTGGCTATTGTAATAGGTGATGGCCATTATTATATGAGTCCAAGGGTGATTGAAGAGTATGCTATAAGATAGGGGAAAATTAAGGACCATAAGTTTATTTCAAATAGTCTTAGGTTTGATTGTCAAGGTAACACAAATACAATCAAGTGGATTTTGATTAGTTTTATCAAATCCATGACAAGTGAGTGAGTTTGCTTGAGATGATATTTATTATACCTAAGTTATTTGGGAAGCCACAAAGATATCACATTAATATTAAACCCTTCATCAACTAAAACTTTATGGATAAGGGTAGTATTAATGGTTGTTTTAATGAACAGAGGTGGATCATTAGCCCAAAAAAAGATCTCATAGACTCATCATTAATGATGTCCTCTAATAAATTCAATAATGGTTTAGAATAAGGACACATAGATTCAATGGTATGCATGTTGGTAGGTTAAGTATCAATAAAGGGTGGTTCTTCATCTATAATATATGTATCTTTAATTTATTGTAATTATTGCATGAGGAAATTATGATGAAAATGGGAAGTATGAACTAACTCCATAAGTGGAATCTTGCAAGGCATGGAGTTAATTTCTTTGAGAAAATTCCAATGGGATTTAGAAGAACTAGTGTGAGGTTTAGAGAGTAAGGTATATTTTGAAGGAATGGAAGTTGTTAGTGGTTCAGAAGGTGGAGGTGGTTCTTTAGGAGCTTTCAAAGCTAAATTAGTGGTTTTATCATCTTTGAGAAGTTTTTATTCTAAAGATGATTTATTAGGTTTTGTGATAGGATCTTTGTGAGCTATATTGTGACAATAGATGACCTTAGTATCATTAACATATTGATAATTTTTATAATATTGGTCATATTTGGCATCATTAACAAAAAAATCCTTGGTATTTTATTGATGATTAGATGTGGAAAAAGTTTTTGGGTTATTAGAATAAGAATCTTTGGGATCTTATCATTTTTGAGAAGCAATTTTGTACTCTTGATGATGAAGTTGGATCATAGCTGTGTGATTGAAGGAATCACCAAGCATATAGGAAACAACAAATTTAGTAAGCCCTCAAAAATTTTCATGGGAATGACCAATGTTGCCATGGAACCGGTATAATTGATTAGGTTCATAACATTTAAGAGGATTATTAGGATAAGTAAAGGGTTTAGAGGGTGGTAATAATTGTTTCATTTGTTGCACAATTAGTGGTATGTGAGAAGATGGGGGAGTGTCATCTTTGGTAACTCCTGGTTTGGTTTAAGGAGTATTGTTGATGATGGCATTAGTAAAAGTTTGAAAATATCCTTTAATTAATTTGGTATTAGGTTCATATTTTTTCATGAGAAAGTCTTGATGTTTAGGTTAGTCAAGAGCTTCATTAAGTATTTGAGGAGAAAAAGTTCAAACCTTTTATTGAAGTGCAGGAGTTAAATTCATTATAAAGAGTTTGAAAAAAATATCATCTATCATGTTTTGATCAAACTTATGGGATAGATATTTCCATCATTTGATAAAATCATGAGATGAATCAGTGGTAGATTTCTTAGCATTGATGAAATAACTAAGGAAAATTTTAGGAAGGTCATTATGTTGAATCTCTTTAACTAGAGGATTGAATAAATCCTCAAGTTACCAAATGTAATGTTGGGGAATTTTGTTGTACCATTTTAAAACATCACCAATGAAGGTTTTAACTATAGGTTTAGTCATGGTGAAAGTATTAGTTTGGATCCACTCGTTATAAAGATTGCCAAATACTTTGAAAAAGGATGTAGGGTCTTTATTCCCATCATACTTGATATTTAGAGATATATTACCAATATCAATTAACATAATGAAAGGAGATAAAGGCTCATTTTGGATATTCTAAAGAATTTTTTTATTCATGATATGTTGAGGAATAACATTTCCCAATGCATCTCTAAGAGGTGGAGGAGTGAAATTTGGAATGGCTTGAGGATTGAGAACTAGAGGTTGACTAGCCATATTGATTAAATTACATTTTAAGTACATAATTCAAGAGGTGTTATAAGTTTTCATTATGTTCATTTGTTGTATGACTTGTGAAATAAGTTGAGTCATATCAATTGGTGGGTTGGTGTTTGTAGGATAACTCCCCAAATTGGTATTAGGGGAGGGTTATTAGAAGGTGGATTACTAGTGGGATTTTTGGATAGACTTGTATCAATGGATCCCACATTATGTTATAAAATATTGAAGATTATAATTTTCTTGATAGGTAAAAAAAGGATAAGATCCACCTACTTTGTCTTGAGATGTGATTTTAACCATGTTATAATTCATAAACAAAGGAGGGAAAGAGGTTATCCAAAAGTGAGGGTTCTCTAGGGAGGTAAAGAGAGGGAGAAAAGAATAACCCATATAGTTTCTAAATGGATTTAATTTTTCCAAGAATATTCTAATATCGAACTTCATGATGTTTTTAGGAAATGAATAGATTGATAAGGAATGAGAAATAAAGAACTAGGTCATCCAAATAGGAGAGTAAGGGAAATAATTAGATATAAGGTCGACTAGGTTGACTGTGTATTAATGAGAAGGGAGATGATAAAAGTACAAAGCTAACCAGGTTGATTTAGTACTACTATATAGAAGGCATAAGATTATAGAGTCAACTAGGTCAAATTAATACTATAAATAGGGAAAAATATAACCTAATAAGGATATAGAGTTGACCAGGTTGACTTAGTACTATAACCTGATTGGCAAAAAGGAGTATTGGGTCAAACAAGTTAAATTAGAACTACAGTCAGGAAAATAGACAATCTATAAGAGACTATGTTGAATAGAATGAAAGTGTACTAAGAAAAATTATTTTTTTCAATGTAATTGAAGAAATAAATTGTAGTAAATACACAAATAATTGGATCAATGAGAATGATTTTATTAAGGCACACAACACAAAACCTTGCACCAATGATGGCTAATGCAATTTTTTGAAATAAAATATATAATTAGTAGAGAGAAATAAATCAACTAAAAATTAAATGCTAACTAAGTGGTCATCCTAAGTGTTGCTATTATAAAGTGTTATTGTAAGTGTGATAGGGAAGTTTGCTAAAAATAGGGAACTAGAAAGTAATATATGGATGGTTTCAAGATGTTTAGGCTAAAATGGGTCTATGTTGGTAATGGTATTGGCTTGGTATTGGGGCTCACCCCCTCACTTCACAATCTTGCAATGATAAGGGTGTTGGGTGATTTGTTAATATATACCATTAACCACATGTTTATACTTGGCTAGAAAAATAAGTCAACTTCCCCCTTGGTGATGAAATCCAAGTAGGTAGGCCTTGAGAAGACAAATTTTAAATGAATTTTGAGTATTTGTGTGATTTGGTAGTGTGTGAAAAAAGAGAAAAATAGTGAAACTAATCAATAATTTGAAAAATCACCCAATTAGACTATATGAGCTACTCTAAGCATGCAAATAGCTAAAAATGAAAGTGTGAATTAATTACTAGCATATAGTTATTAATTCCCAAATTAAGAATGGTATAAAATCAATTTAGATTACACTATATGTAAACATTATATAAAAGAGTTATCTAGGTCATTACTATTCTATATAAGTAAGAGACTTTAAGAACTAAGTTGACCAGGTTGACTTAATCTTTTAAATAGAAGACATGCTACAAAAATAAGTCAACCACGTTGACTTAGTTTATTATAGGATTGTAGTTTTGAAGACTACAATTTTTCACAAATCAAAACTATAATGAAGTATTGAATTGAAAGAGAGAAAAAGAAAGGAACCTTGGTGGGTTGAAAGCCGATTAATATTGCAATTTTTTAAAGTGCCTTGAATGTTGCTTGCAATTTCCACCAATTAAGTTGACTGGGTCGACCTAGTTTTGTGAAACCCTATTTATTGAAGCTTGATAAGATGAATAAGTCAATCTGGTCAACTTAGTTTTTTATCTAGATGTTGACTAGAAGACTAAGTTAACCTACACAACTTAGTTTGTTATTTGGATGCTAACTAGAAGACTAAGTCAACCTGGTTAACTTAGTTTTTTATCTACAACTGAAGAAGAATACTATGTCAACCTATTAAATCTAGTCACCTATATCTAAAAAAACCTTGTATAGAAATAATAGAGTTGTTTTGATATAATTAGATGTTAAACTTATGCAAAGATTTTAGAGCTATAACAACCTAGTCAACCTAGTATCACAAAAAATAACAATAATAAAATGATAGAAATAAAAAAGACATGAAATAAAACCTACAAAGGTTAGATTCATGTTAGGTTCACTAGAATGTATGCAATGGGAAATGCAAAAAATCTACAAATCAATCTCAAAAAAGATAGATCCTACATACACTTTTGATTGGGGATACATTAGATAATCAAGATCATGACCAATATGGATCTAATAGACCTATCCAAGGGATATCTTACCATAATAATATCACTAGGGAGGATTCCAAAGCCTCTAGTCAAGCAAAACTACACAATAACCCTAACTAGGTCCTATGTTTTCATATTCACTATACTAATAACAAGTAAAGTAAAAATCTAATCTAGTACTCACCAAAGATTATGGCACAACATGGGGTTGGTAAACTTAAAATTAAACATTCATAAGAGAATATTAATTAATCTATGTGTATTTAAAATCCTAATACATGGAGAGAGAAATATTATTCAAAATCCATCACTTATGTTACTTCTATCTACTAAAGAGAGAAGCATAGTTAGAGATACCTACCTAGAAGATGATTCCATAGAGACTCAATCTCTCCCTTGGCCAAAGGTATTTAATAATAGGTTGTTGTGGTTTGTAAGGATTACTAAGAAAGGCCAAAACATTTAAGAATTCTTTACAAGGCAAGATTCTTCTCCAAGTAGAAACCCTAAGATAAGACTCCTCAAGTATAATGGTGGAAGAGAAGATTTTAAATAAGTGCAAATGAATAATTACTCTTTTTGTCTCTCTAAGAATGGAAAAATGGGTGTTTTTATATAGGTAGGTCTAACCCTAAACCCTTCTAAAATTTTTATCTAACAAGGTTAACCCAGTCGACGTAGTATTTTAATTGATAAGAAAACTACTAGATAATGACCTATGTCAGCCATGGCCAACTTATTTCTTAGTAAGCTCTATTAATAATAATAGAGGGTCGATGTGGTTGACATAATCATGTAAACTACCAAAAAGGGATTTAGGTTAGGCAAATGGCTAATGACTAGAGGAGGGTGAAAAATGGGAGGCAAAGCTTATGAGAATGGTTTTTAGGAGACAAGTGTGTAGATAGGAATTGGAAAAAGAGAAAACAATCCTATGAATCACTAATGGTCTACCCACCCCTTTCCTAGTGCACCCCTTAGGGAGTACACTAAAAGTGATTAAGACTTGAAGGGTTCTTTCAAGATAGAAAGCATTAGTAATCAATAAAGTTTAAAAATATTATGTGTATGCAATAACCACTTTGGATATTTTGGGTTATATGTTGCTTTACCCTAGTGTGCTCATATTTGGATCATGGTTTGTCACTCCTTGTCAAATAAGAAAACACTAATTCTTATTATTCATAGTGACTATAGAAAAAATGGTGTAGTGGGATCATAGTGTTGATATAACCTTGAAACCCCTCTATCAATGGGTGCTACATACATAAAAACTATTATGAATAGGTCCTTATACTGATGTAATTATCCCCTAATCTGTCAACTTGTGTGTGCACAAGGGTGTAATATGTGGAAATGAAGTACATACAATGACCTTGCTTATAACTTAGCAAATATAACTCATGAGTTACTCCTTTATTAACTCACATATACATATGGGCTATCCTTATTATTTTATTGAAATAGGAGAGAATACAGAAGATTTTCTCACTTTAGTGCCCAAAGAATAGTCCCTTTGTAGCTTTTTAAGTGATTTTTAGGTAGGTTCAAGGTGATGAATGAATGAGAGTTGATATTGTATTTATAACATTCCTTTTGGAAAATATCTTGCAGTAAAGCACTTAGGATAACCGTAGGGACACATTACAATTACAAATTTGATAAATTTAGGGATTGGGCACTTTGTAGGAAAATGAACACTTACATCAATGTAGGCATCTAACTAGGAAGCAAGTACCCAGGAAGGTTGAAAATAGATACAAGTCCAAAAAAATTAGAGATAGATGATAATCATGTTTATATCATTTTTAGAATGATAGAAGGCTTGAATCATCATAATAGCATATGGTTTGACTAAGAGATAAATAATAAACATAAATATAAGATGTGAGCCTTTCAGTAGCAATAAGGTCCTAATAATTGAAGGGTATAATCATGATAGGTAATTTCCATGCATATAATAATAATGTGCTATATAATTCATATTTTTTATTTACATTCCCCGCTTTAATATAGAATTGAAATTTCTAGTTTAAGATAAAATAAATGTCTACCTGGGTTTATACAACACACCTTGCCTTTGCATCAACCCAACTTGAGTGCTTTGTTGATGATAGAATTGCAACCAAGATCATGTTATAATATATAATTAGTGCATCTGCTATAAAATCTCAATAATTGAAATTTTTAAAAATAAAGATATCAAGGTTAGGAGTACACCTATGTATTGATACAACTATCTTGTCTTTTTGGCAACTTGATTTGAAAAGATGTATCATTATGAAGCTTGGGATAATAGATTAGTATAAATGTAAATATGGAAGTGCATATGTATATATATATTGGAGGACACCTTATCCCAAACCTTGGTGAAAGGGTGAGTTGCCACCTGATAGTTGAGATTAGCTCAATTGTGAAACTCAAGCATATTTATAACTTGGTGAGCTTAGGTGATCCAAGTCAACTCACACTATCAATCTAGTGAAGTTGGATGATTTAATCAAGTCCAGATTATAATTGTAGTAAGTTTTAGTGATCTAATCACCTCAACCTTGTAAAAATTGAATAAACTACTGCAATATATTGATTTAATAACAATCTATGAAAGTCCATCCTAGTGTTGCTAAAGTCCATATAAGTGTTTAAAATCTAAAAGTCAATTTGATTTTGGAATTTTAAGGTGATATTTTTCATTTCATATGCACCTCATATATGTCTCAAGATAAAACTTGGGTATAAAAATAGTATGAATGTATATAATTCTATCACAAGTGTGTATCTAAATCATATAACTATGCAATTTTAGCCAATTTGTAAAGTGTGTATGGAAGACATTTTCTCATGACATGCTCTCACTAAAATTGGAGAATCTGAGAACTAATGTAAGTGTGGAGAACATGTTTTCACAACATGACCCCACTATAGTCTATAAATATTTAATACTAAATAAGTGTGTAAGTCATGCCTTTTTGGCATGCCCCCACTAAAATTTGAAACTGTAAAGGTGTGAAATCCATGCCTCTTTGAAATGACCCCACTAATATTCCCCTTATTGAGGTGAGGAGAAATGAAAACTAGTACTCACCTAACCTCAAAAAGATAAGATAATTATATAATTTCTGAATGTATCATGTAGCATATGGGAGTATCATGTCTAAATAGATATAACAATGAGGTACATAGTATGTTGTTAGAAC
>JARHVA010006678.1:632500-670000 GCA_037957365.1 Torreya grandis | reverse complement strand
GAGTCACACAAATTAATTATATGTATGCCCATACATCAACATAAATAAAAATAGTTTACTACAGTAATTAAACAACATTAACCCCACTAATATCTATTTAATAAGTAAATCAAGTTTAGTGAAGAAATTGAGATATAACATATGTGATCACATCAAGTCCTAATATGCATGATGTGAATCATGTAACATCTAGATAGTAATAGTAAAATCTAAAAAAGTAATTAATAACACACACAATATCACTAAAATAAAAATACAATGGTCAAATGAGACCTCAAATAAAGGGCATGTTTAAATTCTACACAATCTAAGGTACATGACTTAATCAAATGTACATAAATCAAGAAATGACATTTTAAATTTAAACATACAAAAAATTATGACATACACAAATGTAATAATAAGTTAACATAGGCATAGGGGACACAATCAATGGAGCATATTCAAATGCTCGAACAAACAATACAAGACAAGACAAGATAGTCAAAGAAGTGCATAAATAAAAAGCATGGAACATAAACAACCAATATAAACATATCATATTAGTCCTTGGATATATGTGGTAGAAAAAAACATTAAATACATACAATATCAAGTAATTTTAAAATATATAAGCATAAATAAATGCATGTGTATATATATAATCTCAAACATGATAATGAAAATGATCATAGAATGATATAATCTAGGTGTATCATAATCAAATAAGTAGATTCCCCCAATGTCCAAATGACAATAGTAGAGGAAAGGCCAAACATTTGAAAGTGCATAAATCATGTGCCTAGGTATGCATGTATGACGCTTAAAAGATGTGTGAAATATGTGTATATAAAAATAAATTATATATCTACCAAAATGGCACTAACAACGTAGATGTCAAGGAGCTAAAATAACATATAAATGTTTAAAATATTTTTTTATTTTTTATATTTTTATTTTTTTGGTATTTTTGGGAATATTTGAAAAATAAAATACAATACTATGATCTCATACATAGGATTCTCATAGGTATCTCCCCACTAAGAACCTATTATAATAAATTGGTGCTATTACCAAGAATCATGTTTAGGCATAATATCTAGCATTGTAGGATCTATAATGCTTTGTGTATGTATAATAGGACTATGGTTGTGGGGAAATAAATAGAAGGAATGGGGGTTCATGTAACCCATTGTTAAGTAGTTTATGGTTTATTTGGAATAAAAAAAATATAAACATGTTTTGTTTCTCTAGGTAAATAAGTGTGTTGTGTAGGTATAGATACAGATTCCATGG
Organism: Torreya grandis; assembly: GCA_037957365.1. Taxonomy (NCBI): domain Eukaryota; kingdom Viridiplantae; phylum Streptophyta; class Pinopsida; order Cupressales; family Taxaceae; genus Torreya; species Torreya grandis. The sequence goes on along the minus strand of JARHVA010006678.1, from coordinate 668,725 downwards.
AATCCATTGTGTGTCTCTGGTGCAATGAGACAATCATCTTACACCATGAAATCTGATTGTAAATAAGAAATATCAACTATAATGATCATTTGATAATGAAACTTCTATTTTTTAATCACTATAACTAATGTATTTGTATACATATCACATATCTCAATACAAATATCACATGTACCTATCTAAATTATATATGTATATGTATGTATGTATGTATGTATCAGTTTTGGTACCCAAATATGATGTGTGAATTTTTTAGTAAGCTTTGTTAAATGCATGCCATTTAATTCTCCACATGTCCCTATATTAAAACCCTGATCAACCAATGGTTCCTTAGTAGGATCAATGTGGGAAAGATTAGCTTTGGTATATGGTACACTAGGAGAAGTAATTCTATTGGTGGTCATCTTCTATATAGGTAGATGGTCAACATGTTACATAAAAAGAGAAAGAAAGGATGTATTGACCCTATTAGAATACGTGAGGGGATACATACATACATATACATACATACATATATATATATATATATATATATATATATATATATATATATATATATATATATATATATATATATATATACATACATACATACATACATACATATATATATGTATGTATGTATGTATGTATGTATGTATATGTATGTATGTATCAGTTTTGGTACCCAAATATGATGTTTGATTTTTTTAGTAAGCTTTTTTAAATGCATATCATTTAATTCTCCACATGTCCCTATATTAAAACCCTGATCAACCAATGGTTCCTTAGTAGGATCAATGTGGGAAAGATTAGGTTTTGTATATGGTACACCAGGAGAAGTAATTCTATTGGTGGTCATCTTCTGTATAGGTAAATGGTCCACATGTTACATAAAAAGAGAAAGCAAGGATGTCTTGACCCTATTATAATATGTAGGGGAATGAGGCCTAGATGTATATTTTTGAAATGTAATAATCTCTTAATATACATACTATATAAGCTTTTATTCAAAAGCAAATAAATCATTATCTTGATGCCCATTTCTATCATGGTAAGTGCAAAAGTGTTGTCCTTTTATCTTTTCTAATCTATGTAGTGGATAATGAGTATTAGGAATAAGTTTTATCATCCATTTATCTAATATTTTACATAGTATATTATGTGGTCTATTTTAGTACCAATCAAATTGAAGTTTCTACCTTTCTGTAAAGGCATATGGTTTAACTGTCAGATGTAATGCAAGTATGTTCCTTTCTTTTGTTAAATACCTTTACCATTTATTCTTTGGTATTCATTGGGACTTATGAATAAGTATTTAAAAGTGGTTCATAACCCTTATTAGTTTACATTCTTATTTTGAAATCATTATTTTTACAATGTTTACATTGATTTGGAGAAATAGGTAATTTGATTTTGGTATTCATTAGAGCACATGCATATTTATGCACATCTAAATAAAAAGTTTCAAATGTATCAAAAGTATTATGAAATACTCTTTCTCTAAGTGGATAAATAAGACCCATACTAAATATAAATTTCACTTTTATATTTAAGGGGGTATAGTTTCAGGAATACAATATATTCTTAAATCTGATAGCATAGTCTTGAATGGACCCAAGCTCATTTTTGTGATACTTGTAAATGATCTAATGGTAACTTAGGTAAGGTATATTGATGAAAATTTGATATGAACACATCATTTATTTTTTTAACATTGATAAGGAACCATTTGGGAGGCTATAGAACTAATTAAGAGCCTCTTGAGCTAAATTTTGATGGAAAACCTTTAATAACAGGCATCCATCCTTAGACTAATTTTTAAAGTAATGTGTATAGTGTTTCAAATGAGTAGCAATATCCCCTTGACCATTAAAGGAGGATAACTTAGGCATGATAAATTTTGAAGGATAATGATATTCAAAAAGATCTCAAGTAATAGGATATTTCTCTAATATAATCTTCTCAAAGGTAGCCTCATGAGGGGAAAATTACAACTCAAGGTTATTCACTTGTTATTAAAGATCTCACATGGTAGTCATGATAGATAACATATCACAAGTATATATTTATAAAGATATTGGAATTTTGCTTAAAGATTGTAATCTACCATTTATATGAAACATAGGAATGATATAATATGAACCTCCCTCTAAAATAGGAGAATCACATGGTTTTTTTTTACATTTAGTAAAGAGGCAATTATATCATTTTGAACAACACAAAGTTTGATATCATTATCATTATCATTACATTACTTGATATTTCATGACATACAATAAGAGTAGGATAAATAGTTTAACTAGTAAAAACATGTTAATTTTTAGGCTAAAATGTGAAATAGGAAGGAAAAGAAACATTTTATATTTCATTTGCAATATTAAGAGAAGGAAAGATGAAATTTTCATTTTTATTTATACTTTTCAAAGAAGGGAGATAAAATACAATGATACTTTCTCCTTTTGGTATATTATTATAATTTTAGAAAGAGTTAATGAAAAATTCTCATTTTTTTCATGAAATGAACATTTTATTTTATTTTGTTTACAAGATTTGATTTTTAAATAAGACGAATCAAATGGACTTGTAAATTGAACTATATCTCCAAACAATACATCTTTGATAATAGTTTTCTTAGGAATTTCACATGCATTTTAATTTTCCCATTCAAACAAGATAGAAGAGGAAGTAGTGCATGAATTTTTTATCATTATATGTTAGATAAATAGGAATAATTTCACTATTTTCATTTGAGTGATCCAAATAAGGAACAATATTTTCAGCATTGGCATAAGAGGAGACACATCTATATTTTTCAACATTTGCATCATTACAAATAGGATAATAACATTCAACTCTTCCAATATTTACATCATTTGGAAGAGAAGAGGGGCATTAAATTTTTTATCCATATGGATAATGTATGCATGAAACATTTTGACTTTAAACAACATGAATACAAACTTCATGCATATTTATTGTATCATCCTTATTTAAGGCACTAATGAAATTGATCATTTAAAAAAATTAGGCCTCTAATCATTGGAAAAAGAATAAATAGTATAATTAGGATCCTCATATTCAGATTAAAGAAGAATAAAATCACATTAACAACCATATGAAATCATGTTATAATTGTCAACATATTCATTTAGACTTGCATTTTCGTCATTAGTTTTTTCATTAGCATAGTTATAAGCAAAAGATAAAGATTTCACACTTTTTGAGATGCCATAAGATCATCATATGTAATACATTGGTCATCAAGAATATTAAACCAATGATCCAAACAATGGGGATTCTTAGGGCTTATAGTATAAGTAAGAATCATTAGGAAGGATACAAATTTGGATGCAACCATAAAGAGGAGAAGAACAATTCCTAGGGAAAAAATAAAAGAAAACATTACTTAATCTATGCCCATGCAATGAATTAGATATTAAAAAATAAAAACAATAAAAAATAATTTTTTAAGAAGGTGAAACCCTAGATTTTAATCGAGGGCTTGGCTTAAACAAGTTAGAGGATAGGTTCACTAGAATGTATAAACCCAAATTGGAGAAGTTCCAATGGTGATAGGGTTAAGAATATAAAATGACTATGCATAAGGGTGATAAATATATCTATAGCATCCCAATTAATTTCAAACTTAGATAAATAATATTTTAAATTTAAATATTTAGATATACAAAAAATATTAAGTAAAATTATTGATTGATATAATAATGAAATGAAAACAAGAGTAATTATCTAGTCAACTATATGCATTCAGATCTGATATGGAATATGATGGGAATGGACTAGATCAGTGTCATGGATCATTCATCAGACTCTATAAATTTTTATCATATAGCATTAGATGATTTCATCGATCTAGGATTATAATAATGATGCAAATGTATGAACTTGATGCATGTTTCTAGTACATAATACCCCTTGAGATATTATAGGTTATGTCACCTTCACCATAGTGTTATTAGTTTTGGATCATGGGTTATCACTCCTTATCAAATAGAAAAACCCTAGTTCTTCATATTTATAGTGATTATTGGAAAAATGGGTTAGTGGGATCATGGTGTCGAGATAACCCCAAAGACCCCTCTATTAATGGGTGCTTCATACATATACACTACTTTTAATATGTCCTTATAATAATGTATTTATCCGATAATGTGTTGTATTATGTGTGCACAAGGGTGTAGTATGTGGAAATCAAGTATAAATAGTAACCTACCTTTTAACTTAGAAAATAAAACTCATGAGTTTCTCCTTCAGTACCTCAAACATATATATGGGCTATCCTCATGACTATTATTTAAATAAGAGATAACAAGGAATATTTTCTCACTCAATTTCTCAATGGATAGTTCCTTGGTATCTTTGTAAGTGATTTTTAGGTATGTGCTAAGTGAGGAATGAATGAGGGTTGATATTATATTTATACCAATCCTTTTGGAAAATATCTCACAATAAGGAACTTAGGCTGATGATAGGGACATGTTACAAATGAAAATTTAATAACTTTATATCACTATAAAAATTTTAGGAAAAGGGGCACTTGTGTTAACTTAGGTGTCTAACTAGGATGCAAGTGTCCAAGAAGCTTGAAAATAGGTATAATTTCAAAAAAAATAGAGACATATGATCAATAGGTTTATATCATTTTGATAATTATAGAAGGCTTAGGTCATCATAATAACATATGGTTAGACTAAGAGATAAATAATAATCACAAAGATAGAGGATGTGAGCCTTTCAATATGAAGTGGGTCTTAAGAACTAAAGGTTACAATAATGAGAGGTAATTTCCAAACTTACAGTATTAAGGTGTTATATAATTCAAATTTAGTATCTACATCAAGATAAGTGTTAAAAATCATATCAAATTCAAGTGTAGTTCACATAACAACACATAAACATAATGGATACCAATTCTCTTCAAGAAAAGGTAAATGATTTGTATGAAAATTTCACACAGTGTGCACTCCTCTATTCACTTTAAAATATGCACACCTCTCACATTTGGTTTTGATTCATAGTCAAATACAGCACACTAAAGATATATTTCACTCTTACATAATAATATCATGCTTGCAGTTGATGATCAATCCTTCCCACTCCTCGATGCCCAGTTCATTCACAGTCCCACATACCTCATTGACACCTACTTGTAGACTTATTTGCCTACACTTGTATCATATATAATGCATACATGTGTTAAATTTATCTAATGATTTGGCTTACCAAGTGTCACTTCCCATCATGGGATCTATCAGTTATCATGTTTGATAGTTAGTTACCAGGTAATTAAAATCTTAGCCATCTAAGGAATATGGAGTGACTCATATCTGGAACTTTTATAACCAAAAATAGTGGTAATTTCTTCTTGTATTTATTATATAAATATGTAACATATTAATTCATATAATATTAGATGCCTTACATAGTTGTAAAAATAGATGGCATGATATGTAGATCTATTCTATCACACATGTATTATATCACATTATATAATTTTCCTATTCATTCATATTGAATATAAGTTCAATTTATAAAATATAAGACTTCCACTCCATTTTTATGTGTGTTAATTGATTCCATAATTATTATTTTACATGCATTCTTTTTTATAATTATGATTTATCTCTAATGTGTAGTTTTTCTCCATGTGTCTATTTGTGGGTCCCTGTATCACAAATAAAATTATAAAGGAGGCTTTCACCTCAAAATAAAATAAGCCTTGGAAGAAGCCTATTAAGGAGGAAATGGATTCCTTAGATATAAATTAGACATGAAACTTGGTAAAATTACCCCTAGAAAAAAACATGTTGGTTTCAAATGGGTATTTAAGAAATACAATGCGGTTGGGAAAATAGAGAAGTATAAAACTCATCTAGTAGTAAATGGATTATCTCAAGTAGAGGGAATTAATTTTGGTGATATTTTTATCATGTTCCTAAATTAAATTAAATTAAATTTATTTTAGATATTGTTTTTGATTTTTGTTTGAAAATATAATAGATGGATGTAAAGATAACTTTTCCACATGGTGAGATAGAGGATGAAATCTACATGATGTAGCCATAAAGTTTTAAAATAAAGGAAAGGAGGATTTGGTGTGTATGATAAAAAATTATATATATAAATTGAATCAATCACAAAGAATCTGGAAATATATTTTTTATAGGTATGTATCAAGACTTGGGATTTGAATTATTAAAGTTGATCCATGTGTTTAGTTTAAACAAGAATATTAAAAAAAATATTATCATAGTATTGTATGTGGATGACATGCTACTAATTGGTAATATAAATAAATTAACATCCAAGTCAAGTCTAAATTATAATATCAATTTTATATGAATGATTTTAGTATTTTACACACACACACACACACACACACACACACACACACACACACACACACACACACACACACACACACACACACACACACACACACACACACACACACACATACACACACACACAAATATATGGCATGGAAATTAAAAGAGATTAGGTAAATAAGAAAATGTGTTTAAATCAAATGCAATATATTGAAATGATATTTTAAAGTTTTATGATGCAGTAAATCAATATTTTCATTACTCCATTTCTTTTTGGTGAAAAATATACATGCTAAACAATGTCTTATAATAAAAGAATAAATTAAGGACATGTATCTAATCTTGTATGCTAGTGTTGTTGGTAGTTTGATGTATGCAATGGTTTTCACCTGACCTAATATAAATCATAAAGTGGGAGTAGAGAACATATTTATGTCAAATATATGAAATAAATATTGGATTGTGGTGAAAAGAATCTTCAGGTATCTACGTTGGACATATAACTATGTAATCTTTTATCAAGCTAATCCTGTTAAAAGAAAAAAATTGAATATACATGGTTTTTTGGATTCAAATTGGTTGAAGATATTGATTATTGATGATATACTATTGTGTATATTCTCAACATATTTTGTGTAATTGAAAGTTGTATGAAAAAATATTAGGCTAGTATTGAAATATCCATAATAGAGGTTGTGTACATGGAAGCTACTTAGGAAAGTAAAGAAGCAATATCACTTCAAAAGTTAATTTTCACGTATTTATTCAACATATTTGGTGTAGTTGTAAGCTAGAAGAAAAAAAATTAGGATAGTTTTGAAATATCCACCATAGAAGTCAAGTACATGGAAGCTACTCAAGAAAGTAAAGAAGCAGTATCACTTCAAAGGTTAATTTCCATGGTTGGGTATGTTCCAAAGGCTATAAATAATATATTTTGAATCTCAAAGTGCATATTATGTAACAAGAAACCCTGAGTATCACTATATAATGAAACACATTGATGTGAAATATCCTTTTTTAACAGAAATGGTAGAGGAAAATAAGATAATATTGGAGAAGGTAGACACATGTGAGATTATTATTGATTAACTAATAAAGGCTATAAGTACTAAGAAATTTTATTGGTGTATAAAATTAATGGGTATATATTCCATTAGATATTAAAGGTATGGCCATGTGTCCCCCTATATCTAGTATTCAACAAGTGGGATATTGTTGGATATGTGTTGTATATTTTTCATGATTTACACTCTACTATATTGTATCCCCTAGAAAGGTTCAAGGCAACACCATAAAATTTTTGGGACCATATTGGTATATGTGTGTGTGGTTTTATCTCATGTTTTATATATCCCATGTTTTTGTTACCCATGGTACCTCTTTGGTGATTACATATTGATGTGTCTATATATACTTGCATACATAATTCAAGAAAAGAAAAATTGATAAGTATTGTATTTTATTTCAAGATGGTTAAGTTAATGCAATGACAAAGGATATTACTATTATAGGTTTTTTCATGAAAGTATTTCCCAAGTGAAAGTGTAATTTATAATATTATGTATATTCCATTTCTCTTATTTTATTAGCTTTAAATATTTTGATAGTTTTGATTCTCTTCTTTTAGTTTATTAGATACATTTTCTCTTCAAAAGGTATTTATTAAGTTATGGGATCTTTGGATAAGGATTCAATTTGAACATATTTTAATATAAATTATATTATATTTATTTAATCATTATGGTTGAGAATATTTTCTAAATATAGAGATCAATTCCACCTTATCTTTCTCTACATTAAAATTATAAATGTTTTGAGATTAATTAAAAAAAATCATCTACATTATTATCATTCATATAAAAATAATTTGAATTAATTTTTTGATTCGTATCATCATCTAATATGTATCAATAAAATGAGCATCAATCTCATTAATAGTTTTCATTTTATTTTTCAAATGAACATGAAGACTAGTCAAAGGAAATTCTACAAAATTAGCCATTTTTAAATTAAATCTATCACTTAGACTAAATGGGGACTTATATTATGTATAATTAGGTATAATAACATATAAACATATATAACATGAAAAATATGTTTTACAATAACATGTAAGTAACTAGGGCTAGGGATGAAAAATAAAATAGTCTCAACCCTAGATAAATCAAATCTATAATAATAGTAAGGGATAGCCCTAAAATGAAATAAATAATTAAAGGAAAGGAAATATATAAAAAACTATTAAAATATATAATTAGGGGTATAAAGTCATGTTATCTACCATAAAATAAATACCCATAATACATGCATAAATAAATCTATGAAATATTGAAAAAAAAATAGATATTCAACCAAGTAGCATAGATACCTCTTTATATTAAGATAATTGGCCTAAAAATTCCAATATAATGAGTAAATCCCATCCATATTATGACTCACCCACTATCCCTCTATGTCATCATATAGATAAGAGAGAAGCATAAGGTTAGGGTTATGGTTTTGGAAAGTAGTTACAAATAGAATAAGATAAAACTATTATTAGTATAAGTCAATTAAGTATTTATTTAATTGATAATATTATCTAATAGTGGGTTGTGCATAAATATAAACCAATTATTAGCCACCCATGAATCAAAAAATAATATTAAAATTGCATGTTTAAACCATAAAATAGTGTATGATTAGTTAAATACACTAACATCCCCCCTTAAGATGTAATTTGATAAAGGGAAATATGGAGGAATAATTTAACTATTCTAATATTTAAGCCTAATCCAATGTGAAATATAAGTGTTTTGATTATTTTATACCTAATAGATATAAAATAACTGAAATAATGCACTAATTCATATTACTAAAATAATGATAATAAATACAATAATATGAATTTAAATTCAATAATGGATGTTTCAACTTCTTGGTTTAGATTTGATAATATAAAATAAGGATGAGTTAATTATGTTATTGTGACTATCTATCACTCATATAAGATTCCAAATGATCTATAAATGTTCAATATATGCTTTGTCAAGTGCTCAAGTCTAAAATAAGAGATAGCAAAATATCTGGATATTGTCAAAAATAATAGACACCTATGCCAACTATCACTGCTGATGTTTGTTAGAAGTTTCTTTCTACACTATATGGATCTAAAACATTTTGAATCCCTTAAAATATGATTATGTGCATGCAATCTCTTATATCCTATGGTATTATGCTTGTTTTCTATCTCATTTGTCTAAACCACTAATTTTATTGAATTATTAAAACCACTCCTTATTGAATATTTAAACATTACATACATTCCAATACTCTAAACAAGGATAAAACTACTCATTTTTCTCCCAATTTGGTGAGTGTGTGAATTATTTTGAATTGTCTAGTATGTACTCCCATATTTTAATATTTTCTATTTTCTACCATGAAAATTTGACCTATTTATATTTATATTTTATTTCATAGATTATTCTAGGGTTTCTCCTTTTATTATTTCAGATGTGTATATGTCTTATGAATAATTATACAAAAGAGAGAGATATATAAGATATGTAGAGATTATATAAAGTATTTATAGGTTTTAATAACCATAGGGCTGGTGTGTGTGTGTGTGTGTGTATATATATATATATATATATATATATATATATATATATATATATATATATATATATATATATATATATATATATATATATATATATATATATATATATATATATATATTAGTCAATTTTATGCCACAACCAATTGATTAAATGTGTCTACATTAGCTTAATAAAGACTTCCCAATTTTAAAATTAATCATTGATGGCCCTATGACACTAGTAGTATAGGCATAAACCTATAGTAAATGCCACCATCTATGATTAATTCTAGTGTCCTAGGAGTGAAAATGAAGATTTTAGGTATGAATAATGTTTGTTTAGGATTATAAATAGGATATTATGTATACCAAGTTGATATTTAATAAATATGTCTTATAAATTGAATTAGTTAAGATATTAGATAGGTAGAATGATAGATGGAAGGTGTACCCAAGATTCAAATATATGTGCATTATTCAAGTATGTCAAAGTATGTCCAAATATATGTTTCCAATGTTACAAAGACAAAATTTAGGTGTCTAAAAATTACCCCCTTTTAATATAATATTTATAATTCTAAATTAAATTGATATAAATAAATAAATTTGGTATATGTGATAACTGCACTTGGTATTGATAGGTGTATTTATAATGTACCATTTTTATATATATGAAATATATAAGAAAACATGTAGCTTAATTTCCTCTCACACTAAGTAATCTATAATAATCTGAATCATTGAAATGAATTGAAAATTTAAAGATAAGTAATGAATACACCTAGTGGTATGTAAATTAAGTTTCCACTTTTTAAATATTATTATAGAATCCTTGTGTTTAACATTGTCTAGGGAAATGCAACTACTTAAATGGTGAGAGGAGTATAAATTACCAAAAATACATTAGATAAGGTGGCAATATAATTTTGTTGATGCATTAACTTCAACCACACTTCCTAGTGTGTCTAAATAATCCTTATTAAAATGAAAAAAATGATCTATCCTTATTATTTTTTTGGCCAAATAATTGAATAAATATGTCACAATAACAACCTCTACTTGTAGAACCTAAAAACTATTTTCAATGTAAAATATATCAACCACTACAAGTGGATGTAGACCCAAATTTATCATCATCTTAACATCACTCCCCCTTGATCCTCACTATATAAAATATAAGTGTTTACATAAAAAAATTCCATGCCCCATATGAATAAATTTGTCTCTCAAAGTGATATATAATTTCAACATATATCTCTCAAAATGTGGTAGTGTTTCTCAATTATTCCTCAAAATCATGTAAGTATGCCTCAATATTTTATATTTTACCTTTCTAAATCATATAATCTATCTCAAAAAAATAAATATGTCTTAAATCTTTGAAACAAACCCATTTTATGCCCCATTTAATATGATAAATTAATTTCCCCCCTAAGGTTTAGTTCAATTGGATGGTATCCATTAGTTAGGTCACCCAAGTCCTGACTTCAATCCTTGGTTTACCTATGGCATGTGGAGTGGACCATTTGAGCACCACCTAGTTGTTATAGGGCTCACCCTACCAAAATAATTATATAAGGATTGTTCTAGGACATTGGGTTTCCAATTCCACTAGTTAACCCAAAAAACATGACAAATGAAGCCTGCAAACCACACTTCTTAAAATAAATAATTATATGTAACACGTGTTATATATAAAAATTATAATCATGTAATGTACATATACAAACATGATAATATATGTCCTAAAATAATTTGTCATTGAAAACACATATAAAAAATGTAATCCAAGGCAAGGGAAGTTGTTTTTTAGTAGTACATAGTATATAATCATGAAAATCCATCTATAAATAGGTATTAGTGTCAAATAGATATATCAATGAAGGACGTAGTAATAATAATCAAAATAGACTCATGATATAAACCATGGAAAACTCAATAGAAATAGATATCACAATATAGAGATGTATGTGATAGAAATCATGGAACCCAACACATTAATAATTAATTAATTTCATAGTGAATAAGGTATGTAAACATGAAAACACATGATATCATAATGAATAATTCATAATCATGAACTTCATGATCAATAATCACTCAAGCATAGAAGACATGACACATGTATAAATTGACATAGACACGACATGAAATAAAGGATCGTGTAACAAAATTGACACTATAAATGATAAAAAATAGTCAATGTAGCTATAAAACATAGATTAATTAGTATGAAATACATCAATGATCAAGAACTCTCAAAATCATTAATAAAAAGTAAACATGAAGTAAACAATGTTAGTCTGCATAATCAATCAATGTAATCATCTAGTATAGCGAAGTATAATTTCCATTGGAATACGCTCTCTAAAATTATGAGAAAGATAAATTAATGTATAAATATTAAAGTAGTTTAATATTATTAATGGACAATAATATAAATATATAACCTAAAAAATGTGTCAATGTTTCCTTAGTATGGGCATGTCCCAATGTAGAAAGGTTTCCCTTAGGTGTGATCAATGTCATGCATCTATATATCAATGGATCATGTATAGCCTATATGTATTGAATACAACTCATATATACCATGAAATTAATGTGCATAAAAACTAGATATGTCAATCAACATGTATATAACAAATAGCATCAAACAACTATGTTTACTATGAATTAAAATTGTGCATATGTCTAATTTTTATATGTTTTAATATTTGAATGTTTTTATCCTTTGTTTTGAAATATTTACATAAGAACTAATCTATTTATGTTAAAGAGGTAAGGCTACATAATAGAAAATAGGAGGGATCCATATAGTCAATATCCTATGTCAAGTCACAGTGTGCACTAAGTATAACAAAAAAGTAAGATTAGGAAGGTGTATGCAAGTGATATGCATGCCCCTAATGGGACAATTTTCAAATTTCATAGTATTTTTAGGTATATAATATATGTGATCATGTATGCTCAATTTTATAATGATATAAGAAATCATAGATATTCAATATAGAGAGGTGGGTGACTAGTATTCCACTTTGAGGTGTAATATGCCTAAAATAATATGTGCTAAGATTAAACTAATGTAATTTTATATATGCATGTGTCATTGTAGGATAACTAGTGTGAATATCTAAAACATGATAAGAAATAAAAATTAAGATCCAATGAAATCATATGTACTCATCAATGTCAAAATAGAACAATAGAGGAATCAATCAATCAATTCAAGATAGAATAATCAAACAAGTAATCAATGAGAATCTATATACAATAATTTTATCCATGATACCATATTAAAATTGATTAAGAGTGATAACATATGATATCATCAATTATGTGATGTGATAGTCATATATCACCCAACATAGTACTTACCTTTGGATATATAATCATATCAAATGTCCACATGTCATCATCACTAAAGTCATCATATTTGGGTACCTTATTTTCATTTTCCTTAAGTGTTTATGCTCAAGTATTGTATTTTTATCAACATAATGTGTAGGTTATAGTATCATATCATATTTAAATGTGATTTTTTGGGGGTTTTTTACTTATTTTCATTCATACTTTATACCTTTTTGGATTATTATCATACTATCACCATATCTAAATGTAATGGAACTTATGTGTATCATTGATGATGGCATACATTTATGTTTTTATCATCTTAAAATGATATCTATATGAATGATTTAATGTATAAAGTTATAAATGATACAATTTGTATCATATTTATGTTTGAATGATATATCATTGAAGCATAATGGGTGTTGTTATTTAGACTATCCAATGAATTTAACACATTCAATAACATTAAATGAGATTAATTGATCTATAAACACATGCATGCCAAACAAATATTATTTCCTCACTATGTTATGATAACTTAAAATTTATGTAGCTTATGAAAATATGAATCATTTAAATATATACTTGGTGATAATATCGTAGGAAAACTCATGATTTTACTTGTATTAGATAATTGTTTTGGATCGTATTTTGATAACACCTGTAGACACCGCAAACGTGTCTGCACCTTGGTTCTCCCCCTTGGTCCTTTCTCCCTCCTAGTCCTCCTTGGTCCCTAACCCACCTAAGTCTTATTAATTAGAAATTAACATCTATTTTTAATTTAATAAGGCCCCCTTTCTACCCTACCCTTGCCTCCTTGGATCCTCCCTTGAATCCCTCCACCTTCCCCCTAGCATTTATTAGCCCAAATCTCACCATTATATCCCCCCTCGTCCATTTTGGCATCCTTGCGACCGTTCTGCCCATGACCCCTCGCCCGGCGGCGTGCAAGAATGGGCAGAGGCTATTTTTAGCCTCTGTGCCCATCCTGCGACCGCTGATGTCGGCAACCCTTCGGCCGACGTCGGTGAAACTGCCGGCGTCGGCAGCCTTCATTATCCCCTTCTGCATCCGTTGCAGCCCCCTGGACTCTTGAGCTCGCAAACAGCTTCTCTCGGCGCTTTGGCTCTCATCTCTCCTCTGTCTTAACCTCGTGCAGCAGCAACAACAAGTAAAAAAGGCCCTGGATCAGTATCTTCTCCTTGCAGCAACTCTTCCGTGGCTCCAGCAACATCTTCTTCTCTCTTCATTCAGCAGGCTAAAGGTAAGCTAGTCTGGTTTTTTTTATTTTATTTCTTTAGTTTAATCATCTATCTTCTATTGTCTTCTGCTCCCTCTGTCCTCCCCCTGAGAGGCTGCAAAGCCTTCTCAGGCCCCTTCCTCTGTGAATCCTCCTCTTCCCTGTCCTCTGTGTCTCTTCCTCTCCCCTGTATCTCTGCCTAAGACCATCCACAGACCCGTCCATCAGACTCAGACCCGTCCATCAGACTCAAACCCGTCCACAGACAGACCACAGACCAAGACTCAGACCTGACCAGACCCGACTATAGGCCATTACCCTGACCGACGCCGGTCATTACCCCCACCGACGTCGGCAGACTAACCGACGCCGGCAGACCCGACAACCGACGCCGGTAGGACCACCGACGCCGGCGACTGTGACCAGTTTGACAGCTTCTTCCAGGTAAGCTTTTGCTTCCTTTTTCTCTTTCAGTTTACTATTTATTTTAGTCCTTTTCAGCATTCTATCTTTTTATCAGACTTATCTTTTATCAAAACAGTGGGTTGACCTCCCTTAAGGAAGTTTTTATACTTCTGGGAACAAGCTTTTGCTTGGCAACCCACTGCCTATCTGTCTAACGTTTTTCTTGTCCTAGTTTCCTTTTTTCTTGCAGGTGTCATTCCTCCACAGCCAAAGAGGAGTGCCCATGAACGTCTGGATTTACGGTGCACAATCTTTAGTCCAGGTACTTCCAAGCCTTGTCCATTACTTTCTTTTAGTTTCTTTTTCTTAAGTCTGAAAAGCAAATTTGAGGTAGAAACATCTCTGGCACGCCCGGTGGGACCCTAGGTTCCTCCTGGGTTCCTTTTCCTTTTCATTCATTTAGGTGCATTTAGGCTCCTTCCTTCTTGTCTCTTTCTTCTATTCCAAATGACACTATAAGCAGGGCTAAAACAAACCTTTCTTCCTTGCATTCTAGACTAGTCTAAATATCATACTCTCATCCCTTTCTCCATCTTGTCTTCATAACAATATCACATTTCAACTTGGGCTTAAAACATATTGCACTTTCATTTCTGCTTGTGCTTGCATTAGTCCACATCTAGTAACTTAGGCGCATATTGAATAAACCGTAGACACTTTATGTTACACTACCGAATCACATGCACTAAAACAAACATAAAACATACCTGAGACAAGGCCCGACTAGGATTTCATCACCCAGCGGATACCTTACCCGTCCCGGTGACCCTACTTGGATTTCATCACCAAGGGGGAAGCCCACTCCGTTCTCTGGCGGAGTCTAAACTCTAGGCGAGGTATATCTTGGCTAAGCGAGACCAGCTAACCACTGGAATCGTGAAGTGAGGGGAGCTTGCTCCTTAGCACCAGGCCACGTACCAGACCCTAACACAGATCTTTGAGCGCCTAAAACAACACCTGAAACCATCTTTAGACCGCTTTTTTCTAGGACCCATTTTTCAGCCAATCTCCCTAAACATTCATCTAAGGCATAAGCCACGATTTCTAAGGTTAATTCCTAGGATTTATCGCTTAGGCTTGTCTGTCTTTCTCTATTTTCCTCTTCTCATCTGTTTGTTTGAGTGTGTGAGGATGCTTTCTCCCTTGTTTTTCCAAGAACCTTTTGGTTCTCTGGAAAACACAGTCACCGACATCGGTTCTTCCATCGACGTCGGCTTCCCCTGTCACCGGCATCGGTTCTGATACCGACGTCGGCTTCATCTGTTACCGGCATCGGTTATCTGACCAACGTCGGCCATATTTCTTACCGACATCGGTTTTTCAACCGACGTTGGTCTCTGTCACTGTCCCTTTTCTTTCAAACAGCAGCCTAAAACCTGTCCATTCTCTGTCACAAATCACATTCTAGTTTTCTGAGACTGCAAAAACACAGTTTCTGGAACCAGGACTCTCTTCTTAACCTCTTTAGCCAACAACTGCTTTCATCTATCCTCGTCCCTAACCAAGTCCTATCATGGAGTTCCACTCGGAGACTGAAAGAACTCCTACAGGACCGACCCCGACCCCGACCCCGACTCAAATTCCCATCATCCCTGAAGGGGACCAGGATTTCACGAGATTCTTGGACCTCAATACCGCAGCCCTTCAAAACTATCTCACGAGAAACCCAACGTGAGACCTTTCGGGTGGCATGACGATGACATCCACACCATTCGCCACCCAACCCTTTTTGACTCAACCTTTCGCCTCGACTATCAACCCAACCATGGCCAATACGCAACCGCCTGTAATTCAACCAAGTTCTACAACGTATTAGAACTTGATTGTCTCGACCCCTCACACTCTTGCGCCCACAAATGTAGGCGTGCCGACTTATCTTTCTACCAGTGCTGCCATTCAACCACCTTTGGCGGTGCCCAGTCAACCTATACCTTCGACCTTCGTAACGCAACCACCTATAGCCTCCACTTCTGCCCCTGCGACTAGTCATCCGTACGTTGTACAACTGACTATGTCGCACGCCTCCTCTAGCCTCTTCCAAGCACCTTACAACCTAGGGGGCGCTCAACCCGCCAATCCGTCAGCAGATCTTATCAAGATGCTGATGGATAAAATGTCCAGTCTCGAAGCCTCTATTTCCGGTTCAAGCAATACTTTGTCATATGATCAAATTTGCAACGAGCCTATCCATCCTTCTGTCCCCATTCGACCATACCCTAACCATTGGGAGCTTCCTAAATTCACTCACTTTCAGAGTAAGGAAGACCCTCAACAACATCTACGGGCATTTAGACATGCCTGTTATCTTATTGCTCATGACGATGCATTGCTTCTACGCACGTTCCCTATGTCCCTTTCTGGCCCAGCCCTTGACTGGTATAGTTCTCTTGCCAGACACTCTATCTTTTCATTCATCCAACTCGCCCAACTATTTCTTGACCATTTCTCAATCAACATTACCAAACAAGTCTCAATCACAGACCTTTACTCCATCAGGCAATTTGACGATGAATCTGTTGTCAACTTTGTCGCTCGTTGGAGAGGTCTGATCAACCAGCTCTCCTTCTCTTTGCCTCAACCTGAGCTCATTGAGCTCTTCTCTCGAGCATGTGCCAGACACATCTCTTCTACCTTGCGGATTCAGACATTCCGCACTTTTGACGAAGCTTTCATCATGGCTTGAAAGCTCAAACTCCGCGCCCTTGAAGAAGATAAGGTCAAATTGCGTAATACCAACGCAAAAACCAATGGCCATTCTTCTTCCAGACCTTCTTCTTCTGCCAATTCCGAATCTAAAGGAGTGGCCAACACTGTGGTCGTTAGATCACCATCATCGACAACAACTAATCACTCTCAACCTTCGACATCTTCCAGCATCACCAAACAATTCCAACAACGGTACATTCAGCGTTCTTACACTCCACTTGGAGAACCATACGCTTCCGTTTTGGAAAAACTTCTCAAGCAGGGGGTCCTCAATCTCCCTCCAATCTGACCACCTCAATTCGACCCTTCAAAATCCCTCCCTACATGGTATAGGGAGTCCGACTTCTGTCCCTTTCATCGCGTCCAAGGCCATGACATCGACAACTGCCGAACCTTCAAAAACATCGTCCAAGACATGATCAACAAGGGGGATCTTGTTTTAGATAACCCAAACGCCCCACCTAACCAACATATCGACATCTTCAAACAACCATTTCTGAACCATCCGCCTACTCAAAACAACGTCCAGACTTCGACCAATGACCCTCAAGACCATGACATTCACACCATTAGCACTATCTTGCCTCTTGTCCTTGACCAACATCTTCCATTAAAGGATGAAGAACCTTCTTCTCCTATACTAGAGGACGCTTTGACTACATCAACGCCATTAAGCCCACCTCCATCCGAAGACCCTACCTTGCCTACTCCTCAACTACAAGTAGAAGGCACGATCATCCACGCCCTCTGCCCACTTGAGGAGCCACCTTCTCTTATTTCTTCTCCACCAAGAGAAGAACCAGTCTCTCCACCCATTTCAACCGAGGAAGACCCAGTCACGGTTTCCTCCTGCCCTTTGCGTGAGGTTGCTACTCTCACTCACCTTCATCCACATCCAAACCCAAACCCACATCTAACCTCGCCTCGCACAACGGTGGCCCTCGACCCAGACACACGAAGACTAATAGACCTCATTGGAGGGTTCCTCCCCCACCTTCATCATTACCTTCAATCTTGGGCCCGCATCCGTCCACTTTAATAGGAGTGCTTCCCACTCCCGTCTTTCACAGAGGCACATCGCCTCCATTACTCCCTCATCCCATCAGACATACTTCTCATCCAAACCCTCGACCTATGCCTCTTTCACCTCCCAAACCAACGTCATCAACCCCTACTGCAATAAGACATTCTGACCCGTTAGCAGGTTCATATGCCTTGCTCTTACGGCACTTATTGCAGTCCTCTCACCTCGACCTCCCACCTCTTAGACAATATCAATCTCTCGGACCAAAACCACCTTGGTTCGACCACACTTGCATTTGTGTGTATCATCGCACACTTGGACATGACACGGAGCATTGTCATGCCCTCAAGGTCGCCATTCGCCAATGTTTGGAGAATGACACCTCCCTTCTTGACCACATCATCAATAAACCTTCAACACCACCTCACTCATCAACTCTCGGATCAAGGCCATCTTGGTTCGACAACTCTAAATTCTGTCACTATCATCACATTCCGAGACATGACACTGAGCGTTGTTGCACTCTTAAAGCTGTCATTCGTCAGCACTGGAAAAAGGACTCCCTTCTCACCAAGGATCCTCTTAACCACCTCTTCAACAAGACATCAACCCCGACTCATGCCTCTCCAACCTCATCACCTAAATCGGGATCTCCACGCCAGCCTGTGGCCCCTTTGCCGCCTTTGACCCCCTTTTTCGACATTAATACCATCCATTTGACCACTAAACCTCAACCGACCTTAACCAATCTTTCAAACATTCTCCCTACCCACTGGGGGAACTCATCCTTCATCCAAACCTCGACCAACTCTTCAACCCAGTCTCTACCACATATCAATCACTCATTTAATCTTAAACCTTGACCCAGTGTCCATCGACCCAAACCCCGACCAATTATTCGACTAGTCTCAACCAAACTTCGACCACATATCGATCAACCAGACCTCTCGACTAAACATTCAACCTTTTTTAACCAACCAACGACAATGTCAACCAACTTCTCATCCATCAATCAACACCTGACCAATCTGGAAAGAGGCAAATTGGGGCAAGTCTGCTCCTAATTGACTCGGACCTTAACATACAAGCATGGCCCAGGGTCTTATTAGACCTTAAACCCCTTCTTATGTCTTGTGTCTTCGACCATTCTTCTGCTAGTCGAGTACTCATCTACTTGACACGTAACTTGAGCTCGTCCCTTGAGCAATCCTCGTCCTCTTAATCCTCGTCCCTTTCAACCCTATTCCCCTTTAACAAGTCCTCTACAACCCTTTTAGGATGCAGTGATGCTTTGTCCTAATAAAAGGGGCGTCCTTGAGCTTCTACAGTCTTGTCCGTGACTCTCATTTCTATCAATATATCCAAATCAAGATGTCAAAACATATCCATGGTCTCTAAATCAAGTCAAATTAAAAAAGACAGACTGATCCCTCGAAGGACAGCTGTACTATCATTGCTGTATTACTAGACTGATCCCTTGAAGGACAGCTAGGCCAACTTTTCAAACATTATCAAGAAAAAATATAGACCACTCCCTCGAAGGATGGCTATGACTACTCTGGCAATAAACAGCAACTATTTTAGAAGCTTCCCGCATCGATCAACTTCACAACATGACCATTACATCAAATGACATCTCTATGCAGGCTTCCCGCATCGATCAGTCTGCGCCAAAAAAAAAAAAAAAAAAAAAAAAAAAAAAAATAGAGTCACGGACATTGGCTTTTAGTTGTCTCAGGGTCTCCTATAAAAAGGGCAAGGTTATTCCTGCTCTTACACTGGGTTACCCTATCCTCCTCCTATCACCGGCTCAAGGGACTTTGAGCTCACTTTAATGGCAAAATGGTTCGATTACCGTTCTAACTCAACACTGGTCAACGACGTAATGCATGAACGGGGCTTTTGTTCTAATCACCCCTATCTATGCTTCCTTTCTGGTCCTTGTCAATGAAAGAGCAATTTGCCTTTCACCTTTTCTCTACACTTTGGTCACGCTTTGGCCACGTCAATTGTCGACTCATCCTTAAACCAAGCCAACTTCAACATTTTTCAAACCAGCCTCGACATTTTCAACATGACATCAGGCATCATCCTTGTCCTTTTCGCATAGTTCCCATGGACACCAATACACATGGAAACTACCGACCTGACCCAAATTTATGTTAAGCATAAACCAATACTTGCTGAAGCATAAATAGACCCTTTATTCATTTTTAGCATACATCCATCGCGACTATGGAAACTTGCTAGGGATGAAAGACTCTCGACCACTTCTACAGAATACACCATCTGTAGCATCCTTTTATCCTCATCTTACCCTCATCATTTCAACACATGATCAATCTCATCACCGACCATTTTGACCCTCTTAGTCTGAACTACATTGGTCTGAGGCCCTAGGACCAGGGCTATGTAGGCAGCACTCAGATACCACATCTTCTGAGGTTAGCTCGACCACCCCCGTTTGTTCATCTCTACGATGGACAAACCTTCTCTTCTTTGACTCTTATCACGCCCCACTTTGTCAACTTTGACCAAGACCTTTGACCAAGACCTTTGACCAAGACCTTTGACCAAGACCTTTGTCCAAGACCAATCATTTCCTTTGACCAAGACCAATCAATCCCTCTGACCCTCCCTCCCTTTTAGGGAGAACTACATCGGCCTGAGGCCCTATCACCAGGGCTATGTAGGCAGCACTCAGTTGACACGGGGTCTTCTGGGGTTAGCTCGGCCGCATCCTTTCGTCCATCCATCCTCTTGACCAATGACCATTGGCGATCATGCGTATCTTCTTTGACCTTCTTCCAAGCCAATGTTGCCTTGGTTGTTTTTTGCGTGTATGCTATTCCACGGCTGGTTAGCAGAATTGTCCGCAGACTATTTTTGACCCTTCACAAGTGTAGGATCACGAGCCAGTTGATCCCTACTACTTGTGGCTTTTTCGTGTTTCTGGGAGCACTTCCTGAGCCCTGGATACCTGGGACACGACGACCATTTGGAGCTTCAGCTTAGATTGAGTGACCCGATCAGCAGACGACTAAATGCTGGGGCCCGGTTACTTCAATTTTGGCACTCCTTGACCCTTGACATGCGACAATTTGACCTGACCCTCTCGTGAAGTGGACTACGCGCAATCACGACTATGGCAGCATTTTCACTCACTCTCTTCTATCCATTTCTCTGTCAAATCGACACTCGATCTTCGGTTCCCTTCTCTCGACTATCGCTTTGAGGGGGGAACACCTCATCCTTTTTCTGGGGCAACCAACTCCTATTTTTGTCTTGCAGTTCGTCTAGAACAACCAACAAGACAAAAAGGGGCAAATTTAGACACCGCAAACGTGTCTGCACCTTGGTTCTCCCCCTTGGTCCTTTCTCCCTCCTAGTCCTCCTTGGTCCCTAACCCACCTAAGTCTTATTAATTAGAAATTAACATCTATTTTTAATTTAATAAGGCCCCCTTTCTACCCTACCCTTGCCTCCTTGGATCCTCCCTTGAATCCCTCCACCTTCCCCCTAGCATTTATTAGCCCAAATCTCACCATTATATCCCCCCTCATCCATTTTGGCATCCTTGCGACCGTTCTGCCCATGACCCCTCGCCCGGCGGCGTGCAAGAATGGGCAGAGGCTATTTTTAGCCTCTGTGCCCATCCTGCGACCGCTGATGTCGGCAACCCTTCGGCCGACGTCGGTGAAACTGCCGGCGTCGGCAGCCTTCATTATCCCCTTCTGCATCCGTTGCAGCCCCCTGGACTCTTGAGCTCACAAACAGCTTCTCTCGGCGCTTTGGCTCTCATCTCTCCTCTGTCTTAACCTCGTGCAGCAGCAGCAACAGGTAAAAAAGGCCCTAGATCAGTATCTTCTCCTTGCAGCAACTCTTTCGTGGCTCCAGCAACATCTTCTCTCTTCATTCAGCAGGCTAAAGGTAAGCTAGTCTGGTTTTTTTTATTTTATTTCTTTAGTTTAATCATCTATCTTCTATTGTCTTCTGCTCCCTCTGTCCTCCCCCTGAGAGACTGCAAAGCCTTCTCAGGCCCCTTCCTCTGTGAATCCTCCTCTTCCCTGTCCTCTGTGTCTCTTCCTCTCCCCTGTATCTCTGCCTAAGACCATCCACAGACCCGTCCATCAGACTCAGACCCGTCCATCAGACTCAAACCCGTCCACAGACAGACCACAGACCAAGACTCAGACCTGACCAGACCCGACTACAGGCCATTACCCCGACCGACGCTGGTCATTACCCCCACCGACGTCGGTAGACTAACCGACGTCGTCAGACCCGACAACCGACGCCGGTAGGACCACCGACGCCGACGACTGTGACCAGTTTGACAGCTTCTTCCAGGTAAGCTTTTGCTTCCTTTTTCTCTTTCAGTTTACTATTTATTTCAGTCCTTTTCAGCATTCTATCTTTTTATCAGACTTATCTTTTATCAAAACAGTGGGTTGACCTCCCTTAAGGAAGTTTTTATACTTCTGGGAACAAGCTTTTGCTTGGCAACCCACTGCCTATCTGTCTAACGTTTTTCTTGTCCTAGTTTCCTTTTTTCTTGCAGGTGTCATTCCTCCACAGCCAAAGAGGAGTGCCCACGAACGTCTGGATTTACGGTGCGCAATCTTTAGTCCAGGTACTTCCAAGCCTTGTCCATTACTTTCTTTTAGTTTCTTTTTCTTAAGTCTGAAAAGCAAATTTGAGGTAGAAACAACACCTATATTTATTCTTGATCATTAATAGGAAATTAATATTTATTTGTCTTGTTCCTTATGTATAGTAGGAGTACCTAGTAATTCCTTATCTCCCTCATTTTTTTTGGGTTATATTTATTTGGAATCCATATTTATGCACTTAAATATGTAGATGTATTGATTTTAGTATGTTTCTCTTGTTGTTCCACATAATATTATCTCATTGAATTGTGATTATATCTCCTTGGAAATCAAATTAAATAATTTTATTTGACACTATCTAATAATGATTCCATATTATATAACCATTATTTTCAAAATATAGAATTAAATTTCATAATTATAGGTACTAATAAAAATAATGTATCTGTTATATCAGGCCCCAAAGAAAATAGAAATTTGATATGCTCTAACAACCCCTCATGGGTTATTGTATGTTTAACTTGATCTCATAATGCCATATTTTATTAAATAAATAAAATTTTCACGTATTTTTTTTACCTTATCATCAAAAAATAATGTATTTCCTATCTTTACCTTATATGAAAGCTCAAATGACCACTCATTTCTTTTTGAGATGATGTTATGATATGTGACCCTTATAAACCACATGGAATACATTAGATATTTTAGATTATGAAATAGATGAAGGTGGAGGAATTGAGTTAAATGGTGTTTCATTAGATTGATCAATTTTAAATACATAATTTACCATGAGTTCCTCAAATTTATTCTTGTAAATATAAATAATTTTCATATTTATGCCCATTCACTCGATGATAGTTATAAAATGACCTTTCTCCTACCCATGTTAAATGGTGTATAGTGTGATGATTAATATAAACTAAAGTTATTAGCTTCCTATTACTTAGCTTTCATAATATTGAACTTAATTTTTCATTGATTCTTTCAAACCTTGTAGCTTTTTAAATAAAAGAGTGGGCAGGGATTTTGAAGGGTGTGTCCTTATTACTTTTATTATATTTAGATCCATCCTTATATGGAGAATAAATTTGGAGGCTTGAAATTATTGACCCATGGGAGTTTATGGTGTTATAATAAATGTAATGTGAATATAAAATATCACTTTCATAATAAAGGATGACATATTAAACTTGATAAAAATAGTTATAAGTGTGATATAGTGATTTTTACCTAATTCAGGGTAAAGACCTTTGCTAAAGATGACTTGCTTATCTAATTTAGTTGGCTTATATATCATGCAATTTACTATATTTTTTAACCTTAAAATTAAGCCTTCATGGGTTTATTTTGAATTTGTTGAAGGTTATAATGGTGTTTTAATGTTAACTTAGGAACCTTATTAGTGTTGAAATAAGAAAGCCTCTTCTAGATTTAAGAACAAAGATATAGACCCACTGAGTAAGATCTAGAAATAATGTATGACATGAAATTTTAAATTATGGTTTAAATGTTTTAGTAATATTTCACCTTCACATGAATTTTTTACAAGGGAATATGAAAATTTTGAAAAGTGGACATGGGGAGATCCATGTTCAGATAAGTGAAATTTAGGGATAGAAAATCCTTAAGAATATGGACAATTGATCATTATACATACAATAGGTTTTCCTTGCATAAAATTTTGACCAACCCAAGCATTGGATGTCATATGTTCTAAAGATATAATGTAAACTCAATTATTATGTGCATTAAGAATACTATATGACTAGCATAAATGTTTATAGATTGGAAATATGCATTCATAGATATCATATCACTATCTATCTCAAACATGGGTGCTTTTTTTTAATTACAAGTAGGAGTAGGACTATGATCACATTACTTATAAATATCATCGCATTACATATAAATAGAAGAATCATCAAAAGACATATCATTAGAAACATTATTATCAATATGAGAAGTGGCATGTGATTTATCTATCCACTTTTTTAGTGTGTCTAAATAACAATGATCTTGTTTATTCATAAGCTTAATAATATGAATAATTATATGTATTTATGACATTTTGATATTTAATTGTTCTACATCATGACTATTAGAAACATTTATTAAAGGGGAATAAGAATTAGCCTCTTGCATGTGCTTTTCAACATTGATTTGATATAATTCTCCTTCACTACTATTTTACAAGGATACATCACTAGCATACCAATTGTATATATCTAAACTTGGTATGATTCTTTTTTGTATAATTTTTTTCATGTGACTTTAAATATATGGAATCTCATTTAGAATAAGGAATTTATTAATATTATTATCTATTAGAGTGCACATTACACTCATGTAATTGCATGATCACTCCTGCACACCATTACCACTATTATCAATCGCATAACTATTTCACACACATCAATCAATCAGTCTAATTATTATTACCTCAAATTAATATACACAATCTATAGCATCTTCTCCAATAATATATTATATAACACAAAGAGTGTATAATAAATAGGCCCAGTAGTTTGTTTTGTAAAAAAAAATTGTTATGAAGCTAACATTAGTTGGGATGGAATATTTTCACTCACCAAAGAGTATGTAAAACTATTCATTACACAAAAACTAACTAACTCCTTAACCAAGCTTAACTCATATAGTGGGTGTGAACATAACTAATACAAAAACTAGTTTGGTATAAACCTAAACCACAAGTTAATGTAAACACAACCATTATAACACCTTTACTTAAGCAAAAATTAGGGAGTGATCAAAGAGGAAGTAAAGAGACTAAATGGATCCTAATAACTAGGTCTAATTAGGTACCCATATACAAATGCATAGTGAAATACCAAGTGTCCTTATTGTAAACAATCCATCATATTATAATACATGGATGTGAAGTCACTGTAAACATAAAGTAAAATAGGAATTGGTACTATCTATGAGAATCATTTAAAAAAATGTTGATCATAAAATTGGAAAAAAATAGTCACCATGGATTAAATGTGTCACCATAAAGTTTCATGAATCATTAAAACCATAAAAAAAATGAGAAGATAAATTATGTTTCAGGAGATCCCAAGAATCATGACTCAAAATATCAACACAATTTTGTATTAGGTGCACTTGATGAATTGAACCCCATCAAAGAAAAGTGCACTCAATCAACTACATCTAATATAAAATGTGGTTCACCAAGGACTATCAAGGAGCATGAAACTTGAATCAATATGTGCATACACACCCCACCCATCCCCCAAAGCTAAAATGGTTGTAATTATTAAAAATATATGTATGACTGGACCAATCCCACTACTCAAACATTGAAATATTGACACTGGGCTTCACCAGAATAACTACTCTTTAGAAAGAGAATAAGCTCCACCAAAAATATTAAGGACATTGTCAACATCAAAGATAAAGATAAAAAAATATCTCAATAAGATGTCCCTAGTAGTTATGGGATATTCATTCAACTAAATAAGAAAGTGATCATCATGGAACACACAAAAATGAAGGAAAAAATCCTTGACTCTCTCAATGTGGCTATAAAAGTGGTCCCTTGTTGATGCCTCTATGTATACCACAGATGCCCTTAGTGTTCAAGAACACTTCTCATTTTAGAATTATAGGAATTTTGAGCATGGGTAGCAAGTTTTGATAACTTATGTTACCTATGGTGAAATAACCGCAAAATAATATTTATCTATTCCACAAAATTTATATTAATTATTGGTTGGGAGCCATTGTGGACCAATTCTTTGCAAATTATAAGTATCTATTATAATAGTAGTGAATTATGATCAAATCTTAAACTATAGATTAATATAAATGGACATTCACAATGAAATTTAAACTAAAGTGATCTAGTTAAAAATAAACAAAAGAGAAGGGTAAGGTAGAAAGAAAATGAGTGATTGATGATTCTTGACTCAAATACCATGACAAAGTTTCAATTATAATTGAACCTACATTCAGCCACTATATGATTCAATATAGCATAAGCTCAGATCTCACCATACACAGGGAAAATTTATAAGGATAATACAAAATTATACAAGTAAGAATTGTATTTTACTTTAAATATTTGTTACCAAACTCAAATAGCATCAACACATCTGAATATAAAATAAATGAAATGAAGCAAAATCAAGATCCTTCAACTAATCTAGCATAAGCATAAATTAGCAACCCTGTATCAAAAATGAAAGTTTAGAATTCATGAAACCATTAAAATCCAAGCTTTAAAACCAATAATTGATAAAAAAAAAAAACCACATTAATAATTGACACATCAAATTTTAACAATCTTCATAGAATTTATTGATAGTATTAATTGCTCAAAGTATACAAATTTTCTCAAAATTATCCCCCTTATAAAATGGTATTACTGACTTTTATAGAAAGACAAGGTAGTATACCATCTAGTTGTGAGATACAAATGTACAAAAGATAAAGATAGATTTCCTTTTTTAGAAAGTTCTATAATACACTTGATTTTCAAAACTAGACTGACCTAGAGGCAAATATGCTAACAAACTAGCATATTCATTTACAAAATAATATTCCTATTTTAAATATTACAATGATTTTACAAAAAGGAATATTAACTAATTGGTGGGCCCATTGACAAATGGTTCCCCTATTTCTCTTGTAAATCTCCATAGCTCTTTGATGTTGTTCTTTGACAAGATCCAAATCCATAACTAGATTTAGGAGGCAGACATATTCTTGGTTAGCTAAGTCCTCAATATCTCTATCATCCCTTGCCATAGCTTCTTTAATACTCTTTGATGCTGCAATATTTTCTTCAGTAGTGAAGATCATTCCTAAAATTCTATTTTTTTCACTACTTGATTGACCTTAGCTCTTGCCCTTTAATTCCTTCATCACTAAAATGACTCTATAATTATATTCCTCATCATCAATAATGCCTAGAGATGTAGTCTTTTCAAGATTAGCTAACATGGTGTCAAGGATATGCTTAATCCTAACAATCAGTTCTTCATCATCCTTTAGGAGTATATCGAAGCCTATTAACCAAGTACTTAAGCTATGGATCTTATCCACCACTATCCCTAATATAATATTTAGGTGGGCTAGGTTAATGGTTTTAAACTTAGGAATCTTATTCCTAATCAATATGATAATAGGATCTCTTATTTTGTGCTCTGGATCTTGCCATTCTATTATCAATCCTTTAGCCACCTCACTCTACGAGCTTAATACATCTTAGCTTATCTTCATTGACTGTAAATATTCAAACATATCAAAAAAGGATGCTTCAAACATATTTATTATAGCCTCAAGAACTGATAAGATAGCCTAGGTCTCTAAGTTCTCCTTTTCCTTCTCTAAATTATAAATCCTCTATTTCATTCCTTTGATGCCAACTCTAACTTGAGCTAAGTGAGCTTTAGATAGGATTTCAATATCTTATTCATGGATAGGTAGTTCACTAGGCTACTTCCCTCTAACTACAGTTAAACCTATAAAGGGTTCAAGCTTTTGGAATGTGAACTCTTCAGTCCCCACCATGGCTTTTCTTATTGTAACTCTCTGCAATCTAGCTATCTCTAGATTGAACTACATAGTAGTAGATGACTCTTTGTATTTTGGAGATTCTAGGACCTCTATCCTTGTGCTACTTGATGCTCTTAGAGAATCCATTTCTTTGCTTTAGGACCTTGTAGTGGTCATTTTCCTTATTTTTTCTTCATCTTTCATTAAAGCATTTTATCTAAGTCTTGATGTCACCATGTACATTAATGTTAATAGTTTGGGTCAAGGCCCAAGAGTGAGACAAAGTGGGAATCTTTTACATTTTTCCATATATGAACTGATCAGGGATGATTAGTCCATGAATAGGGTATTCGTCACTAAATAAGTTTATTTCACTTATGGGATGAGTGAAAGTCAACTTTGGCCTCTTTGATCCAACTAGGACCAAGGTTAATTATGCTTTCCTTTTTTATGGGGGAGCTATTGGAATTAAATCCAAAGCAACCTCTTTTCCTTTATCTTTTTAAGCCTCCTTATGTTGGGCTTGTGTCTCCTCAACATGTTCCTCTTCTTCATTAGTGTCATATACCTCATTAAGGACCTTGAAATCATCATCCACCATTTCATCAGGTCCTAAGGCAATCATATCCAAATATTCCATTGGGATGTATGTCTATCAAGAGGGATTGAGGATGATGGGCCCTCACTAGGTCTCTCTTTTAAATTTAATTTACTATGACCTTGTGTTATCTGTGTTGGGGGTTATGACGCTTCTAGTTGATGTTGCTCCTGAGGTGGCCTAGAAGGTCCAGGTAATAGATGATATTACATAGGTGTTATTTTCCATACATCCCCTATTAGATTCTCATCACTAGATAGTCTATGCTCAAGTTTAATGTTATGTCTCTTGAATCTAGCCAATATTTATTTAAAAGTGTTTGTTATGATATAAATGGTGTCATGGAAAGCAATTTGGTGTACATACACTAGTTTAGGTAACTACTTAGATTTCAAGTGTGTGTAAACTATGCCTT
Source organism: Torreya grandis (assembly GCA_037957365.1). Lineage (NCBI taxonomy): Eukaryota > Viridiplantae > Streptophyta > Pinopsida > Cupressales > Taxaceae > Torreya > Torreya grandis. The sequence continues at coordinate 638,869 of JARHVA010006678.1, read as the reverse complement.
TTGGGTCCCACATCTTTAGCTCATCAAGCAACAATCTGAAATATTCTCTATATCTAGCCATAGTACTCACTTGATCCCAATTTTATAGCATAGTTATACTAATGTTTATAGGAAAGGGATGGATGAGACCCTTCCTATTACCTTTTCATACTCTATCCACACCATTAATAATTTAGTATGCAATATCTTACTCTACCAGCTTGATTGGGACATAGACATGCAATCTATAGGGTTGGATCATAATCACCTCAATCTAGATTATTGTACAATCTGGATATAACCAGATGTCTCCCATGAGATCAACATATTTCTTGGTTAGAGGAATTTCCTTGGGCATGGGAATCATTGTAATGGATTTTACTAAATTTGGGTAGATATAATCACAAATGAATTGTATTTTATGGCTATACTTGAATATGTGCATCTTAGAATAGTGGTGAGAGACTATAAACCTACCTTCAAGTGACCAATTTTTGATATAGGGGATCTAGGTGGGGGATAGTAAGGCATCCAATAGATAATACATCATGAAAAATTAGGTTTTTTTCTTCATCCTAATGGTTGTGAATTACCTTTCTAGGTAGATGTTGATTATCTCCCTAACTGGAAGAGTGAGCCCCTTTTCTATCATAAAGTAGACATAGGATACCCAATTCTTGTTGATAAATGTGGTTGAGGGAGATTTAGATATTATATTTAATATGGTCATTATTATCTTAATACCCTCTCTAAATTATTCAATTAAGATGTTGCCAATAGGGTCTCAAATTACATGGCTCCCTTGGAGAAATCATGGCCTAAAGATGGTGTTAAGATCATTCCTCCTAGTCCATTCCTTAATAATGGGTAAATCCACTTGGTATTGTAGGAGCTTATAGTAAATTTAAAAGTACAATAGGTAAATTAATTTTACTCCTTTAAATGTCTTTTCATGGATAATCCAACCCTGCTCAATCTTACAATCCTTGAAAATGGGAGCAAGGATGTTGATACAGTGGAATACCTCTAGTTTGGTGGTTCCATGGTGTAGATTGGCCATATAGACTACAAATAGGTCATAGTACCTCTTGGTCATTGTAAAAATATTTTTTTCTCATTAGTAATGACCTAAATCTCCTCAATGGTCTAGAAGAGATCAAATCAATTCTTGTTGGTAGTGTTCAATGCAGCAATGTCTAGGTTTATATCTTTGAAAACCCTCCATTATTTATAGACAAATACAACTCTGTCTCATCCATGTATTGTTGCTTATGAACTTACATAGCTTCCAAACCTTTGAAATAATTCACAATTATATTGTAAATTCTCTCTAGGATAGCTCTTTCATGCTCAAAATAAAATTAAACTCTTAAATTTAGAGTAATCAATCTCAGTCCATTTAAGGCCTTTTATGCAAGTTTTAAGGTTTCAAAGCTTTAATGGTGGTATCTCATTTGGATTTCAGATCATTCATGATTCAAATATGATTTATACCTTTTCCCTTATACATTTGAATTTTCAAGCACACAAGATCTCATATTTTATCTTTTTGTACTTGCATGGTGCTTATCTAGCATCTAATTGGAACCTTTCATGGCATTTTTCATAAATGCCTTTAAAGCACTAGACATTGGAATTTAAAAAATGACTTTTATATTGCACCATTGGTTCAAGATCATATCATCATGGGACATTGATTTTGATCTAAGCCCTTGCTTGTCATTGGTTCCTTTTGGTCCCAAGCATTGTGATTGTGTTACTTGGTGCCTCCATGGGCTTCCTAAGCTCTTACACCTTTGTCAGTTGTATATTGTATGTGCATTCACCACATGTAAATCCCATGGGCTCTTAGATCCCCATTTAAAATTCATCAATGATTTTGTATCATTGGATCGTCTGCCATGATGAAGCACAAATCATTGGATCTTGTAAGGTGCACAAGGTTTAATCAGTGCATAGACATAAAATAACTTAGGCTAAAATTCTTAAGTCCAAGTCTATTTTATATTAATAAACATGAATGGACTTAGGTTAAAGAATTTTATGCTAAGTTTTAAAGCAAAATGACCCATTGAATGACATAAAACATGACCCCTTTGTTCTAAGTAAAAGGTTATATGATTTTAATTTTGATAGATTCATGGATGTCAAAAGAAGCCTCTTGAACATTCAAATGATGTTTGCAAGGATGTCAAATTTAATTTGTGAAGTCTTTTAGGTCTGATGGGCTTAAAATTGACAATCATGCAGATGTCACTGACAACCTTGTGGATGTCAAATGACATTTTTGAGGATGTCAATTTTAATCTCATCAAATTCCTATGTTCTAATATGAGAATGCCATGTGGTGACTCTGTAGGGCCTCTTAAGATCTTTAATTCAATTAGCATTATCTGATAAAAATCCATAATGAATCGATAGCCATCTGATCATGATCTAGAATTTTACTTGTGAATGGTCACTTCTAACATGTAGGACCCTTTACTTTTAATCTTTTAATGTGGGAGTGCCACATGTCAACTCTATGGGATTCCTAAGGTTTGAATTTTCAATGATGTCTTCACTTCATCCGATCTTTGGTCCATGATGAATTTTAAGACATTGATCATGATCTAGATGCTTGAACATGTTTTGTCTGAAGGTATAAGTGCTTAGTTTGTCAATATTTTACTCATTTTGTTGGATCAAAAGTTGTCAGGAGGCGTGAATCATTGGATCATGTATGATTCATGATAATTAATTTAGGACCTAGGATGAAAGAAACTTAGGCTAATGTATTTAGACTAGGGTCTCATTCATGTCTTGTTCATGTTAATAAAAATGAATGGGGCCTTAGCATTAAAACTTTAGGCTAAATTGATAATAAAGGGATTAAATTAGAAAATCAAAAGGACCCTGATGGGAGAATTGAAAGGGACTCTTGGCATAGAAATTGGACCATGTTAGGAAATAAAGAGGTCCCATATAAAAAATAATATCACTAAGTGATTCAAGAAACTCAATAATGCAATATATATATATATATATATATATATATATATATATATATATATATATATATATATATAAAAGACACCATATTTTAATTGAGATATGCATTATTCAAAAATGAATCTTCCTAAGAGATCTCATACAACTAAGGAGCATAAAAAGAAAAGAGGAACAAATTATGGTTGAAAATTTTGATTGGTGGAGGAATATCACCTATAGATTCATCTCAAATAATGTTTTCAACACCACCAAGATGAATATGAATGATGGAAGAATATGCTTACATATGAGTGGCTGAAAATACTACAATATAAGAATGTGAGGTAACATCTAAAAAGGTGTTAGGATGATCAAGGATGACAAATTTAATATTAGTTTTCTTAGGCCTAAGTGAAGGTGTATAAGATCTCATATGTAGATCAATATCCTCATGAATATTAGAGAAAACAAAAGATGGAACTCTATCATCAAATTATCCCAATGAAGCATCAATGTAATAACCAATGCCATGATGATTAGGCTAATTAATAGGATAGATAGGGTTATCAATATCTTATATATTCTTACCAATTACCATAATTATATTAGCGTGGCCCATGGACCAAAGCATGTAGGATCTAAAGGTATTGGTATGCCTCTAAAAATAGATAGGCATATATAAAGGTGGAAATGGGGTGGTATATGTAGAGTGTGCACCAAAAATATGCATATAAGCATAATTTGAAATAATAGAAATAACATAAATAATGGGTTACCTAGGATCTATTAGGTCACATTATAAAATTTCAACAAGTGGAAGTGTGTCAGATTTATGATTACATGATGGATTAGAAACATGGACTTGAAAGTCCAACATATCAGTTTGGTGTTTCATGTCATAAATTTGTTTTGAAATGAGGGAATGAGTATGTCCCTATTGTGAAAGAGATAAAAAAAATTATTTCTTCAAAAATCTCATATACTCTTTCTAAAGTGATAGAGAAGAAGCCTTCACAAAAGGCATAGTAGGATCAACAATCATAGTGTCAAAATGTGCAACAATATGAGAAATAAAAAGAGATGTTTGTTCCTTTATTGCATCATCAACAAAAAATGGTGCAAATGCATCATCCTAATAATATAACTACTCATTAAAAAATAAATGACAATGAAGTGAAATAAAATTAGGTGGTACAAATGAAGGCTCAATAGTTTTAAGATGACCAGAAGAATCATTTACCTCTACAAATAGTTCTATAAAATTATCCCAAACTTCCTTTCATGATGTGGAATTTATGATGTAAAAGTGCATGATATGAGAAATAATGAGGCTTATCAATTCAATATCCTCATTTTACATTCTTTTAATGCAACACTTATATTTTTATAAATTAAATTTAAGAACATTGTCTTGAATGATGTGCCACAAACCTTTGCACTTCCCTATTAGTTTGGATTTATCATGTGCTTAACTATTTGATTTTTTTTATGATTTTAATTATATCACATGGATCCCTAATTTAGTCTCCTTAATTTGTACTCTTTTTTGTGTGATTAGGACAATTTCAATAAACTTAGACTGTACCAACTATAGGTAGGATAAAAAGTTACAGGTAGTGCCCTAGTGTGATTTACATATCCATTTTAAGTTTGGAACCCTTCATGTAATTTTATTTTATATATTTGGATATTTTTAGGTCAGTATTTGAGTGCCAATAATTCCCTAATTCAAACTATAAATCATTGCATAGATAAATTCCCTAAGATCATTATAAAGATTAGGAATCATTGAAAGACAAGGGATTCATAGATCAAGTAGACACTTAGATAAATAATATTTTGATTAAACATATATCTTATGTTTTATAAATGAATAAGCTAGATTATACATATCCAGTTCATTCTTATACCAAAATATGACTTAGGTTAATTTTCATTTACAATTGCACTCACATGATTTAGCATGTGCGTACATGTAGGCACACACATAAGTGGTAAGATTGTGTACATTTTGAGCCCTTATTGGACTATTCAAATGTAGGTAATTCTCATCTACTTAGTGGAGAGTGGTTGAGGTAAGTCTAACATAAATAGGTAACCCAATTTTACGGTTGTCTTGTACATACACACATGAAAAATATATAGGGATAGGAAATTTTTTTTAAGGTGTTATAGATCTACATAAAATATAGGGACACTATGGGTAGAGCTATGATATAACTAATCATCCAATGGGTCTCAGTTTCACTAGTAGTGTCTATGCAGGGTTTGAGCCATGATTTCCTAATTTAATTGGTGATTTATTTACCATAATTTATATTTTAAAACCCTAATTAAGATAGAAACTTGAATGTAGTTTAGATAGTAAAATTATGAAAATTAAACATAAATTTAAATTTATAATATTTAAATCGATTTGATAAGTGGCATGTTCTAATATACAAAGTACTAATGGGATTTATGAGAAATATGTACTTATATTTTTTATTCCTTTTCATATTAATAGAGGATAAAATAGGTTTGGAAGTTCTTAAAATAGTGTCAACAAAATCTCTAGTGAAAATTAAGATCTCATAGCTACCTAGACACTATATAATATTTCAGACACTTTTATCCATTGATAGTTTCCACTCTTCATGATAGTGACGCAAAGGGTTTAAGTACCAAAAAATGTTGGGCTACCTTCACCTATGTTTTTAATTCATGTATGTGACACCTAACTATACATATAAATCCAACTATTAGTTTCCTTATCCTTATAACCTTGTATCCACTTGTGAAAGGTGAAAACCTATAAAAACTTGGGAAATTTAATGGGTTGAGATGAACCTAATCACCCCCACTAATGATTTGCCACTAACTATGTATCCAACACTTAAAATATGGAATTCAATCCACACATGGTCATTCCCCTTCATGTGGATGTGAAATTTTGATCCTTTACTATATGAATGCATGTAGAATATATCATTTGATACTTTAAAATATTTTCACTTGACTTGGCTTGGTGTGTTTTAGACTCAAATGATGATTTTTATTATTGACTAATTTATAATTTGGGAAGAGTATGGAAGATTTTCTCAATGTTTAGTAGTGTATATATGATTTTTAAACAATTTATAAGTGAGTACTAAGTGTAGTTTTGAGTTATATATATATGAGTCTATTTGGATAATTTATCATTCCATTAAAATTCTAGGAAAATGGGTTGACACATAGGGGATATTTCAATTTTTAAAAATAATCATTATCAAATGAGGGTCACTAACTTCACCCTCATGTTTATTTTATAAACAAAACTTTATAAGATTGATGTTAGTGTCTATGAGATAGGAATTTAGGTCTCATGATTTGGATATGTCTGAGTAAGATATTTGGTTGGTTTGACATATATTGAGAGGTGCCTATATGAGATCAATA
>JARHVA010006678.1:512500-627500 GCA_037957365.1 Torreya grandis | reverse complement strand
TCCTCCTTTGAAAGAATGATTATGACATTAACCTTTTTAGGTATATAATTATTTTGAAATTCATTATTAATAAATCCTTTCTTAATTATGTTTTCTTTCTTATCCCATGCTTCTTTTTGTAACCTTTATTTTTGTAACTTCTCTTTTCATAACTTCTCTTGTTATAATTTTTCATTTTGTACCCTTTAATTTTTATGTTGCTTCCTATATAAAATTTCCTTTTCCAAATTTACCTTTTTAACATATCCTTTTTTAAAATTTTCCCTTTGTAACCTTTCCTTTTCCAATGGTTCTCTTTTGTAACCTTTATTTTTCTAATTTTTGTCTCTTGTAACCTTTGTTTTTCAAACTATTCATTTTGTAATATTTGATTTTATAATTGTTCCCTTTGTAACATTTATTTTTATATTTTTTATTCTTGTAACCTTTAATTTTTGACCTATTCCTTTTATAACCTTTTCTTTTTTAATTTTTACTTTTGTAACCTTTATTTTTCCTACTATTCCTTTTGTAACTTTTCTTTACAAAACCTTTCATTTTCCTAGTATTATTTTATAATATATGTTTTTTATTCTCTCACTTATTCCTTAGAAGATGAAATAATAATTGGAGTAGGTTTTTTAATTATAGAATGTGTGTTTGAATTTGGAGGTGGTTTGATGAATGTATCAAGTGTAGGATCACCACTATCAATTACACTTTGTATTTTATTATTCAAATCCTAAAAATTATCAATATTATGTCCATACATTCTATGATAGTCATAATATTATCTTGATATCCTTGTAGGATTTATAGGTGGAAATGCTATCATCTTGTTTCAAATCATATCTCTTACAATTTCACATGAAATGTTATCATGCTTATGTAAACATATAGAACCATTAGTTGTATATGTATTTTTTCTTAATCCCTTACTAAAATGATATATATTGAGGTACAAATCCCTTGAATGGAGATGTATATATATGATTGACACTAGCATTCTCAAGATTTTATATATGTGTAATCTAGTCTTAAAATAATGTAGAGTTTAGACATATATATTCATTTTTATTTTTTAATTCCTATATGGAATTTATCATGGTAACCACATAATATATAAGTAGTTCATAAGCACAAACACTAGGAATTTCTAATTTAATATGCATATAAGAACTTTTAATAGGATGTGTGGGAGGTGGAGGGGGATGAGGAGAAACATTATGATGGCCTTCAATTTGTATTATAGGTTGGATCACCCTCCCTCTTAAAATAGTGACATCAGGGACTTATACAATAGAGGGATGCTAGCTATCAAAAAATTGAGGTGGGACCAAAAAATATGCATATGAAATTATTTGGGACTCCACATTCATTGAAATATATTATTTTGGTGATTTAAGAATTGATCATCATTAATTTTATTTTACATGAATTTGAACCACTTAATTAAATAATTATGAAAAATATTACATATTTTAGGCTGAAAATATTTAATTATAACAATCATTGCATGTATGAGAAAGTATACACTATTAGTATCCATTATAGCCACCATATAATGTCGAGAATAAAGAACCTACCACTCAAATATATATATATATATATATATATATATATATATATATATATATATATATATATAAAACAAAAAATTAATTTGAAAATAGGTACACTATTCTCCCTTTAAGTGGAATTTACCAAAAATAGTAAATTTCAAATTTTAGAAAAAATAGTAAATTATTATTATGAAAAATCAATTTTTATCCAATCAATATGATTAGAAAAAATCTTGGGGTGTTTGATAAATAGACTTGTTTTAAACCAATATTGACTAGTTAAGGAATAATCCTAATAGAGTAATCCCTAATAAGTTAAAAATGTTAAATTATAGGGTGAAAGGGATAAATAATCATATTTGCATCTATGAATATGGAAATAATAGGAATCAAGTATGAAAATCAAACCCTAAAGATAAAATATAACAAACACAAGAGAGAAGAATGAAACCCTAAGGAAACCTTAGGTTTGGTCATCCTCAATCAATATATGGGTTCACTAATATGATTTACCCTAATTTGGATTTCAAACCCCTAATTAACATATAAAATTGAATTTAATTTAGATTTTAAAGTATGAAAATTAAGCATACATCCAAAATTACAAGATTGAAATTGATTTTATAAGTGGCATGTGCTAAATATATAAATTAATAAAGGGATGTAGGAAAAATATGTATTTAAGTCTTTGACACATTTTAATTAGTTACAAAGGTTGTAACATGGTTTATAATTTTTTAAATAGTGTTTTAAAACTCTTTAGTGAAAATTACAGTCTCAATGTTTCTTGGACACTACATAATATTTTGGACACATTCTTCCAATCATAGTGTCAACTATTGATGATAGTGTATTTGAGGTTTTTAATGACTAAATTTTTTGGGAGACTATTGCCTATGTCTATAATATTTATATGTATGATCATGATGCCTAGATATACATATAACTCAAAAAATCATTCTCCTTCTACTTCAAACCATAGATATACTTGTGAAGGGTAAAAGCATGTAAAAACTTGAGAAGAGTATTTGTCTTAGCTAACCCTAGTCACCTCCATTGATGATTGACCACTACATACATATTAAATAATCCAAAGAGATAATTAAAGTAAAATTTATTGTTTCCCCTTAATGTGGATGTGAAATGATGATCCTTTAATAAATAAATTCACCTATAACCCAACCTTAAATACTTGACAATATTCAATATTAACTTGGACTAGTGTGTTTAAGACATGGTTGATAACTACTCCTAGGGATTGATTTAAAATTTAGGAAGAATAGGTAGATTTTATAAATGCGATATAGTGTATAGATGCTTGATAGACAATTTCCAATTGAGTACTAAGTGTGGTTTTGATCTATGTTTATATGATTCCATTTGGGTAATTTATCATGGCATTGACATGTAATAAAAATGGGTCAACCCATAATAATGATTTAATTTTTAAAATTAAACATTGTTGGGTGAGAGTCATTAATGTCACCCTTAGGTCAGTGTCATCAACAAAAATATCTTAGACTTACATTAGTGTCCTATATATAAGGTGATCTAAAAATGTCTAAGTAAGATATTTAGCTAATGTGACATAGACTGAGAGGTTATTATACACACCTAAATTTTTCATGGAGTAAAATTTAATGACAAATCCAGTGATGATGTAAGGATATTTCTCAAAATATACTCAAACCTGGTTCTCTCTCTATCTTTATTTATTTTACCCCTTAAAATTTATGTCTGTCAAATCCTCCTTTCCTAAGTGTTTTGATTCAAATTTGAAATACCTTGGATTTGTGATGAAACCACCATGGTGGTTTTGAGAACCATTATGGAGGTTCCATTTTATCCATTACTTAAGGTGGTTGTTTTGTCAAAAATATAAGAATTTTTAAATTTATCATCAGAGACTTCATTTTTCATGTATTTACATGTTTTCAGTTGAGTTTCTTAGTTTTTTTAATTGTTTTTTGAATTTAATATTTCTTAGACCAATCTTAGTCCTATTTTTATAATCACTTCTAAATTTAACTCTAAAAATCTCACAGTCAAGATTTAGTTAACTCCCACATGTAACCTATTATATTTTCTTTTAAATATCTAACTTCTCCAAGGTTTTCAGATAAAAAAATACTAGATATTGAAGATTTAAATTTTTAAAAATCTGCCTAATTTTGTTTTGGATAATACTTTCCTCAATATAAAATCATCTTTGTACCACTCTACATAAGTTTAGATAAGGGAATTCATCAAATTCATAACCAGCTATTTGTTGTTTTTGAACTAGTCAAGCTTCCTTATTATTCATAATTTTGTCTTTATTTCTTTTATTCTCTTGTCATAATCTTATTTGAGATTTTATAGGTCAATATTTGAGGAAATTATCTAGCTACCTAAGTATTATATACTCACACCAATTATTAATTCAATATTTGGTCAGAATGGAGGATTTACTTTCATTTTTATTTTTTTATTAGAATAGAATATATTAGTTTTCATTTTAATTATTCATTATATATATTCATATTCATAAAATATAAAAATAAAGGAAAATTAATAATTATCCTTTCTTTCTTTTAGTACAAAAACCAAGTTTTGATTCTTTAGTTTTATTTTCATATCAAAACTTCAAAGAAAAATAGTTTTTCATTCAATATAGTGTATATTAGGTGAATAATATCAATAAATATTTCCATACCAAGTCATTATATTTTTAGTCTTCTCTTGGCACACATTCATAAAATTAGCACATACACACACTAAAATGATATAAAATTTAAAGTTTGCATGCTAGATCTAGTTTATCCATTTACATGTTAAATAAACTTAAATATAAAAAATAATAATTATAAAAATTAATTAATTCAATAATATAATCATTATATCTTTATAAATTAATCATATATCTCAAAAAAAATCATTCTATCTTACATATTAGACTACATCACAAGAAAAACTCTAAATTGCATAGCATACAAACAAACTCTAGTTTCAAATTTTATTTCTTTATTTGAATTCTAAGAAAATTAATTTAATATTATTTTTTACTTGGTTTTTATTCAAAAATATAAAATTTAATTTAACTCATACAAGTAAAAACTCCACATCAAACTAGGAAAAATCAAAATCAGCACTTACATCATTCATCTAGAATTCATTTTTTAGCACTTGCGTTCTTTAAAATATTGAAAAGAAAAAAAAAATTCCTTTATTATAATTTTTTATCTTCATTTCATTGTTGCAAAAAAAAATATTTTTAGCAATTATTATAGTTTACTTTCCATTGGAAAACATTAATGAAAACACCAAAAAAAAAATGTACAAAGCCTTATCAAAACACAAACAAGACTAAACCTTACATTAAACCATTTAAACTATAAATAACACTCTTAAAAATAATTATCAAGATAAGTTATATGATTTAAACATTTAACACAAAATTGCCTTCCCTCTTGGATTATGCTTCTAGAGTGACCATATCTCCACATAAAAGTCATCTTTTCTAGAGTTAGATATCTCATTTATGCCAGTAACATCCATAGTGGTGTTAACATTAAGATTAAAATTTAAATATTTAGTTCCATTCCTATTCCAAATATGATCATTAGCCAACTTGAATCTCTTGATGAGAAAACTTGTGTAGAATAACCCAAAATAATTATGCCCCTTCATATTCTAGCCCACCAATTTAACAACCTCCAAGTATTATTTATCTCATTTCATTTTCTTCCTCAAAAATAATCTCATCATATTTAATTCAATTAGAATATTAAATTGTCTAGACAAAGTCAACTTGATAGATTTAGATAATTCCATAGGGTTATCTAGCCTAATTACTCTCAATTCCCCATACTTCATTTTGACCAAAAACTTTGATATCTTGCCATCATTCATATTGAGGGTTATTTGGATTATGTCACTATCGGAGTTGTTGCCAGGGTCCGAATAACGTGAATGCAATGGTCAAGTGATCACATGAGATGAAGCTAGTGCACACCACAAAGAAGCTAAAGTAAAGTGAAAACACTAAAAGAGATAATTTGAAAAAGACAAATAGGAGTAAAACCCAATATTTAATTAACTTAAGATGGCCAAAGTGAAGAATACATATAGGAGAGCACATAAGTAACTCCTCGACAAAAGGTGGTCAAAGCACCCCAAGAATAGACTATAACTCTTCCATGAAAGGTGGTGACAAGGTGCTAATAATAGAGAAGTAACTCCCATACCCAGAATAGCCGCTCAAAGGAGTTATGACATTTTTATGACACCTATGACACATCTATGACACATAAGCTAGCCTATCCCATGATTGTAGGAAAACTCCATGTATGCACAAATATATAATATTCCCTAATTAAATAATAGGGTAAAATAAAAACCTACACTAACACCCCCCATAAGCACAGCTTAGGTGGGCAGTGTGGAAATATAAAATGGGTCCCAGCAACTAGGCCAGATGAGGTACCCATGTACAAATGCAATCTCCCATAAGATAGAGAAAAGGAAAAAACCCATGGGAAAAAACTCCCCCACACAAGAGAGACATAAAATAAATGAAGAGGCTAGTGGCCCCCTGAAGATGATGTTGTTGTAGATGTGGACCACACCCCAAGAAGAGCTCATAGATGAATGAACTTGCTCTCGGTGAAAGGTTTGGTGAAGATGTCTATAACCTACTCCAAAGACTGGCAAAATATCAAGTCAATGACCTGACTATGAGTAAGCTCCCGAATGAAATGCATGTGAATCTCTATGTGCTTGGTTCACTGGTACTGAACCAGATTCTTGCAAATTTGAATGGTACTCTAGTTGTCACAAAAAATGATGGTGGGCTGCCAGATGGGAATGCCAAACTCAAAAATAATTCCTTGAAGCTAAATAGCCTCAGTAGCTACATTAACAGCTCCCCTATACTCTACCTCTATGGATGATATAGAAATAGCATTCTACTTCTTGTTAGAACAACTGATAGCACCAGAACCTAGAGAGAAATTATAAACAAAAGTGGACTTACAAGTTTGTGAATCACTAGCCCAATTTGAATCTGTATATCCAACCAAGTCAACCTCTATGCCAAATCTATAATGAATCCCATATCTATGTGAACCCTGTATGTAATGCAAGATCCTCTTAGCTACTTTCCAATGTAGTTCATGAGGTTCCTATATAAATCTAGAGACAAGTCCCACTGCATATGATATGTCAAGCTTGGTGTGAGTCAAGTAGATGAGACTACTAAAAAGTTGTTGATACCGAGTGGCATCAACTAATGGTGAAGAATAGTCAGCCTCAAGCTTGACTCCTGATAGAAAGGGAGTCGAAGATGGATTGCAATTAGCCATGTGACACTGAGCCAATAAGTTAAGAGCATACTTAGGCCATGCAAGAGAAATCCCTGAATCTGACTGTGAGATCTCGATGCCAAGGAAGTAGTGCAACAAACCTAAGTCTGTCATGTCAAATCTATCCTAGAGAGATGCCTTCACCACTGCAATAGCTGATGAAGAACTCCTGGTGATCAAAAGGTCATCAACATATAGAACCAAAATCAAGAGCGAATCATCTTGCCACAAGAAGTAGACATTAGGGTCAGAATGGCACCTAGTGAAACCCGTTGTGAGAAGGAAGGAATCCATCTTGGCATACCAAGCCTGAGGGGCCTGTTTGAGGCCATAGATAGATTTCCTAAGTCTGCATACTAAGGAAGAATCCTGAACAAATCTTGGTGGCTGCTCTATGTAGATCTCCTCCTCTAGGTATCCATGAAAAAAGGCACTCTTCACATCCATCTAGTGCACATCCCAACCATGTGCTATAGTAATAGCCAAGGTGAGTCAGATAGAAGTCATCTTTGCAATGGGTGAAAAGGTCTCTGAGTAGTCAATGCCTACCACCTGTGAGAAACCCTTGGTGACCAGTCACACCTTATACTTATCAACCGACCCATCTACTACAAACTTGGTTCGATATATCCACCTACATCAAACCATGTTCCTTCCCTTAGGAAGTGAAGTCCCAAGTGTGATTTTTGATTAAGGAAGAATATTCTTCCTCCATAGTACTATCCCACTCAAGTACTCCCATTGCCTATCGAAAAGTCTATGGATCCAAAACTAAGGTAAAGAAGGCATGTGGATCTCTCTGAAAATCCCCCCTAGTATGTCTGTCATCTACGAGATCTCCTGCCCAAGTGCCATCACTCTCAAGTGTCTGTCTGGCCCAAAGTGGCCCAAAAGTGGGTGAGTCAGGTGCTAACTCCTCATCCTCTGATTGACTAGAGGTGGATGACTCTACATCACTATCCTCACTGTCTGAACTTGAAGAAGAAGAAGTCTCTGGCTCAAGAACTTGCTATGGCTAATCTAAATTTAAGGAATCATCATGAAGAAGTAGATCTAATGAGAGAGAAGAAGTGCCAAGTGTTGAGTCTCTAGGACTCTCCTAAAAGTGGACACTTCTCTCAATGAACAACTCATGAGTGGTTGGATCTAGAAGGTGATACCCCTTAACACCATCTAGATATCCTACAAAGATGCAAGGCTTGGACTGATGTTCCATAGATTTGTGTTTTTTCTTCGATATGTGAGCCATGGCTAGGGATCTGAAAACCCTAAGGTGCTCAACATTAAGTTTTCTTTTATGCCAAGATTCAAAGGGTGTTATCCCTTTTAAAGCTTTGTGAGGAACCCTATTTTGAATGTAGCAAGCATAATTGATGGCTTCAGCCCAATACTGTGGTGCTAAGGATTTGGAGTGAATCATACAGCTACCCATCTCTTTCAAGAACCTATTTTTGCATTCTACAACCCCATTCTATGAAGGACTATAAGTGACTATGTGCTGCAAATCAATCCCCTCTATGGTGCAAAACTACTTAAACCTGGTGCTAAGATACTCCCCTCCATTATTAGTTTGAATAACCTTGATGGATTTCTCACTCTGTTTCTCAACAAGAGCCTTGAAGTCTAGAAATTTTTCAAACACTTCAGACTTTTGTTTGAGAAAATATATCCAAGTGTACCTAGAGAAATCATCAATGAAAGTGAGGATGTACTTGGCCCTTGTGAAAGATGGTTTGGGAAAGGGTCTCAATACATCACTATGAACTAAATCCAAAGGTTGTGAAGCCCTCCAAGCTTTGCCTTTGTCAAATTTTGCTTTGGGATGCTTCCCAAGGGAGCACCCCTTGCAAAGTCCTTTTGAAAATTAGACACAAGGCAAGCCAATGACCACGTCATGTTTGCAAAGTTGCTCAAGGTAGCAGTAGTTAAGGTGGCCAAACCGCTCATGCCATAATTTGCTAACTCCATCTAAATGAGTTAGCAATGTTGTTTGAGAAGAATTAGGTGCAAAATGTGAGAAGGTTTATAACCTTGCTTAGCGATCTGCCCTACCCACTGCCACTGTAGTATCACTATGCAACTCTATGATAGCCACTAAATCTGGTAAAAACTCAAATATCATGCCCCGACCAATGTGAGTGATTTGGTACACTAATAGGTGATTAGTTGAAAGAGAAGGAACACTTAAAACATTATTGAATGTTCCTCCTTCCATTTCAACTGACCCTCCCCCTGCAACAAAAATTAATGTGTCATCACCCAAACTAATTGAAGTCATGCTACAAGGCTCTAAAGATGAAAACTCAACTAGGGAAGAGCCCATATGGTGAGAAGAACCTAAGTTAATGACCCATGAAGATGTAGAAGCTGTTATAGCTACAAGGGCCTTGCCCTTTTCTTTCTCCTTACCCTTGCCTTTTTCCTTAGTAGAATCTTGAGTAGATGAATTCTGCTTGATGGACTCAGGAACACCTATGTTGTGCTTCTCTAGAAGATGAGTTAGGTGATCTATTTGTTTCTTCATGAATTTGTGTTCAAAATGCCTTATATTTTTACAATAGGAACACTTAACCTTCTCCTTCTTAGGTTTAGCATTGGAGGAGGAAGACTTAGTGTTGTTTTTGGCAGGATTGTTGTTTTCTTTCTTCTTCTCCTGGTCCTTGTTTTTTTCTTCTTCTCCTTTATTGAAGTCTTATCCTTACCATTTCCAGCTATCAAAGCTTGGGGTTGAGTAGACTTCATTGTGCCCATTTGAATTAGCTTATCTTGCTGCCTAGTTAGGTCGGCAATGAATGAATCCAAAGAAGGCATTTTCCATGTAGTGCCAAGGGCACTTTTTGTGGCATGGAAAGTGGAGACAAAGACTGAATAGCTTGGACCTAACTTTGTGAGAATAGAAAGGATGAGTTGATCATCTTTCTTCTCTATCCTACATTATTTCAATTGCAATCTAAGGGCTTTAAACTTAGTGAAGAAGTCCTATAGGGTGTCAAAGTTGCTAGGACTTAGACTTTTGAGTTCATTTTCGAGCTCATGACCTCTCATCTCATCAAGATTCCCAAATAAGGTTTCTAGGGTGTCCCATATGTCTTTGGGAGTCTTGGAGGTTTTTAAATAGAAGAGAAGTTCTAGATACATGGACAAGATCAGTAATCCATAGGCTTCATCACTATGGTTGTACCACTTGACCTTTTCAGCATCAGTGTTGGGTTCTACTTCAGTACCCATGGTGATCCTATACAACCCTTTAATTCTAAGAATGATTAAAATTTTAACCTTCCATTCATGATATTTTAAGGGTGTTAGGAGTTTAATTTGAAAATAATCCATTTTAAGCTGAATTTAGGTGAAGTTGTGTTGATTGCTAGTTATGAAATTATGTAGAAAGGAGAATGAAAGCAAAGATTGCAAGTGCTAAAAAGCAATCACACCCCCCTAAAATGTTGATCTCCCCCCATAAATATGTAAGTGCACACTCAAAATACCTTTGGATTAGCCAAGAATTCATCTTAGATCAATTAGTGCAAGACTTTAAGCAAATATGACGTCGGACTCAGTCGAAAATGCGTCTCGAGAGACACAAATTTTTGGCACTTTATAAAGTAGTGCATTTTTGACAATTATCTAGCCTAAGTTATGGAAAATTGAAAACTAAGCACTTTTGCAAAAGATGGAACTCGAATTTGAGCTATCGTTTGCAAGATTTTAAAGTTTTAATTTCCCATAAACTAGTAATTTTATAAAAAAACAGCACTAAAACATTAAAAAATTCCTGTTTTGAGAGAGAAAGTGGCCTTCCAACCACTCATTGGACTTGGCACAGAGTGAAGAATGAAGTGGTTTAGTCTTTTGAGGGGGATTCAGTGCCTTGCCAATCTAGGCCTCAACTTCGTCTTCGTCAAGCGAAGATACAAGTTTAAAAAAAAACTTTAAATTGCCTTCAATGCTATTTTCTCAAAAATAACTTAATTCATAAAATCATAAAATCTGATCTTAGAATATAAAGATAATTCAAATGAGAAATAAGTATCATAAAGTCAAATTACGTTGGATTTGAAGTGAGCCCACCAAAGAGAAGTGCCAAAAATGAAGTGCCCAAACCCTAACTTCTTTTGCTGGCAGTTTTTCTGATATTGGGCACTGCCAAAGGAGAAATACAGGGCTACGATGAATCAGGGCATTTGTTGGGAGGTTGAGGAAGGTTGTGAGTAGCTACCAGAGACTTGCAGATTGAGAACACACAGGGTTTTAATGACCCCTGATACAAAAACATCACTGAAGGGACGTTTTTTTAGTTAGAGCCTTAAAAAATGCCTCCCATAGATCTGAGGTTGCATGTAGATGCCAAAAAAACTCTTTCCAAGGGTTTGCAACTGGTCAAAGTGCCTTTTTTACTCCATTTCAGGGCTGAAATAGAAATTATGGGGTGCCAACTTCCATCAGAGAGCAAAAAATGTGATCTGATTTTTCTATTGGTTTGCAGGATGTTGGAAGAGCCGTGGAGATCCTTCACACAGCTGAGAAACTCTACAAATGAGCCATTGAAACCTCCTTGGTAACCAATAAATGGATTTATCCTGACAAATAACGAGAACCACAACCAAACCAACAAAAAACAATACCACAAAGGCAGTCCACAGGAAAGATAAATGCAACACAAGAAATGATATTGAAAGGTTTTTTTAGATCAGATTTGGAAATAAGAAAAAGAACATAAAGAGAAATCAACTCCTCACATTTTCAAAATAAATTAATAGCATAACCAGACACATCATTACCAGGGTGGCTCTAATATCATATCAGAGTTGTTGCCAGGGTCTGAATAATGTGAATGCAATGGTCAAGTGATCACACGAAACGAAGCTGGTGCACACCACAAAGAAGCTAAATCAAAGTGAAAACACTGAAAGAGATAATTTTCAAAAGACAAATATGAGCAAAACCCAATATTTGATTAACTTAAGATGGCCAAAGTGAAGAATACATATAGAAGAGCACATAAATCCTCCACAATAGGTGGTCAAAGCACCCCAAGAATAGACTGTAACTCCTCCATGAAAGGTGGTGATAAGGTGCTAAGAATAGAGAAGTAACTCCCATACTCGAAATAGCTGGTCAAAGGAGTTACTTATGACATTCTTATGACACCTATGACACATCTATGACACACATTTCCACATAAGCTAGCCTATCCCACGAATGTAAGAAAACTCCATGTATGCACAAATATATAGAATTCCCTAATTAAATAATAAGGAAAAATAAAAACCTACACTAATAGTCACCTCTCAATTTTTTATATTTCAATTAGAAACATGATTTGGGTGACATATTTTTTTATCACCATGAGACCTTTACCACCTATCATCTAAAACTCAGTCCTTGCACCTCAACCTAACTAGCCGAACACATAGACCTATGATCCCATCATATTTTCATGGGTTGCCTTGTTCAGACCTCAAGAATTTAAGTGCGTGAAGGTTAGTGTGTCACTTTATTAATGTTCAAAAATTGGTGAAGTTGATGTTAATGGCTTATATTTTTATTTTATCCTATTTTATTTCTTTTTTCCACCTTCTCTCCTCTCTTCCATCTATTTTATGGGTATTTATATACCTCATCCCTCCCTCAAATATGTCTAGACATGAATTTGAGAGATCCATATCTAGATAAATATAGGAGGAACCACCAAATTCTTGGTGAAGCCTCCTTATTTAGTTGGAAAAACAAAAACTCCACTCAAAACAAAGAGATTCAGTTTCTAAACCCTTCATCCTCAAACTCACAAACTAGATCTAAGGTAGTAATTCAATAAGTATGGGACCACTCTAAAACCACCAATAACTACTAAGATTCTAAAAATATGTATTTCACTATTGGAGAAGAGATCTAACCTAAGATTATAACCATATTATATATTATATTGTAAATCCTAGATATGAGAGCACATGGAGATTCAATCAATATATTTTGATAATATGTTATTTATAATATGGGATGATAAAACTATAATAATACTCACATCCCCCTAATGATAAATGAAACATATTTATCCCACATGAGAAAAAAATAATGGATCCTTTTGAGTCCTCTAATACAAACCTATTTATTCTTGGTTGTGAATATTTTCTTCCTGAATATTCCATAAAGGAATTTATTAAATATAACATTACTTCTTCATTGAATGAACTTATCTCTAACTTTTTGGGTCACATTTTGGATTTAGGGAGTAACCATGACTCTCTAAATAATGGTAAAACCTTTATCCATTCCAACCAAGGACATTCATCCTTTTTTCCCATCCTTGCAGAATCTTACCAACCACCATAGTACCCATCTAACCCACTTCCCAATAACTACATGCCAAAATAATATCCCTGAGACATACTTAGTCATGGGGTACCCAACCTTGTATATTATAATATTTCTCCACCATATCAATCTCCCACCCAAATTCTTATTGGAGATGTATTTTATTACATTCCTCTTAACAATGTGGTGACTTTCTTCCAAGATACATGTCATCCAATGTGACACCCATGTAAACTCTTGATTTAAAGGAAAAAATACGCACTTATTAGTATAACCCCATTCCACATTATTACCACATTTATTATCAATATAACCAACTATAATACTACTTTATAGCCTACTCTACTTCACCCTATCAACCTTCATATTTTCCTCCTAGCCATTTTCAATCCACCTCTTATCTAAACCCTTCTCTTAAAGTGTATCCCACCATGAATTTGTCATAATTTAGTGACATGAGGACCTATGAAAAATATTTTAAATATCCCCTCAATAAAAATATTTGAGGATTCTAATTTTCACATCCCTTACCTAAGATCCCCATGTTTAATGGGAAGGGATATCCCAATGTGTATGCCAAAGAATATACAAATGATGTTAGAGAATTTATACCTTGGGATAGGGTGGTCACCAATATATTTCCAAAAACACTATAAATAATATCCCTAGATTGGTATTACTACCTTCATGAGGTGTCTATTCATTCCTTATAACAAATCATGGTAAAGTTGTTTAAGGCCTTCAATGTGAATTTTTTTCTCAAAACTAGCATACAAGAATTATTGCATATTAAACAATAAGCCAATAAATATACTACCCATTTCATTATGATATGGAATCAAGTCCTATATTGATCTGTTAGTGTGCTGCATATGGACCAAATAAAACTATCTATTTTTTCTACACTCTATTAACAAGAAAACAAGGGAGGATGTTTAAAATTTCCTTATCAATCTTATGAAAAAGTGCTTGAAAGTGCTCTAATAATTGACTAAGAAACCATTGATAGTGGCTGCATAACCTAAAGAACCAATGAATTATTAATTTACCCTAATTAATATAATGGGGTAATCAAAATGCAAATAAAAGCATTCTCATAAACAAATGCCCTAGGCCTTTAAATAGAAATTAAAATTCAATTATGGATAGTGTGACAGATCAAAAAAATAGGTTGAATGTTTTGAAAAATAGCCTACCTCAACTCATGAAAAAAATGGAAAAAATAACAACATAGATGTGAGGAACCAAAATTCATGATTTATATTTTTACAGTCCCCACGTCATGGCACAAATTTTTAGAACCCAACTCAAAACTAGTTTCAATAGGTTGACCATTACCCACAATATTAGAACCAAAAATTTCATAAATATAATAACCCACAATGGTTTGGTCAAGAAAATTAGACCTAACAACCCACAAAATATGATCCCAATGTCTATTATATTTTCCATAGAGTCTTTGGACATGATACTCATGTTTTTATGGAGTATAAAAAATATATTTAAAGACTATTTGATGACCAAAAATAAACATGTGTAGACATTTTCTTAGGGAAATCTAGTACAAACCCTCAACTTCCACCAACTACTCTTATGGCACCTCAAAACATTAATATATGCATATACCAAAACCCATTTCGTAACCACTAATATCACAATGTCTAATACATGTCATATGGTAACCAAACCAACTAACCTCCACCAATTAGAACCCATGATGTTAAAGCTTAAATTTTTGGCTCAACCAACACTAATGTGGTTACCTAATTGGGACCTTAAGGAAAATATTAGATGATAGGATTTGTAAAATTATAAATAGATGAATATTCAGACATCATCACTTGAATGAGAGAATATAAACTTATAACTCCCCATATTAAAAATGTTTTGAAGACTGACATCAACCCCAAGCCTATGAGAAAATATGATTTAGCTTCCATGTTTAAAAAAACATTTTATCATATATCCTTCATTGACTTTCTCAAGAACTCTCCTACTCATTGACATTACTTGATGCCTTTGAATTGGTACACCTAGATAGTGTCATAAATCCACCCTAAGATAAAATTAACCACATCGACTTAGACATGTTTACACATGTGAAAAACTTAAGAGACATTGCATAATTATTTGACTTTGTGGGTCTTCCACAAATGCTAAGATGGATAGGATGAGCGATCCAAATTTATCTTTATAGGTATATATTTTTAATAATTACATAAAGAGAGAAATGGTCAATGTTGGGGTGGTTGTTAACATATTCCTCTTATAATTTCTCTAAAAACTTGGTTATGGAAAAACTAATTACTACACCACCTAAAATTCCATAAGAGGCTATGCCAACCTCAAGTATACCTCCATTGGGATCATCTTACTTCAGATAAATTTGTGCCCCAAAACTTTTTTTTATGTATTTTTACATGATTGATATGGATATGAACTATAACACGATCATATGAAGACAATAGATCCATAGGATGAAGGTGATCCCTTATACCCTATTATAATATATCAAATTTATTCATCTAGGGAAGGTTTTCATTGCTCAAAGGGATCATAATCCCTTTGATTCCTTTCAATCCAACTTCAATAAGAGACTAGGGTTTCATATCATCTATCACATGCCTAGTAATGGTGTGGAAAATACCCCAGCTTTATCCAAATATAAGGAACCCATAATGACTAAAATAATCTTAAATTCAAGTTATAAAAACCCTAAATCTTTTCCAAGTGAAAAACTTGTAGAAAGGGGGTCAAGATAAAAAAAATCACGAGTGAATAAAACCTTGTAATGATTCCATCCATCTCAACCAAGTCAACAATAGAAATCATAACCATTCTAAAAAAGGATGAAACAATAAAACTCTCCTTCTAACCTTAGAGAATTGAAACTTATAGTCCCCATAGACCTCTTGATCTATAAGATATTAACTCCACTATAAAAATCCAGCTTGTTCTCATGGTGGAAGTCTTGGGGCATGAAGCTAAGCCCAAAAATTAATATGATGATCCATTTCCTCAATACAATCTATCAACACCCAATAATGCAAGGGAAAATTGTAGTTTAGATGTTATATTAGATAAATAAACCATTTTTCTTATCCCTTATATTCTAGTTCTTGATGAATAAACTTGAAAATTTACCCTTGACATTGTATAAATCAACATCGGTTCTAAGGAACACCCAAAATATTTCAAGATGGGATTTTCTCTCTCCCTTGATGAGGTATGAGACTTTAGATAACTTCTCAATAAATTATCAAAACTCATTTTCCCTTTTCAGATATGATGGGGAAAACAAAACTAGTTATGGATTATGAATAATATTGAGTATAATAAAAATATTCATGAATGTCTCATACACGTAGGGAACTTTATACTAAGACACGATAGTATAATAGATAAAAATAAGGAATAAGGTTAGAAGTTCAAGAAAAATTGGTTGGGACCATATCTAGTTATTGGGTATTTTAATAGGAGCTTATCAATTATGCACTTCATAGGGTAAAAATTTTGGTGAGTATATTAACTCTTTACACCTTAAACATTTATACATGTATGACATTTTATTTTACATTTACCTCTTTTCTTAATAAATATGATTCCCATTTTTTATGTGTTATTTCGTATATCATTTTTTTGTTTAATGGTTGTTCATATATGATTTCACATGAAAAAAATTTCAAAGTGCAGCATTTCATTTTCCATATCACCTTCTTTCCATTTATAAAACATTCTCAAAATCAGCATGGCATAGGTTCTTATTTTATTTCTTACGAGCATAGTGTACCTCATTCCTCTATTATTTTTTGCAAGAATAAAATATTCTAGCCTATAACCTAGTCTAGAAACACATCTATTATAGATTATCCATTCATAGTTCCCTCTAATCAAAATTAATAGATGTCTGAAACCATGTAACCCTACTTCCCTATATTGGTCCTTGGTGACAACACTTGCATATTACTAGTTACACAATGCTAATATTTGGAGGTAAGGGCCTCCCAACAAAAAAAAAAATATAGTCTCAAACATTATGCAAATCAAATTAAGTTTCACACCTCTTATCATTTACTAATTGGGGGAGATGATCTTACTCGCCTACATATATCCTTTGGTGATAAGCCCATAAGTCTTATTATTCACATGAAGCTAATTGTATGGGGTAAAATATAGAAAAACAAGACAAATACACAATTCATTAAGTGTCAAAACAAATCCTCAAAATCATTTCCTATAAGCATGAGTACCCAAATGAAAATTGTATTTGTATAATTGATTATGTCATGGATGGACATTATTATGTCAAACATACGCCACTTTCAAAAAAATTGAGTAGGGCCCATATTATCCTGAAAGGAACCAAATATGGTGGGTGAATCACTTATTGATGTTTATCGTGTGCTTAACAATGATAATATTTACTACGTGTTCTTATTCCTAGGTTTTTGACTAAAAATAGTTGTCTTAATGCTAATAATATTTATCATTGCCCTAGATATCTAGATTTTCATTGTTTATTATACTCAAGGTGACCTAATAATTTTAAAAGTTTCTTAAATATGCAAGATCTCTAAGATTATACCAAGATATTCCTATGTTTGACTTTTCTATTCAACATTTCTCTTGGGCATACAAGTTCCTCAAAACTTTTGTCCATCAAATATTCTATATAAATTTATAATCCCATAGATTCATATTCATTTTTAACTTGGTGAATTTTTATACTTTGATTTTTAGATAAATTAGTGCCATACAGTGATATCCCACTATCTTGAGGCTCTTTGAACACTTACAAAAGATTATAAGTCTTCCATGTAAGTGAAGCATCAAGATGTTTCCAAATTTCATAATCCCACTCACTCAATGACTAAAAAGTGTTGGAAATATTGTCAGTGATGTCAAAGGTCTAACATTATTGGTGATAAAGACTCCATAGCATTTAATGTCTAAAGGTGTTTTTAATGTTCATATTGTGGCTAAAGTGTGTTGATATTTACTTAATATTAATGAATATATTTTTGGTTGCATAATGTCAAAAGAGGGCCCATGAAGAAGTAAAAGAGTCACGAGGTAAAGACAAAAGAGGGAAAGGATGCATTTTCCCATGAAGGGTCATCTTGAGGAATTCAAAGAGTCACCAAGTGAAGATAAAAGAGGAAGGACACATTTTTCCATGAAGAGTCACTTTGAGGAATTTTAAGAGTAACTAAATAAAAATAAAAGGGTAAAGGACACATTTTCTCATGAAGTGTCACCATGTGACTTTTAAAATTAAAGGATTCGAAGGGTCATGCAAGTTTTGCACCATTTTCCATGTGGATTGAAGCGTCATAAAGGGTGAATGCCAAAGGTCATTTGGAAAGATATAAAAGGAGGCTTGGGAATCCATTTGTAATATGCAAGAGTGCACATAATTTGTAGTTATTTTATATAAGAAAAGAGGAGAGAAGATACAAAGATATAATAGAGTTCTATCATTTGTTGAGAAAGAAATATTAAGATATAGTTATGTTTTATATATAAAAGGGGGTTGGTGCTCCTATGGGTTGGTGCTCACAAATCATTGTTGTGTTGGTGTTCAGCAAAGGGTTTGGTGCTCCTGTAAGTTTGTACTTGTAAATATTGTAATTTGATTTGGTGCTCATTCATAAACTTGAGATTTTTCTCTATGGTCTTTTGCATATTGAGTTTCCACGTAAAAATCTACTCTCTCTCTCTCTCTCTCTCTCTCTCTCTCTCTCTCTCTCTCTCTCTCTCTCTCTCTCTCTCTCTCTCTCTCTCTCTCTTTTTCTCTCTCTCTCTCTCTCTCTCTCTCTTGTTAGGTGCATGTTATTGTTTCAATTTTATTTCATATATTTAATGTATGGTTAAGTGGAGTTTTATTAATTTAAAGTTTTATAAGATATATGATATACTGATTCACCCCCCTCATCAGTATATCTCATGTTTAACAATTGGTATAAGATCAAGTTCTTTTGAAAAGAGTTTAACAACTTGAAAGTAGACCAGGGAAAGCATGATGGATGGATCACATGAAGGTTTTCATATAAATAAGGCACCTTTGTTTGATGGGAAAAATTATGCATTTTGGATAATAAGGATGAGGACTTACTTGATGAACCTTGGATTCAACATTTGGCAAGCAGTGATAGAGGAATACGAAGAGCCACAAACACTTGTAACTACTCCCATGGAAAAAAAGGCAAGTGAAAATAATTCTAAAGCTTTAAATTATATTTTATGTGGTTTATGTGAAATATAATTTAATAAAATTATGAAATGCAAATCTACTCATGAGACTTGGGTAAAACTTGAGAATATTTACAAAGGTGATGGAAAGGTTCATCAAGCTAAGCTCTAGACATTCAAAAGATACTTTGAGAGTCTAAAGATGGAAGAGGAAAAAAATATAGCAAGTTATCTTTTGTGGGTTGATCAAATAGTTAATCAAATTCAAGGTCTTGGAGAAAATCTAGAAGAGTTAGTAGTGGTACAAAAGGTTTTGATATCTCTAGCATTAAGATATGATGAAAAGTTATCAAAAATTTAGGAGATGAAATATCTAACCAAACTAAATATTGATGAACTACATGGTATTCTTATAGCATATAAGATGTGAATCAAACAAGAGAAACCCTCAAAAAAGGAAGATACTTTCAAGACATCAAAGAAAGACAATGCTAAGATTCAAGAATCAAGTGATAACTCTAGAAATGAAGAAGATGACAATGGAGCCCTATTCATCTATAAACCTAAAAAGGGTACAAGTAAATATCAAGGAAAATTTACATTTAAATGTTTTAAATATGGTAATATTGGACATTTTGCAACTAAGTGCCCAGATAAGAATAATGGTGATAATGAAGAAAGAAAGTCTACATACAAGAATAAATTCAAACGCAAATAGAAGAAGGGATTCAAGAAGAGGATTTTATATTCTAAAGATCCTATCTCAATCAAAGATAGTGGATTTAGTGACTCAGATGAAGAAGAAATTCTATTCATGACCATACATGAAGATGCCTCTACAAGAACAAGTATAGATAATCAATAAGAAGAACATGATGAAGTTGAGGTGAATCTAGAAGGATAACTCTTTTGTTCCTTAAAAGAATTAAAATCTCTTGAGAAGAAGAATCAAAGATTGAAGATCTAGGTCCAGAAAAATAAAAAGGAGTCAAGGAAAATAATTGAATATCTATAAACACACATTGAAGAAGCCAAAAAGACTTAAAAAGATCTAATAGCTCAATTATAAAAAGTAAGTGAAGAATGTGAAAAATATGTTTTTGAAATTGCCTCTTTAAAATAAGATATTTATAAAACAAATAAAGCAATCAATGATAAAGTTGTCAATGATTCAAACTTGAGAATAAAACTAACATGTTGAATAAGATATTAGAAATTTAAAAATCAATATCAGATAAAATAGGTATCAGATTTGAAAAGAAAAAGAGCTATGTTGAAGCCCTTACAAAAGAGGAAATGAAAAGAGAAGTTAAGAATGTAGAGGACAACTCAAACAAAGAATCTTGGAAGGAATAGAGATACAAATGATAGCAATATCAAAGATATATAAATCAAAAAAGTAACTATTTTCATATTTATTATTTTTATTATAATGGTTATGGCCATAAAAAAATAGACTATTGGAAAATAGCTAACAATTTTAGAAACAAGGAGAAAGAAACTCATGCAAAGTCAAGCAGAAGCCACAACTCTTTTTCTCCTATATAAGGATTTGATGAAGAGGCCATATTATGTTACAAGTATAATAATTTTAGACACATAGCCTAGCATTGTAGAAGTGTGTCTAATTCAGTCAAGAAGGACCAAAGTTTCAAGGCTCCATTCATCAAGAAGAAAGTTCAGACAAGTTCATGGTAGAAGAAACAACTTGAAAAGTCTATGTTAGTCTAGACATCTTTTCATGCAAGAAATGAAGAAAATCCATGGTTCATTAACAATGGATGTTTGGGACACATGATAGGAGACAAGAGCAAGTTCATAACTCTAAATAATATCAATGGTGGCATAGTGAAATTTAGAGATAATACCACTACTAAAATAAATATAAAAGGTACATTAATTTTAGATAATGGTAGAACTAAGACTAGAAATATTCTATATGTATAAGGTCTTAAGTAAAATATATTGAGTGTAAGTCAAATTTGTGATCAAGGACACACATTAAAGTTTTATGTAGAAGGTTATGAAATTGGGATAAAATATTCATATGTGTTGATTGTAGATGCTTAGAGGATAGGCAATAATTTATATATGTTATCAGATATCAAAGGTCAAAAATGTTGTTTGAGTCAAGTTGAAAAAAGTTGGTTGTGGCACAGGAGAATGGGACACATAAATTTTGACAATCTTGTCAACATCAGAAAGAAGCAAGTAGTTAGAGATATTCCAAATATTTAAAATCCCTCCAACATGATTTTTGAACCATGTTAGTATGGGAAGCATGTTAGAAGATGGTTCAAGACAAAAAAATACTCAACCACTTAGATGTTAGAGTTTGTTCACACTGATCTATGTGGACCTACTAGAACTCAAAGTAATAAAGGTGAGAAATAATTCATTTTTTTATTGATGATTTTAAATGTATGACTTGAGTGATTTTTTTGAAAAAAAATTCCGAAGCTTTTAGCCACTTCAAAGCATTCAAGGCTTTAGTTGAGAATGAAACTAGTTTGAAAATTAAGTGCCTAAGATCAGAATGAAGAGGAGAAGTCATGTCAGATAAGTTTATTGAGTATTGTGAAGACCATGGGATAAAGAGACATTATTCAGTAGCCAAAACTCCACAACAAAATGGAGTGGTTGAGTTGAAAAAATACAATAGTTCAAGAGATGGTGAGGATGATTCAAAATGAATCTAAGATACTAGATAAATATTGGAGATAGGTAGTAGATATAGTAGTGCATATATAAAATAGAGCATTATTGAGAGTCAACAGTAACAAGACTCCCTATGACTTGTGAAAAGACAAACCAACTAATATTGATTATTTTGAGTTTTTGGTAGCAGATGCTTCATAAAGAGAACCAATGAAAAATTGGGTAAATTTGAATCTAAAATAGATGAAGGTATATTTCTTGGATATTCTTGAAAAAATAAAGACTATAAATTTATAACAAAAGAAATAAGAAGATAGTTGAAAGTGAAAGTGTCAAGATAGATAAATATGTAGCACAAAGAGATAGTGATTTGATGGACACTCAAATCATTGAAGAATAAGATTTTGAAGAATCAAATGAAAATGAGAAGGAACAAAATGTCACCAAGACCCCATCCAAATATGTCTAGAGAAATCATAATTAGAGTGACATTATCAAGAACATAAATGAAGGAGTTCACACTAGAAGGATGATGGTTAGTGAATCTGAGCAAGTTAATTTTTATTTGTTATCCAAAATTTAGCCTAAATATTTTTAGAAGCTAGACATGATGAGCATTGGGTTAAATTAATGGATGAAGAATTAAATTAGATAGAAAATAATTATACTTGGGAATTAGCGCTTAGACCAAAAAATCAAAATGTGATAGGAATAAAATAGGTATATAGAAATAAGTTGAATGAAGATGGTGAAGTTACCAAGATTAAAACAAGGTTAGTATGTAAAATATATGCTCAGATTGAGGGTATAAATTATGAAAAAAAATTGCACTAGTGGCAAGGATAGAGGCTATTAAAATATTTATTACATATGTAGTGTTTAATAATTTCAAAGTGTTTTAGATGGATTTCAAGTCTGCTTTCTTGAATGAAAATCTAGAAAAAGAGGTCTACATTGAGCATCTTGAGGGATTTATTCTCTTACATGATAGTAGCCATGTATGTAGATTAAAGAAATCATTGTATGGATTGAAACAAGATCCCATAGTTTGGTATGCAAGGCTTGATAAGTATCTATATGATCAAGGTTTTAAGATAGGTTTTGCTGATAGTAATCTATACATTAAAATAGAAGGTGAGCATCAGTTGATTGTTGTGGTATATGATGATGACATAATATTTGGAGGTAAAATTAAAAATATGACAAAATATTTTTTTGATAATATGAAAAAAATAATTTGAGATGTCTATGCTTGGAGAATTGTCATTTTTCTTAGGGTTGCAAATATTTCAGTCAGATAAAGAATTTTTTATATCTCAAAGTAAATATGCCAAGGAAATGATGAAAAATTTGGTTTTGAGGATTGTGCACTAGTTAGCACACCAATGGGTACAGGGAACAAGAAAAGTAAGGATGAATATTCACTTGTTACATATCAATATTTGTATAGATATATGATTGGTAGTATTTTATATTTGACAGTATCAAGGCCAAAAATCATGCATGTAGTAGGCATGGTTGTGAAATATTAGGGAGCCCTGAAGGAGAGTCATGTTTAGTTGGTAAAAAGAATATTTACATATGTCAAGGGGACATTGGATTATAGATTGTGGTATCCTAGAGGTAGAGATTTCACTTTGATTGCTTATACAGATTTAGATTGGACAGGGTGTTTGGATGATAGAAAGAGTACAAGTGGAGGAGCTTCCTTCCATGGTGATAGCTTAGTATCTTGGCTAATCAAGAATTAGAACTTAGTATCACTTTCTATAGCTAAAGTAAAATATATTGAAATGGTGTTGTGTTTTACTCAAGTGCTTTGGATGAAGCAAACTTTAGAAGACATCAAAGTAAAATATGATGAACCTATTTTTATTTTTTGTGACAACACAAATAAAATATGTTTCTATTAGATATCACTTCTTGAGAGAGTAGGTTACATATCAGCAAGTTAAGTTGGAATATATCAGTACTATAAAATAGATTGCAAATATTTTCACAAAGGCACTACCAAAGGACACATTTGAGTATCTATGAGAAAATTTGGGAGTAATTTCTTTTACTTCCTACCATTGAGGATCAACATCATTTGAGGGGGAGCTAAGTGTTATCTCTAGTATATACCCTTTGCCATTGATGTCAAAAGAGAAGAAGTATATGAATAGGTAAATAAATAGGTATAAAGAACAAGTACATGATGCTATAGTAAAAGGGAGTTATTGTATGTTTTCATTGGTAGTATGGACAGGTTGACAGTATAGGTTTTAGGATGTGGCAGTTTTAGGTTGAGGTTTCCATCAATGACAAAGGGAGAGATTTTTAGAAATATTGTCATTAATGTCAAAGGTGTTTTTAATGTTTATACTATGGTTAAAGTGTGTTGATATTTATTTAATATTAATGAATATATTTTTGGTTTCATAAAGTCAAAAGAGGGACCATGAAGAAGTCAAAGAGTCATGAGATAAAGATAAAAGAGGTAAAGGATGCATTTTTCCATGAAGGGTCATCTTGAGGAGTTTAAAGAGTCACCAAGTGAAGACAAAAGAGGAAGGGCACATTTTTTTATGAAGAGTCACTAAATAAAAACAAAAGGGGAAAGGATTCATTTACTCATGAAGGGTCACCATGTGACTTTTCAAGTGAAAGGATTCAAAGGGTCATGCAAGTTTGGTACTATTTTTCATGTGGATTTAAGGGTCATAAAGGGTGAATGCCAAAGGTCATTTAGAAAGCTATAAAAGAAGGCTTGGGAAGCTATTTTTAATATGTAAGAGTGTGCATGTTTTGTAATTATTTTATATGAAAAAAGAGGAGAGAAGAGAAAGATATATAGTAGATTTCTATCATTTGTTGAGAAAGTAACATTGAGAGATAGTTGTGTTTTATAAATAAAAGGGGTTGGTGCTCCTTTGGGTTGGTGCTCATAAATCATTACTGTGTTAGTGCTCAGGAAAGGGGTTAGTGTTCCTACAAGTTGGTGATTGTGAAATTTTTAATTTGAGTTGGTGATCATTCATATACTTGAGATTATTATCCATGGTTTTTTCCACATTGGATTTCCACATAAAAATTTGGTGTCTCTCTCTCTCTCTCTTGTGTTGTGCATGTTATTGTTTCAGTCTTATTGCATATCTTGAATGTATGTTTAAGTCGAGTTTGATTAAGTAAAAGTTTTATAAGATATATTATATACTAATTCACACCCCTTCTCAGTATATCCCATGCTTAATAATAAGATCAAATTTTTAATATACAGAAGTTCCAAGAAAGTAAAGCAGTGACAACCATCAATATGTCTGAATCATATGGACCCACTATGATTGAAATAATCCAAAATGTTTCTAAGTCTTTCAGGAAAGTGTAGTATTAGGATGATGATGTGTGTCATCATCCCACTCATCTAGAGTCTACACAACATAAATAAGGAGTAAGACACTCCTAGGGAAGTAGAGCATCAAGATATTTCCAAGTACCCTCATCCTATTTACTCAAGCTAGTTCAAATATTAAGGACAATATGATACCCCCAAGGAGAGTGAGATTGTGGGATTTCACCATCTTGAGGGCCCAAGATAGTAATAATAATAGAATAATATAGATAAATAAATATGAGGAATCGGGGAGGTGAAATTTCACCAAGTGCCCCTGAAATTATATAAAGGTCTATAAATAACAAGCCAATGCTTCTAAGAGGAGAGGGAAGTCACCAAGTGTCAAATGAAAGGTTAAAAATCACTTAGGGATAGTAAGGAAATAAAGTCACCTAAAATTAGATATCGGAGATGGTGTA
Organism: Torreya grandis; assembly: GCA_037957365.1. Lineage (NCBI taxonomy): Eukaryota > Viridiplantae > Streptophyta > Pinopsida > Cupressales > Taxaceae > Torreya > Torreya grandis. The sequence goes on along the minus strand of JARHVA010006678.1, from coordinate 601,663 downwards.
TCAAAAATTAAATTCAAATATGAAAAAAGCAAAATCAATCCACATGAATTAACTAACTACATTCAATTCAATAAAATAAGTGAATCTAAATGGAAATATATCCAACTAACCAAGCCAATTACAATCACACTTCCATAGAATTAACAATTTTAAGTATGAAATCAAACTATGGCCTAATTAAGTAGTATTCACATAGATATGAAGAACCAAAGATTAAGTTTATAGAAAAGGCTTCTTCTTCAAAGTTACCACCTCCCACCTCTACACATTCTATTTTAGGGTCAAACCAATACATAGATACTAATTTTGATGAAGTGGATCTCAATCATGGCTTCAAGCACTACTCGGCCATTTGGGAGGAAGTTAAGCTAGTAGAGCCCTATGTCCCTAAGGAATAACTCTCGACATTTGCATATAGGTATAGATAAGATTTGGTATCAATCAAATTAGTGGGCCTACACGACACAATGATAAAACTAGAGGTAATGGCTTACATAGACCTATTTATGATTTGTTTATAAATGGCCAATTTTATGGCAAAATTTTGCACGTATGTTAAAATAGCACACATGTGTCCTAAATTAATAAGTGTGATTTTTATAAGTATTATCAACTCCCCAACCTAGAGGTAACCTATAACCAATCTCTAGTTGACCAATGAATGTTAGCCAACAATGTTACTAAAAGGATTTATACCAAGAACATTTCTCAATAACATTGAAAGTGTAAAAATGAAAACAAAAAAGAAGATAAATTACCTCTCAAGGTGTAAACCATAAGTTGAGACAATATTTTAAAATGTGAAATCAAATGTATCATAAAAAAATCTATGTAATTTTATTAGGAGACTTGCTACTAAAATCTCCACAAGTACAAGATTGAATCAAGAGAAAAAGAGAAGAATAGAGAGAGAGCTATGAGATTCTAGTGAGAAAATGAAGAGAGGAAGGGATATTTTATATACCTAAAGGAAGAGAATATGATTTAAAAAGAATCCTATTATTAACTTACAAGCCTCATATGTGTGTGTTACTTATAGCCTAATCTCTTAGAAAGTGAAGGGAGGTGTGTGCCATGTAGAAGAAGGAGAGTTATATGCGAGTAATTATAAATCTAACAAGTGGATTAGGGAGGTGAGTGGCACCTCATAAATGTAAAAATAAATTATATTTATAAATACAACAAATACACACATAACCATGACTTAAGATAAACCTATAAAATTAAGAAGGACCCAAATAAATTTATTTTTCTAACACTTCTCCTTAAGGTTAATTTGGGGTTATAAGGGTTACAAAAGTGGACAGAACCTTTTGCAAGCAAATAAGGGAGTTGAAATTACATAATACTCCTCCTTAATAGAAACTTTCTTCAATAAAAATTATAAAATTTTAGATAGAAAAAAGAGAAGGTGCCACCAAAAGTCTCAAAGAAGAAAGTGTGATCACCAAGAAACTTCAAGAATATTCTTCGAACAAGGTGGTCAATCCATCATGGAATAAAGACCAACGAAAAGGAGTAATGATCAACAAACCTAAAAGACAAGCAAGTTAACACTAATATTTCAATTTAAGTCACTAATATGCTATCAAAATATAATTTGCATACATAAAGTACTAAAAGTAGATGTACAACTAGATAAATTATAGCAAAGACAAATTCCATCATAAAATGTATAAACTTGCATGAAAATAAATTAGTCAAAATAATCAAAGCATATATCCTATGCAATAATAAGCAAAGAATGAAAAAATATATTTAGATAATCAAAATGGAAATAATGAAAATGTGTCACTTTCAAAAGATATTTTAGGTGAAGCATTAAAAAATTTATCACAAGAAGATATATCAAAGTCTCTAGAATATCCATAATTTTCTTTATGAATCTAAACAATTTTACCCTTAGAGATAGGATATTTAGTTATTTTTTAAAATTGAAAAGTGTCGTGCATGGATTTACCATAAGATTTGTATGAGTGCAATTTTCAACATTTATATATATGATGTTCATGTTTTCCACAATACACATAAGGTTTAGCAGTTTTAATCAAAGCATGAGCATTAAAAGTAATATAATTAAAAGAAGTTGCATTATAAATCCTTCGATGTAGAGGAAAATAAGATTTTGAATTTACATTAGAAGAATTTGAATCATTATAGCCAAGACCTTTAAATTTTGCATTATATTTAGGCAAAATAGGTTCAAGAATACTTGTTTCACACTACCAAGCCCACCACCCGTGTAACCCATACAGTGCATGGTTTTAAAACCGGGATTGGTAGAAAGAGTGTGCACATGAGGTTGAGTTTGTTTAGAAACAAAAGGATATCGATCATCATTATAACTATTATTATTAGAAACATATGCAAATTTATCATTTAGAGCATCAATAGAGTTTTGCATAGACTCTGCATGAGTAGTAAAAGAGTTTTGCTAAAGCAATAATAATGTCATTTTGATGTTTGATTGCATGTTTAAGAACATAAATTTATTCATTTTGAAATGAAATGGCTTTCATAAATTATTTGAATGCTAAGAAAATAGTTAATTTAAAATCTATATGAGCTTAGAAAGAAGCAAATTGAAGACCAAATATACGATTACAAGCTCGAAAAAAACCCAATAACACTAAAAATAAACTTGCTAGCCAAAAATTATTCAAAATTAATAAACTTATAAATATAAATCCATATCAAAATACCAATTTAAAAAAAAATAATTATAATATTAAATTGTTTTTAATAAGAATTTTTTTTTTTTTTTAAAACAAATAATTTGATTTGATTAAAAAAGACTAAATGTTTTATGAAAATACCTTTTTTTTAAAAATATAAGTTTCTTAAAAGTTTGGAATTTTATCAAAACAAATCACATTCCACGTGGAGGTTAAAAAGACTTTTTTTCCCATAAAATTAAAAAGAATATTTTACATGATTTGGATTTCTACGTTAAAAAAATCTTTGAATTAAAAAAAAATGTTTTTACTTTTAATAAAAAGATTGTTTTTACTCCACCTGTTTTTTTTTTTTTTTTTTTTTGAAAAAGATAAAAGATTCTCCTTTTGTTCTAAATAAAATATTAAAAAAATTGAATGATTAAGACTTGCGCCACATGTCAATAAAATGATCTTATAAAAGAATTTTAAAGTATTCCAAATTTAAATCATTCCAATTTTAGTTTTTTTATTTAACAAAACCATGAGAACAATAACACCACATACATCTCAAGGAAAAAGTAGTGTTGTTTTTTTTTGTTTTTAAAAAAAATAATAATAATAATAAATAGGATTATCTAACATTGAGAAAAGTTATGAAGTATAGAATAAAGAATTACAAATGTTTTAACAACACCAAAGAAATAATAACGATTGAAAAATAATAAAATGCTCTTCCATGGATTTAAAAAATGATTTGTACAGTAAAAAAAATAATGACACAATTAACATATACTTGAAATTAAAAAAGAATGTAGAATGTGGTGTTATCTCGAAAACTTAGGAAGGACCTAAATAAGATTAATTGTCTTACATTTACTAGCAAGTTGTAGGAGGTGGCACATGATCGAACCACTTTCAAGTTCAATGGACTCATCTCTACCATCCCAATTGCCACCTTCAGGCTAAGAATCAGGTTTGACATGGCCCTATTAAACAAAATCTATGGTTTCCCAATAATAACCTATGTCAGTGAGGTTTGGATTCCCCTATTTGACACAATCCTCACCTCCACCAAGGTCATTACCATTGGGGAAATCATCAACACTAATTTCATTCACCAAGTTAGTAGTGTAGACAATGGCGAGATGGCAATTTCTATATCATGTCCTATCTAGTGGATGTTATAATTGGAACAATCCACTCAAATTTCAAAGAACCTTATGAACCCTCCCCTAAATATCCTAAGAATAGAATTTTTGATGAGTTCAATATCATCCACATCCATATATTTAAGAGTAAAATGACCAATTAATAGAGACCTTCTATCCAACAGTGTACTAGGCCGTTCATGGCAAGGATATGCCTAAATTATATGATCATATCAGAAGGACTCTTAAAAAGATTGGTATTTATTAGCTCTACCTAGACTGAACAATCATCAAAGTAGAGGTAACCAAGGTCCTTCCCATGTTTCTTCCTTAGTTAGTGATGGATAAGGTGGAAAAGTAATAAATTATAGCTCAATTGGCAAATTTTGTAGATATCAATATGAAGAGTACTAGATAAGGAGCAATACATCCAACACCTATCAGCATTGGCTGAATCCAATACACCAAATGGGAACATTTCCACTTGGTGGGTAGGACTAAAACTTCTTATTATTTAAAATGGGCACCCTAAAGGTAGTGGGATCTAAGGAAAAGGGTAAGGAACCATCTAGACAAACTCAAAGCAAGGATAAAAATTGACTATGACCATGTGTCATATCCATATGATAAGGTGTTCCTAGATGCTATAAATGATATAAATATTCAAAATAGGATGAATAAGGTAAATATGTTGATGGTGGTGGCTAGGCATATATGGTACAATCTAAATACCACCAAGAAGGATTCTTGAATAATTGAGAAAGAGCATTGGGATTCAAATCCCCCTCCTAGACCTCTCTCATAGATTGGAATTCAAGGATAGGATCAAGCAAATCCATCATAACATGATTCTATGGGATATGAACAATAAATAAATTATATATCTCCTCAATATCCCATCTTGGTGGCCACCATAGTAACAACCACTATAGTGTCCACTTCCACTCACCAGGATACCACTACATCAAGTATTGCACGCATAACTTAGCCTAGTGGGCTATTTTCTATGTTGAATTTCCCTCCATTTTTGGTAGCCCAAAAGGTAAGCCTCCCATGTTTCCTCTCCCCAATTTATAGCTTACCTGCTTCCTCAGTTCCACCTCCATCAACCACTACTACCATTACCTCATCACCACCCACTACCCTATCACTTTCACTTGTTGCTTCACCTCCATCAACAACAAATACCACTCCCATTAGGCCACCTTTAGTATACCAAAGAAAGTCTAATTCCCCTTCTATTTTCCCTCAGGGTACTCAAACAAAGGGAACATTAGAGGAGAAATCAAGGGTAGAAAAGGATAAAAGAAAAGGTTCCAAGGAAATAGAACCTGTGGAGATCTCAAATAATAGTAAGGATGATAAAGAGAAGCTAGTAGAAGGAGAGTGGTTCATTGAAGAAGAATGTGAAGATATAACAAAAACCTTCTTGTTAGTGACCATTAGTGAGACCATAGAGAGTGACCCCAAAGATGAATGGTTTCTAGAATAATCTTACTTTGGAGACACTATGATTTTGAAAACCAATTCAAGTTCCACTAAATTACTTCAAGACCAAGGTGGAGATAATGAAGATGAACTAGAGTCAAAACATCTAGCCTCAACATAAGGGTAGTTAGTGGGTATATCCCTAGCCTTCATACCTCCCAACATAATAGTGGTGTCTATAGAAACAACTCCTTAGATTGTTTCTACACAAGGGGTGAGTGCACAAGCTTTTCATTCCCTATCTATTGTAATAATTGCTTTTGTCCCAGTTGGTCTTGTAGCAACTATTCCTCATGTTTTGGATTCTTTAGCCCAATAAAATAAGGCCCAAATAATTATAGGGCCCATTTTTCAAATATCAACCCCAATCCCCATAATTTAGGCTATCGAACCCTTAAGCCAAAATTTCAAAGGACCTATTAGGGCCACCCATACATTCATAACTAATTATCTACAATTTTTTTTAATATCACTCCTACCTATACATTCTTTGCTATTTCAATCGCTTAGTCCTTTGGACTTAATAAATAGGATCACTTTCAGATTCTAGTCTCCTCCATCATTTGTACTTCCATAATCACTCCTTATCCCTCCATCTAATTGGGCCTTACAATTGGTCAGGTGGCCCAAGTAGAGTCTACCACCATTACATTAACAAAGGGGTTAGAGAAGGGGAAATGAATAGTAAATATAGTGGATGCAAGAAGGTCATTAGATGGAGAAGAGTCATTCCTCTTTTCCCTCATTTAGGAACATATTCTCTTAATCCCATGATTCCCCTTGGGTAGTCTCCCTCTTCCACTCCCACAGGCCAAGTAGAACCTTCACAATAACCAGTTACCTTGAATATACCTGAGTGGATCTAAAAGATGCAATAAATAAAGGTGGGCAAGCATGACTTGGTCATTATGGATCAACCCATAGTCAAGTTTCACTTCAAAAATGAAATTAAGACGATGATAGAGATAAATAAAAAACCAATATTGGATAAAGGATAGCAAGTGGAGTTGGAACAAAGAGAAGGTGTGTTCCAACTTATAAAAAATGAAACACTCTCCCCTCTGACTTGGGAGGTCGTAGGGAGGACCCTTATACTTTTATATACTTTATAGGGGGAGTAATATAGGAGATGTTTTGAGGATATGATCAATATATGGAGGCCTTCTAGTAAAGGATCACCATTTATCCTCTAAGGGACTTCATAGGTAGTTTGTATGGAGTAACCCATAAGCTATATGATCTCCTCCAATTAGTAAGAGATGCAAAGAAGTAATCCTAGCCTAAATGAGGGAATTTATTTTCAATTATAAAGAATATGAACAATATGTAGGCTAAGCTTTATTTTTTGGGCTGAGAAACTTGAGACAATGCCTTTAGTCACTTGAATTTGATAATTACCCTAGAGGTTACATGAATCCAAAACTATGTGGTCACTAATAGAGATGGCTTGATTGAGTGGCATCAAGAGATATAAAATTTAGTGCAACAACTCACTAGTTATGAGGGGTAATCCATCACCATTTTAGGGGAAATGAGAGTTGATGGTGTGATTACCTAGAGTGGAGAATTTTTCCTTAAGAATATCTTTGAGGACCTCCTACAAATGGTTATAAAGACTTTTAGAGTAGACGTTGAGGGCATAGTATATAAGACCCATGATGACCTACAATAATTGATATTTATTTTAGAAATAGGGTCCTTGGTACAAAGACTCTTTATATGGATATCAATGCTACATTGAAGGCACACAAAAATTTAATGGAAAAGCTCCCCTAACTCTTCAAGAGATCCTTGATGGACTTCAGGATGATAGAGAATGATTTTTAGGTAAGCAATGCTCTCTATTCTCAAATTCAAGTAAGTATGATTCTCAAGCCACATCACTCCCACTAACTATCTTGACTACACCAACATCTTCAATGATCAGGCCCACCATTAAAATAATTTTGATGGTAAAAACTGCCAGAGTATAGGTTTCCACCACTATAATTGCTTCATCAAAGTTAGTGGTATCATAATTTTGTTGTAACATTTTTTATCTATTGGTGGCATTTTTTCCAAGTGTCCTCTATGTACTCCTTTGGGAGATATTTTCTAAAATAGATGTAAAAGTTGAGAACATATTGAGTGATGAGCCCCCCTGCCCCCATCCCAAGCCTATATATACATGTATCTCCTACATTCCAAAGAAAAAAGAAATTTTGGCATATCAATATCGATAAGGAATCCTTCAGGTTGTTCTACAATTTTATGTTATATGGTTGTCTCTTTCATTTCTATGTTATAGTGTTTATGCATTTGATCTAACCACTAGATTAGTCTTTATTTATATATGCAATATCCGTTTCAAGTAGCTTGTAATCAATTAATAAAATTTTATCAATTGAAATGTGCAGTGTAAATTTAGTTAATATATCTTATTTTCTAGTAATAATAAAGCTAAGTTACTCTTTGGAAGTTGTGTGGAGACACCATTTGGTGCAACTTTTTAGACTGATCCATAGCTAGTAGAAGATGCTCTTTGGTATTATTTATAATCTTAAATTTAAGATATGTTATAATAGTCTTGATAATAAGAAATATTTAGTTAATAACTTGGAGATAACTACATCGTATCCCTTAGACTCTTTAACTATGTTTATCAACTTTGTGTGTTAAATTAGTAGTGTACAAACATTAGTTCTTTGATGTTTATCCTTGTCCTAAAGCTGGTTGTAAATAATTCATGTTATCTATTTATAGATCCCCTTTTTTCCCTTCCCTTACCCTCTATTTTTAGTTTTTTTAAGTCACATCCACTTTAGATTAAATCCATCATCACCCCATTTCATTCAAGTAGAGATAGGATCTAATCCATATCTGAGTCAACTAGGTTAGTAGTTACATTGCTCACCGCTATCCACCACTAGTCATTTCAAGACCCAATACCAGCAACTTGAGCACCAAATTGAATCCAACCTTAAAAAAGATCCCAAAATGTTATAGGCTACCTCTTATGTGTTTTTTGGTGTGTGTAAAACTCATATCAACATCCATCTCTAGACAAATCCAACAAAACTCATGTTTGATAAGTTTAGTAAGAATTGAAATTTACCCTTTACTCATACATATTAGTTCATCTTCATGTTACTTTTGAAGTTTTGATGTATCTTTTATACTTTAATTAACTAAAATATATCATATCTCTCTTTCATATAATTATTACAAATTAAAAGTCGTATGTTGTGCAATAATTATATGAAAGGGATAATCATCATCACTAATGTATGTTGTGCAATAATCATCACCTATAAAATAGTTGTTAGTGAATCTATAGAATTTTAAAATAATAGTTTCATTATACTTGCATAAATTATGTTTCCACATCTCATATATATAATCATATCGATAACATCATCAAAAAATAGAGATACATGGAATTCCATCACATTTATAGTCATCTAAAGTGCATAAATTTAAAAGTAACATGAAAATAAAATAACAATAAAGTCACTAAAATAATCTAGAATATCTCTATATATAATAAATGTCCAATTTTTAATACATCATGTCTTATTACAATTCACATTTGTAAGGGTAAAGTGAGTATAATAACCCATTTTTTTAAAGATACAATAATTATTCTAATGTCTTATTGGAGGCTACCAGCCCCCTCTAGAAGCTGAGTGTTTGGGACTCATACTCATCATATTATTAGAAGAACCCAAGGTAGAGTAATGTCATAAGATATGGCTCTTAACCGTATGATGTATTTATCTCATACCCACTTGGGAGGTTATACCTCCCACTGTCTATCAACTCAATGCATCCTAACTTCCTCTAGACCCAATGATACCACTTAGAGTCTTCACATGAGACTCTAGGCCTAAAATCATCCCTCTCACATAAATTACCTCCATATTAATGATAATTAATGAAAAAACATTATTTTGCCTACCTATATTGATAATAAATACTTGTATCTACTAGGAGGTGATCCCAACTAAGACTAGTGCCCATGTGAAAATAATTAACCACAATGTCTTTGATCATGTTCTTCCACTAATTAGTTGAATATGAAACCATATAACATGAGTAGACATTATATCTCCATTAATATAAAAAAATACATAAACTAAGTAATAACATGGAAAGAAACATGATAAATAACTAAAGTATAAAAATCACTATTTTACTTAGATCACCCTCCTACCAATCTAGGTCAGATTCTTCATTAAAAATCATCTCAACCTCCTCCTCCTCTCTTTTTAAATCAGCTCTAGTAGGTTCCTAGTCACCCCTATAGCATCTTGATCTCTATATTCTCCTCCTCTAGCATGTGCTTATTACTATAGCTAAGGAACTACCTATGGTCGTGGTGGTTTTTATTATTTCTAGGGATCCTACTATAGTGGTAGTTTATATCCCTACTACTCACCTCCCACTAGAACTATAATGACCACTTTAACCTATATATTATGTTACCCTATTTCTTCTCCTCCTCAAGGTATTCCCCTAATATAGACATGATAGTAGTCATAGGTGTGATGGGATGCCATCCAAATCTACCTAATATGGCATCCCTAATCTATTGTTTCCCCTTGAGCACTACCTAGGTCATAAGAAGATTAGCTATGTATTTTAACTCAATCTATTATGGTACCCTATCTATGAAGTTCACCTCTATCTATAATTTCCTATCCCTCACTTGTGAAACACTATCACAAGTTTCAAGAGTAGCCACCTCATTTTCCCATTATCTTGCCATACCCTTATATCCCAAATTTGCCATATCTATTATTATCAATGTGCCCACATCTCATTGAAAGTCTCAAAATTATGCCATGCCTTTAAAAAGTAAGGATCCATTCACTTATATACCCAACTCATGATAAATTTAGGGTGGTTGATGGATAAATTACCCAACCTTGTGATCTATTAGACATCCATTTAAGTCCTCACCAAAACCTCTTGTGCTCATGATTTTTTTTTGTATCTTCTCATCTATCCCCCTAATAATGGGCACCTAGATTTATAATAGGCAATATGTCCCTTTATCTCCCTCTAGTCAGAAGGTAAAGATCCCTATAATAACCTTACATAGGTTTAAGATTGCTACCCACTCCACCCCCACTAATCTAACTCTATAATTCACACTCAATTCAAGTGCATCTACATAATTAAATTAGTTATCCAAAATAACATCTTCACCTATGCTCATGGCCTATCTTAATGTCACAACCCTACCTATAGTTGGTAGGCATAACATTGCATAAACATATGTTAGAGTGATACTCCACTCTCTCAGGGCCTATGGGAATCAAAACATGTTTTGGTCTATGTCCAATAGGTGAAAAAGTCCTAAATAAACTTGTCTAATGGGGAAATTATCCCCACCTGTGTAATCCTAAGTATCCCCACTCTTTTTATTATGGCCAACTTGTCAACCATCAACTACCTTATAATCCTAGGAAACCACTCTTACTCCTTTGCTTTGATTTATTAGATATATACTCCCTAAAAAAATAAATTAAAAATAGATTTAATCAATTTCATTACCTTAAAAATTAATCAAACCCAACCCTTTTCACTATGTTGAAACCACCACCTTATGTAGGTGGTGGTTACATATCTACTAGTCTGCATAAAATGGTAGTTTCATGAGTTTATTATGGAAATTACGTAATAACTATAACTCACTAACAAAAATAGAACCACCTAAATAATATTACATAACCACCATGTATAAAATTTAATCATAAAGTATGTGAGGACTGATTGTTATGTCTCAACACCAATAGTTCTACCAGCCAACCATGACTACCCCAAAAACCTCAACCCAAAAATAAACCAAATGTCAAAAATGTTAACATTTTTATAATGTATCTTTAATCTTGTATCTACTTTCAAAATTAACTAATCTAAATGATTTTTAAAATAAAATTTTCAAATTATGTCAAAAATAAAAAAAGTGAGTAGAACTTGCCCATCCCTAACCTGATCTTCTTACCAATGGTATGTTTTCTATCTCTCCTCACACTTTTCAATTTGAATACTTTCTCATCCAATTCCATCATATTAAATATATAGCTCAAATTTTATAAATCTCAAATGCAAAAATGTTTTTTAATTTTAGAAAGTTTAAAAATAAATAGTCCATTTTACTAGAAGTTGAATTTTTAAAACTTTTCACTTTTGTAAATTTTCCTTCAAAAACTACAATTTATCACATCATGAAACATATTAAATGACTAAATAACCTAAAACATATCAAATTAATGTGTGTGTGTGTGTGTGTGTGTGTGTGTGTATGTGTACACACACACATACATACATATACATATATGTATGTATGTATATGTATGTACATGTGTGTGTGTGTATACACACACACACATATATGTAGTGTTATTTTAAGGTTTGTTGTTGTTCATTTTTGTTCTTGAAAGTCAAAACCACTTAACACTGAGCCCAGTCTCTCAAAGGGATTGTTTACATAGTATCCCCATCCTAGCATACATGGTAAGTATACTTTTCTATGTTTTTATTAGTTATAATGTTTTCTACTTTCTCTTAAAATAACGCTTCATTCCCATTTTTTTATTTCAGGTCATAGAGCTATATGGATGGATTTATTATGATATGTAGGTAAGTAAGTTAATCTTCCTAATATTAATTTTAATTTTAGTGCACCACTTAGTAAAAAACCCTTTCTAATTCTTGATAAGTCATCTCACTATGGGGGCAATTTATATGCACCCAAATTATACACGGTGAAATATTTCATGATAAATATAATGATGATGTAATGATCTCTATAGACACTTCATTTTAATCAATTCCATATCCAAATTGAAATCAAGAGTAAATTTCCATAATCTCATGCAAATATAAATAGAAATAACCAATAGACCTATTTACCTGCACAACTATTGTTTTAACCCAAAATCACAATGGCACATCTTTTTGGGTTAATAAATCATATTTCATCAATTATATTATCTAGGGCATCCTGAATCAAACCAACCCTTTGTAACTATTATTATAGGATAATTAAATGAATATTTGATCAACATAATAACATTTAAAAGTATACCATTCTTATAATTACTGAGTAATCACCTTGATTAATTACTAATGTAAAATTCCATGAATTTGGAATTATCTATTTTATTAAAATCAAAAGGAATTATTTCCTCACATAGATGATGTCACTCAAGGAAGTAAATTAGAAAGAGGAGGAATGCAATCATGCTCTTACACACCATTCCTCTTACACATTTATTACACACTCTAAGAGGACTAATGACTGCACTTTCCTTCCAAATTCTTTCCGCACTCATAAAATGCCTTAAATTTCATATCTTACACACTCGATGTGTGTGATCATGATTTTTAGGACTCATCTTCCACCATTAGTATTGATCTTAGATCAATGGTCACAAACATTCAAAAAGTATACCTTTGGCTATTATAGACAAATGTCTTCATGAAAACTCACTTTGAAAAATTATATAAGGATCTTCAACCAATTCTCATGCCAAGCCAAGCCAAGAATCAAGTGTAGATAGGGAAAGGTGTTTCCCACATATGGAATCAAACATTTTCAAAGACTTCATAGTCTACAATCTGAGCTCAACCTCTTCAAATTAGTTCTCAAGAAAATATTCAAAGGAGGTATAAACTTGGTCTTTGTCTTCTAATTTGAATTTCTTGATTGTTTTCCATATAACTCAACTAAGATATTATGATTGAGATTTTAGCTATTCAAGTTTATTTTGATTTCATTCACTAAAAAATTGACTAACCTCTTTTAGATTTCTAATCTACATAATGTCACACCTAGTGGAACTTGATGCACCCCACTAGTTCTTTTATACCATTAGCATTATTCTAATTACCATAATTAACATAGTAACTATTTTAATTCACCTTTTTCTTCAAAAGGAATTTATTCTTTGTTTTTGGTGAAATCAATGAATTTGACCTACTAAACAGTGACTTCACCCCTAAAAATGGTGAATTTTCCCTACCAATCAATGAATTTGACTTGCTAATTGGTGAATCACCCTTTTAAAATTTACGTTCTATTCTATGTACATGTTTCACATAAATAAAATGGCTCTATAAATGGTGAATTTGACCTACCAATCAATGAATTCAACTATTAATCGATGAATTCACCCTTTCACACTTTTTTTTATATTCTATGTGTAGGTTTCAAATTAGATAAATGGATCTATAAATGGTTAATTTGACCTACCAATCAAAAAATTTGACATGGTAATCAATGAATTCACCCTTTTTTGATGTATTATTTTTTAAATCATTGAAATTACTATGTAATTAATGAAATTGCTATGTATTCAATGAAATGTCCATATAATCAATGAATTTAACTTGCTAATCAGTGAATTTGCCCTTTCATAATTTCTATTTTATTTCATGTGTAGATTTAAAATTGGTGAAATGGCTCTATAAATGGAAAATTTGACCTATTAATCAATGAATTCACCCTTTCAAACTTTATATTTTGTTTTGTGTGCAATTTTCAAATAAAAAAATTCTATGTAATCAATGAAATTGACCTTTCCTATGTATTGGTAAAATTTCTCTTCTAAGAAAAAATTGAGACCTTAAAACTCCAAATTTATTGCCTATCTTAAAATTTTGATTATTTATGTTGTAGGACCTTGATCAAAAAGTGGGTTTTAGATTCAAATCAAAACACATTTATTTTATACAAATCTCAATTTAAGATTAAAATGAATTCACATTTTCATTTGGGTTATAAGAAAAACTTGTTTATTTTCCAAGTTATTTCCTTTAGTATAAGTTTTTTCTTCTTGTTGATTTAGTGTCTTGTGGGGTACTTTTCCATGTGTGTTCTCCCATTTAGGTTAACCTAGAAACACAAATTTCTTATTTCCCTTCTAACCTTGTTTTCTTTTGACTACATGGGGTGGAGTTCATACCTTCTCATAGATCCTAAGGGTGCATTGACTAAGAAGTCACATCCTAGAATCATACCAACACTATTATCTAATAAGGTATACAAATTGAGGTTACATCAATGGTATATTAACTGAAATGTCCCTCAGAGCTTGAGTTTTTTTATAACACTTCACTAAAATCTTATAGCTGAAGTGGTTGCGAAGAGACTAGACCTTTGGGTGAATGGATCATTAAAATCAACATCTAATTGATGGATATTTTTATACCCACATGTTGTACAGTATATCAGGACCATATATAAAGCCAAGTAAAAACTTTTAAGACCTTATTTTACCATGAAACATTCATTGATGTGGGGGTGTAAAATTAATATCACCTAAAGATTGTCTTAATCATACAAACCTTTTAAAAGAAGGTTGGGATTAAAATATCACTGATAAATACAATGATTTATTTAAATAACCTTACATTTTATAAATCATGTCTCAAGGCAAGTATATGAAAGGTTTGAATCAATGTGATGCAAACCCATTTTAGTTATTAGAATCATCTTGTAATACTTGTGTGTTCTTGGTTAATAATTTTGTCAAAACCTCATTCATATTTGAAACCAAATCATTAAAACCAAGTCCAAATCTAAACCATTTTTATACATGCACAACAAGGAATTACTCTACCAAATTTTTGTGTCACCAAAAGTAACATGTCAAACTTGGTCTAAATACCTACCTTTCTTTTTTAAACTATGTCATTAGGCTTCCTAAATCAAAATCAAAGCCCTACCCTAATTCAAATTACAAATCTCAAACCAAATAAAGACTAAGGTTCTAAATTATTATCCAAGTTGTGCCACTGTGTCATTTAATTTAATTTATATTTATTTCTGAATTCTAAATTTCAATTCTAACCAACTTTATTTTCAAATTCAAACCAATTCCAATTACAAGATCAAGTTCCAATTCTAGTCAAACTATTCCTATTTTTAATTCTAGTTAAACTGTTCCTAGTTCCAATTCTAGTTGAATTATTCCAAACTCAACCAAAGTCAACTCTTTTTCAAAGACAAATTCAAAATTGTTCTAAAGTTGACAAATAGTTTAACCCATTTTATATGTCAAAGGTCTAAGCCTAGTTCAAACTTGATTTGGTATTGTATAAAATCACCTTTATTCCAATGTTCATACATTTTAGAGTTTTAAAGTTCCTCTAAGTAGTCAAGTTTATAACACCAAAGACTTTAAATTAGAAAAAGTTTAAATGTTTCCAAAATCCAAACATTAAACATTTTCACTTGAAACCATTGTACCTAAATCTTATTCCAACCTTTTGGGAAACATGTTTAATTCACATATCCTTGCTTTTTGAAACCATTTACATTAACTTACCCCTTTTATTGGGAATTCCAATTTGATATTTTACCTTGACACAATATATATGTCTTGATTAAAAACATTCCCAAGTGTTATTCCAAGTAAATTTACATACAAAATAAAGACAAGTTTAAAGTATCTAAGCCTCTTTCAAAACAAAGATCATAAACTAAAACATGCCTAAATACACACATAATGGGGCCATCTATAACCCATTATTTGATGAGGAGGTAGTTCACAACCCATATGGGTATGACCACTATGTAAAGGATGAGGAATATAAATAATACAATGCCAACATGCCATCTAACAACCAACTAGAACAACATAACCCATAAATTTAAGTCATACCACCTAGTGTTAAATAAGAACAATATAAACCATAACTTACACATGTACTGTTTGATATAGAATATAGACCTAATCTAATGTACCTTGTAAATGAACCACTTATTTTTGAATATATACATGATTAGTTTTCATGAAAACTCTTCATAAACAAGGATGAATGTCTTGTTATATTGTTAGAAATGGGGGAAAATTTCCCCCTAGATTTCCCATAAAAGATTTACACTATTTGGTTCAAGCATCCAAAGAAACACCTCTTGTATTATTATATAATTACGTAACTTATAACCAATATCAAAATTTTAGACTACCCTTTGATCAAGATCTTGTAGTGTTTAACAATGGAAAGGGTCAACTCATTGATCAATACACACCTAGAAATGAACCTATGAACTTTCAATTAACCTAGCATTGGCATAAGTTAACAGATCTGCATTCAAATATACGCATCAAGAATTCATAAGAACCATTAAAATATGGAATTCAGAACAAACAAGTGAGAGAGAAGCCAGGATAACAAAAGACAAGCAAATTTGGATAAACTTTATATAATTCCTTGCTTATATTAATTTCTCAAAAGTTACAATTGGTTTTGGCTCAAAAAAACTCCCCTCCTTTTATAATTGACAATACTCCTTTTATAGAATTATAATAAATATGTCAGTTAGTCATATCCAATTACAAATGTACAAGTGTTAGGACAATTTTCCTTTTTATAAAAGTGTTATAATACACTAGACTTTCCCAAATGGAATGATCTATAGGCACTGTGTTTTAAAATTTACACATGCCTTTATAAAAAGAATATTGCATTCTCAAAATATATAATTCTTAGCTACAAAAATAATATTCTTAATTTGACTAATATTTGGGACCCTTGTGCTACTAAAGTCCCCCACTATTACTATAAGATATTCATTGATATTTAATGTTGTTTTGTCTCTCCATCTGGATCTTCATTCAGTAATGTTACTCCTCAATTATCTCAAGGTTGACAATTGGTTTCAAGAAAATCTCCTTCATTTATCTTGCTAAACTCTATGGTCTTTATCTACCCTTTTTAATGCCTTTTGATGTTTATGGCTTTGCTAATCATTCCTTTTGTAGTTAGAATCA
This sequence comes from Torreya grandis, assembly GCA_037957365.1. Taxonomy (NCBI): domain Eukaryota; kingdom Viridiplantae; phylum Streptophyta; class Pinopsida; order Cupressales; family Taxaceae; genus Torreya; species Torreya grandis. Next base: position 584,602 of record JARHVA010006678.1, on the reverse strand, counting down.
TATCCATGATCCTATTATTATCAATAATAGTCTTACCTATGCTTTGGTTCCTTACCCCTTACATAAATTGGGATGCTCTTTTCTTGAATTCATCATCTATAATTAGACCAATTGAATTAGTTGTGGTAGGATCCTTGACTAATCTTCCTAGTGTGTACATTGCTCTATCCTCCAATTGTTTGAGATCATTTGAAATATCTCCCATTACAACTTGCTCACATCTTCCCTTGAAACATTTTTCTGAGCTATCATTTTTGGAAATTCTATTAAATTTATCACTAGTGGATTATAATTTAGATTTTAGGTTGAATTCTCTAGCACAGATGATAATTCAATCTTCTTTAGCTCAATTATAATGCTCATAAGGTCTAATTAGGGTTCTCATGTTTGCTAAGGTTTTTTTGAAGGTCTTCTTAGAGATTTAATGGTAATTAATTTTCTAACTCATATGAACTTTGTGCCTCATATTTTATTTAAATTACCTATTTATACCTTTGCCTTGCTGTGAATCTGAAAAATCTCTTGAATTGATTGGTCTAGCTTATGTGGCTCCATTGTGGCATATTTGTGGCATCCCTATAGAATTTTTGTGTCAACTTGATCTTTAATATTCAAAAAATGACTATTGTATTTTAGAAAAATTACTTCTTGATTTCACACCATTGGATCATCCTTGCACAAATTAATGAGGACCAATGATATCAATTTGAGAACTTGAATTCCATTGGTTTCTCACTACGTTCCCCATGGTTATGACACTTGTCACTTTTGAATTTAATCTGAGCTTTGTCTAAATGTCAATGTTGATCTTTCATCATTGATCTTGATTACATGGATCAGTCATGCTTTGTTGATCTTGATCTACTTAATTGTACCTCTTGCTCCATATACCATTGATCAAAATGTGTATACTCATCTGTGCATTATCGATATTTAAAAGATGTTAGAGATTTAATTTTTGGCCTATAACTATGTCACATTTCATCTCTATATTCATCTTGACTTTTCAACATTCATCACACATTGTCTAATCATCTTCACCCGATCAAACACACTCTATTAGATCTTGATTCACCAAGTCAAATGCCATTGGTTGTTGAGTTTTCTTTGGCTAAGATTTTTATACTTGTCACTTTCCCTCTTGTCTTGGGTCTTTGTTGAAATGTTGACTCGATACAGATTGTTGGATCAATCCTACCTGAGCAAACACATGTTGTTTATCTATAAAAAAACTCAAACTTTAACTTGTAGCATGTAGTTGTGCCACTTGTCATTTCTATATTTGTCCATCAGGTCCTTCACTTTTCAAACTTTGATTTTCACCATCAGATCTTCTCCATTTGATTAAACACATATTGGAGATTGTGATTCAAGTAATCAAATGAGATTGGTTCCTACAGATAATGAAAATACTTAAGTCAGAGCTTGAGAAACATAAAACTTAAGTTAAATTCTTAGACTAATGTTTCTATTTGTATTAATAAATATGAATAAAGTTCTAGGCTAAATTCTTGAGTTAGAAACATAATAAAAGGGACTGCACATTTGGTTAAACCGAGCTAAAATAAAAGTGAACAAAGGGGTCTTAGGATGTGAAAAACTTAGGACAAAGATTTTAGACTAAGGTTTTGGTCATGTTAATAAACACAAATAGGACCTTAGGATAAAATATAAAATAATTCAAATTAAAGTGTTCCCATGAAAATTTAAATGAAAGCTCATGCCAAATTTGAATTCAAAATGAGTACTTAGACTAATGTTTTTAGATTAATATTTTTATCAATTAAAATATGAATTCAATTAATAAATTACAAACCAAAAGCTAGTAAAATGGGTAATTTAACATTTAACTCAAAACCCTGAGTGTTTCCCATTTAAAATGAACTCCATTAAACCTACAACTTGAAACACAAATATCTAATATTAGCAATTTTAGATAAGATCAAACTAGAGCCATGAACAAATAAGCCAACCATACCATGGTGTGGATGATCTTTAAGTAAAGATGATGTGAAAACATGATAATGACACTCTAATCAAGTGAATTTTTAATTTTAAGGTACAAAATTTATACAATTTAACACAAGGGTCCCCATTTTATAGTAATGGGAGTAGGTTGACCTCAAAAAATGGTGACTTATGGGGGAACTCAGCAATATGATAGAATTTAAGAGACTCTGGTTTAGACTAATAATTAAGCTAATTATTCTACTTGATTAGTTACCATTATTTAGATCAATCCTTGGTTAAAATAGGCCTTACACATGCATAATTGGGATCAAATATTAATACATAGTTATGATATGTGTGTGCTTTGATTTCACTTACTGATTGTCATAGGATTTGGAGAACAACTTATAGATTCATTACTTTAACCATTAACATTGACATACAACATATTTGGATGTTAATTAAGAATCATGCTCTATCTTTGGGAAGGATTTTGTATTGATTTACTACCAACCAAGCATCCATAACCCTAATATAGATGCCTTTGGATCTATTCAAGGCCTTGTTCTATTGCCAGCTAGGCATCTATAGCCCTAGTGAAGATTAACATAAACACTTTTGCCTAGAAAGCTCCTGAATTTTGCAATAAGGTTCTTATTTTTTATATTTTTCAAGTGATTTTGAATTTCTAACAAAGGTTGGGAACTAGGTTAGCTAGGTTTTGGGATTTTTTCAAGTGTTTGATCTTCAGACAATCATCTTTGGTTGTAAACTTTATCCTAGGTAATTAATGTTTTTAAGTGCAAGCATGACTGTATCCTAATAATTTAAGCTTTCACCCTACATGTGAAATTCTTCTTAAAACCAAGCTTAGATTAGAACAAGGTTTAAAATATTATGGAATAAATAAATGATCCATTAGTCTTTACTAGTTTCTCTAAACTATAACATTAAACTCATATTTCAACAAGCCATGATTAACCAATTTTGAGAAAACATACATTCATTCTTAAAATATGAGGTTTATTGAGAAATTAGGTGAACTTTGAGTTGAGGTTTATCCAAAAGGACTTATTAGAAGTAAGTAACAAAGAAGAGAAGGAAAACACATAGATATAAATAAAAGGAATAAGAAAACAAATATATATATAAACAAGGGATAGGAAGGAAAAAATATAAAGAAACTAACCTAGCCTACATATACTAACTCTAACTAGTCTTGCAGTTTACTCCATGAAGACCCCAGGTGGGACAATAGAGAAGTAGTGCTTAAGGTATTACCCATTAGTAGATAGTGTGAACTTTACTCCTTGTAACTCTTTTAACTTCAAGGTATTGTCTATAAGTATTTCAAAAAATTGATAGTGACCTATCCACAAAGGTGTGAACTTCCCATGTTTACCCTTAGGCTCAGATGCCTTGTCCCAAAGAATAAGTAAGTTTCCTTGTCTAAACACCTTTATCTTTAAATGCTTATCAAACCATATTTTCACTATGGTTTGGTGCCTACTAAAATTAACAAAATACTCTTCTCTTGCATCTTCCATCTAAATAATGTCAAGTAACCTTGAGCTTAAAAATTCTTGATCTTCTTCCATGTACTATTGCATGAACCTGTAGGTTGGTAGTTTGAGTGTTATGGGAACTATTAGTTCTTGACCATATATAAACAAGAATGGTGATGTCTTGAGAGCTTGTTTGACTCTAATTTTATCTACCCAAAGGGAATACTTAAGTATTTTGTGCCATGTTCTATGTTTATTAGCTACAAATTATTTATAGAATTCATCAATTTCTTATTCATTGATTCAAATACTCTATTACCTTGAGGATAATGGTTTGATGAGAAATTGAGAATGATGATATTATCATATGCCCACTTAGTCATCTCAATGGATATAAAGTCAGATCTATTATCATATACTAGAGATATAGGTGTCCCAAACCTTGTGCATATGTTTTCTTCTAAAATTTTGATCACTTCTTTGGTCATGCACTATTTATTTGTCACTGCTTCAGTCCATATAGTGCAGTAGTCAGTAGTAGTCAGAACATACTTGTGACCATTAGAAGAATTAAGGTTAATGACCCCATAAAATCTAGTCCCCATTGGGCAAAGGATTGATAAATTATTAGTGGCTTTAGTGGCATAGTTACCTTGGACTATTTAATGTTGAAGACTTGACATGAGTGGCATTCTCTCACATGATTGTGAGCATCTTTGAAGATAGTGGGCTAGTAGTAACCAGCCCTTAATATTTTATGTGTTATTATTCTTCCAAATAGATGTCCACTTCCTAGATTTTCATGAAAGGTGCTCATGATCTCAGATGCTTCACTCTTGGAGACACATCTCAAGTATATTCCTTCAAAGTTCTTTTTGTACAACACTCCATCTTCTATCAAGAAATGGGTTACCTCGAGCCTTATATCTCTTCTTTGTTCTTTACTCAACATTATAGGATAATAGCCATTGATTTTTAAGTGAAAAATGGGATCATACAAATCATTGGGTCTAAAAATTTGTTGCTCTACATGTATAAAACTTAGCTTAAGATTAGTATTGGTAATCAACTAAATCAAACCTTGACACCTTAACAATTAGGTAGTCTTCATCTCAATGTCATATTATTGGAGCACAGACATCCACTTACCTCTCATTTCTCCTATTTCATTTTGACTTAGCATGAGCTTGGTGGAAATTTTTGGTAGGTTTGCATGCACCTTATTCCTAAGAATATAATGTTTAAAATTTTTCACTACCTTGACCAATTCACATGCTTGTTTGTTAACCAAAGAGTAGTTTAACTTATAATTTTTAAGTTTAGTGCTCGTAAAAGCTACTATATGGTCACATCCATCTATCTTCTGAGTTAGAACTATAGCTATTATATGATCTGAAGCAAAGGAGTAAAGATAAAAATCTTTAGTAAAATATAGACTTATCAGGGTTAGGGCTTGTCTAATTACCTCTTTGATGTCTTTGAAATCCTTCTTGGCCTCTTTATTCCATGTGATTTTAACATCCTTCTTTAGCATATCATTCAATGGCTTTACAAATTTTTCAAAACTAGAAATGAACTTTCTTACAAAGTTTATTTTTCCAAAGAATGACTTCAATTCCTTCCTACTATTAAGGGGATCTATATTAGATATTTCATCTAATCTATCAAGGTCTATAGAGATTCCATCCTTATTCATAACATGTCCTAATAGTTTTCCCTTCATAACATAGAAAATATTTTTCTTTGGGTTGAGAGAAATCCCATACCTTTTGCATTGTTAGAATACCTAGTATAGGTGCATAATATGATCTTCCCTATTTTTAGAAAAGATAGTCAGATCATACATGTATATGATAATGTAAATACCTATAAGACCTTGGAAATCATGATCCATAACCCTTTGAAAAGTGTTCATGCATTTATAATCCCAAATGGCATTATTTTATAGGCAAAGGTGCTCCAATTAGTAGTAATTGTAGTTTTCATCCTATCTTCTTGGTTCACTAGCACCTAGTTATACCCTAAAAATCCATTAAAAAAATAAATCATATTAGAACTAGAAACAATTGGGATTAATTGGTCAAGAGAAGGTAGGGTTAATTATATTTTTAGATGCTCTATTCAAATTTATAAAATTAATTCACAACCTAATTTCAACATTTTTCTTCTTGACTAGTACTAGGTTAGCTACCCAAGTGGAGTGTCTAATGGGAAATACTGTCTTGGAATCTAAGATCTTATTTACCTCTTTTTATATTAGTGGTTATAAGAGTAGGTTGAAATGCCTCTACTTTTATCTGAAAGGTTTGAAAATTTCCTTTAAAGGTATGGTATTTGTTATGACCTTTGGATCAAAGATCTTTAGGTCATCATAGGACCATGCTATGACCTTTTTATATTTGGTTAGCAATTATTTAGCTCTTTTGGATTCAATTATTGTATAGGATGTACCAATATTAACTAGATGAGTTCAACCTTGAAGTCCAAGATCAATTGCATTATAATCTTTCCCACATACTTTGGGAATTTTGACAGTCTTAGCTATTTTATCTATGTCAAATAGTCTCTCTAAGGTAATCCTACCTTTGGGGATCTTATTTTCATTTAGCTAAATTATTTTATCATTAAGTTTTTCAACTTTTTCAAGAGTATTTTCATTGACTTCATCTATTACATGAGCTTCAAATGCTCCTGAGCTAGTCATGAAGGCTAGTATCTATTGGTCATCACTAAATACCTATAGATGGTTTACATTATCAAGGATTGAAGGGCATGGAACCAAATCAATACTAAGATTCTAGGAGTCTTGGCTTGGTATAATATTGGTAGCTTTTGAGGCAAGCTCATTAGTAGCCTTGTTATCTTCTCTAGGGATGGAAATAATGTTAAAAGCATTAAAATACTCAATCAAATCCTAGAATTTAAACTTGTATCTTTTAAGATATGATAAGTTGCATTGGTACTTACTTATTACATAATTAACCACTAGCTTTGAGTCACCATATACTAGTAGTTCCTTGACTTTATACTTGATGGCAAGTTGTAATCCTAATATTAAAGCTATTTATTCTACAAGATTATTAGTGCAAGGAAACTAAAGTCTATAAGAAGCATGATATTATTTACCCATAGGGCTGGTTAGAAAAATTCCTACTCTAGATCCATACTTACAATTATCACCATCAAAATGTAGTTCCCATAGTCTAGACACAATATGAGAAACTTTAGAGTCACATACCTTAGAAGTCTCAAGAGTGTACACTCCTAAATTAGAGTATACCATGTTAACCCTTTTATTGACAACATTATACTTAGGGATCATGTGCTTCATTTAGGCTCTCTTTCTATCTTGATTTGTTTGGGGACTCCCTTCCAAGGAAACCACGTATGTGAACAATCTGTTGACATATTACCGTTTAAGCTCCTAGTCTAGTCTCTATTCAAAAGTATCCCATAAGCATTAGGGATGCCCACCACTTGGATATAAATGAATTATTGGATCCTTGTATTTTAGGCAATCTGCATTTGAACATTTAATAACTCATCAATTACTTTGACTCTTGACTTATCTAACTGAGTTACAACCCTATCAGATTTAATTGGACTCAAACCAAGTTAATTACAAGTACCTATAGGCATGATATTTGTAGATGCACCTAAATATAAAAAATAGTTATGCAAGTTCTTACCAAAGATTATGACTATTAACAATAAAGGTGAGATATTTTCTTTATTCTTGTGTATTGTAACATTGACATGTGCAATATTTTATGGTTTAACAAGATTTTTACTCAAGGACTAGTAATAAATCCCTTTGTTCAGTAATATGTGTCAACTCATGCAATGTGATGTTAGCCTTAATATTTTTCATGTCCTCTACAATATTATATCCAGTCCTATTGGAAAAATTATTAATATAATGCTTAGAAGTACTTCCCTTAAGAGGCTTTGGATTGTTGTATGAGGTAGTATTAGGAGTCTTAAAGTTATTTGTAGGATTTGAAGTGATCAATGGTTGATTTTCTTAGAGGATAGGTCATTTTCAAAATTTACTAAAAAACATGAATATCTTCAGAAATATCCTTGGGTTCATTGTCCTCCTAGAAAGGGAACTCAAATGTCTCCACCATGAGATTTGAATCAGATGAACTAGATGACCTTGAAGAACTAGGCATACCTACATCACAATCCTTATTAGGGACAACTTCAAAAGTATATAAATCTTCTTGACAGGCTTCAAAATCATTACAAAATTCAACATAGATTATTTCCCCATGCTTAGAAGTGTAATAAACTCTACAATAGTCAGGTAAAGCAACATCAACAATATTTATTAGGCACATTCTTGCTAGTAAATGGTTCATTGTTCTTATTTTTGTGTTAAATATCATTTTGAAATCTATTATTTGGCCTATTAAACCTTTGAAAGGAGAAATACCTACCATATCTCTCTCTAGTATTTCCTACTTGATTTTGCAACTGAAGGAAGTTAGTGCTAAGCTTTTGAACCATTTTGAGGATAGAATCACTCTCATTTTTCAGTGCCCCATAATTTTAAACTTGAGTATTAGTATAAATTATAGGCATTAAAGCTTTTTGATCTTGTGGATGAGATCCATTGGTAAAATTGTAAAGGAATCCTAGGTTTTGAATAGGATGTGCATGACTCAAAGTTAATTGGTTCAAGACTAGAAGTTGGTTCAGGGTAGGCATTGGGAATGACATTTAGAATAGTTAAATATGGATTTAAATTAGGAATGGAGTATGCCAATTATCCTTGGGGTTACATCTAGTCATTAATGATCACAACCTCAACATAAGTTAAAGATAATGTATTCATGGGCCCAATAGCTTTCTTTATAAAAAAAAAGTCATGTGATCTAAGGAATCCTTATAGATTTATAAATCTAAAGACTCATCTGGTATGTAAGGAGCCATGGTCCTACTAAACATATTTTAGAATCTAGAATTAAAGGCTCTTATGGGCTCATTTACATCTCTTTTCATTATGGTGAATTGCTAGTATAGGACATAAGGCCTAATACTTTTACCAAATTGATTAATGAAAACATTACTAAAATCAACCTAATTGGTAATGTAGTTTTTAGGTTGGTTGAGAAACCATTCATATACAACATATTTTAAATTAAAAGAGAATAGTATATACTCTACATCTTCATAAGTCACAATAAATAATCTTAAATAATCTTTGAAACTCTTAATGTGTTCTTAAACAGTTATAATACCATTAGGACTAAATGTTGGCAAATAATTTTCAAGATTATGAGAAAGGTCATGTACCAAATCTAGAACATTGATTGAAAAACCACAGGAGCACCCTGAATTGGTGAAGTTGGCAAAGACTTTGAAATTCTATGCTTACCTTTGTCTCACCTAGCTCTATTATGAACTTCTAATGAAAGCAGAGGTTCTCTAGTATTTGAATGTCACCTTGTCCTAGTTCTTGGTATTTCTAGCTTGTGGGATTTGAATCCTATTTGAAATACAATGTGCCAATCTTATCTTTGTAGGGAAAAATGATCAAACTTGCACATTAATCAAATTTTGCAAAGATTTATATAAAGGATGATAAAGGACATCAATATTTAACTAGTTTATCTCAAAGATGTATTTAAACACAAAAGTATGATTGATCTTTACAAAATTTAGCTCAAATAAACTCAAATTTATAAAGGATATATCAATATTTGATCAAATCAACTATCATTAACCTCAAACATATTAAATTGACAAAGCTAAAGCCATCTTTACCATAATTAAGCATATACCTTCAAAGAACATTGATCTTTGCCTAAATAGAACAAAAATATTATTCTAAGACCATAAATATCAAAGATATTTAGACAATTGATCAAATAATGACACAATTATGCAAAGATTACACCAATATTTGAACACAATTCACAAGAATGAGCAAAAATACTTCAAATCTACAAAGATCTAACTAGGCCCTCCTTTTAGTGCCAGTAAAGCCCCTCATGTTGATGCCTGAAAATGTATCACCGGTGCCTAAAGTGTTCAAGAACACTTTTAATTTTATAATTTTAATAATTTAGTCAATGAGTTGTATGTTGTGATAATCCTATTATCTATTGATTAAATAGATGCAAAGCAAGTGGACTATTTCACAAAATTTATAAAGTTTATTAGTTGGGAGCCACCATGTCCAAATAGTTAATCTATACAAAATAAGAAGTATTTTATGCTAATAATGGTGAATTATGATCAATAACTCATCTAAATATTAATCTAAGATGGATATTTATAATGAAAATTAAGCTAGATTGATCTAGTTAAAAAAGGGAGCAAAAGGAAAGGTAAGGTAGAGAAGAGATGTCATTGAACTTCATTCCAAACATCATGACAAAGTTCAAATATTATCTAGGCATTCACTTAACCAATGTATGACATGAAGTATCATAAGCTCTAATCCTATCACACATCAGTCAAACATATATAGAATGTGATAAATAATGCAAATAAGAATTGAGTTCACTTTAAATATTTACCCCTACAAGCAAATGACATTAGCCCAGATGTAAGAAGAGTAATAGAATTAAATGAACCTAATAAAGCTAAATTAACCTAGCACTAGCACAAGTTAACAAATCTACATTCGAATTTACACACCATGAATTCATAATAAATATTCAAATCTAGAAGTCAGAATAAACAAGTGAGAGAAAATCTAGGATAACAAAAGACAAGCAAATTTGGATGAACTTTGTAGAATTCTTTTCTTATATTAATTGCTCAAAAATTACAATTGGTTTTGGCTCAAAAAAATTCCCCTCTTTTTACAATTGATAATATTCATTTATAGAATGCCAAGAAGTATGTCAGTCAGTCATATCCAATTACAAAAGTACAAGTGTTAGGACAACTATCCTTTCTACAAATGTTCTAAAATACACTAGACTTTCCCTAATGGAATGATCTATAGGTAATGTGTTTTAAAATTTTCACATTCATTTATAAAAAGAATATTCCATTATCAAAATATATAATGCTTAGCTACAATAATAATATTATCAATTTGACTAATCTTTGGGACCCTTGCTGAAGTCCCATGTGACTATTGTAAGATCTTCATTGCTCTCTGATGTTGTTTTATCTCTCTAGTAGGATATTCATTCTCTAATGTTTCTCCTCAATTAGCTAAAGGTCAAAAATTGGTCCCATGAATAGCTCCTTCATTTGTCCTGATAATCTCTTATAGTCTTTAGCTTCCCTTCTTAATGCCTTTTGATGTTTCTAGCTTCACTAATCTTTTCCTTTATAGCTAGAATCATATACATAATCCTATTATTAGTAGTAGTTTTACATATGATTTAGTTCCTTACCCATTGCATAAACTAGGATGCTCTTTGATTAAATTAGATTGGTTATGGTGGGATCCTAGTTATGGTGGGATCCTTGACTAAGATTCCTAATGTGTGCACTACTCTATCCTCCAATTGTTTGAGATCATTTGAAATATCTCCCATTTCCTAAGACCACTTTCTCACATCTTCCCGTGAAACACTTTTTTGAATTGTCATTTCTATAAATTCTATTAAATTTCTCACTAGTGGACTATAATTTAACTTATAGGCTGAATTCTCCTGTATAGATGATAATTCAATTTTTTTGGCTCAATTATAATGCTCATAGGGTCTAATTAGGGTTCTCATGCTTTCTAGGGTTTTTATAAAGGTTTCATAAAAGATTTAATAGTCGTAGATTTTTTAACTCATATTAAATTTATTCCTTATATTTTATTTATATTTCCTATTCATACCTTTGCCTTGCCTTGAATCTACAAAATCTCTTAAACTGATTGGTCTAGCTTATGTGGCTCCATTGTGTCATCTCCATGGCATCATTATGGAATTTTCATGGAAACCTAATCATTAATATTCAAATAATGATTATTGTCTTTTAAAAAATTCTTGCTTGATTTCACACCATTGGATTATCCTTGCATAGATCAACGAGGATCATCGATCTTGATCTAAGAACTCAAATACCATTAGTTTCTCATTACATTCCCTTTAATTATAACACTTGTCACTTCCACATTTGCTCTAAGATTTTTTTAAATGTTAACATTGATCTCTCACCATTGATCTTGATTACATGGATTAATCATGCTCCATTGATCTTGATCTACTTAATTTTACCTCCTCCTCCATGGACCATTGATCAAAATGTGTATGCTTATCTATGTACTGTCGATTTTTGAAATATGCTTGAGATTTAATTTATTGCCCATAACTATGTGACATGTCATCTCTACATTCTTCTTAATTTTTCAACATTCATCACACATCATTCAATCATATTTTCCCGATCAAACATGCTCTGGTTAGATCTTGATCCACTAGGTCAAATATCATTGGCTTTTGAGTGTTCTTTGGCTGAGATTATGACACTTGACACTTTATCATTTGTCCTAGTTTTGACATAATATTCATCATTGGATCAATCCTTATTCAGAAAATACATGTCATTTATCTTTAAAATATGATCAAACTTTAACTTGTGGCACATAGTTATACCACTTGTCATTTCTCCATTTGTCTATAGGGTCCTTGACTTTTCAAACTTCAATTCACATTGTCAAATATTGTCCATCTGATCAAATGCATGCCATAGATTATGATTCAATCAATCAAATGAGATTGGTTCCTATAGATAATAAAAATACTTAAGTAAGAACTCAGGGAACATAAAACTTAAGCTAAATTATTAGACTAATGTTTTTATTTGTATTAATAAATACAAATAAATATTTAGGCTAAAGTCTTAAGCTAAGTTAAAAACATAATAAAAGGGACCCCACATTTAATTAGATCAAGATAAGATAAAAGGGAATAAAGGGGGCTTGGGATTTGAATAACTTAGGATAAATATTTTAGACTAAGGTCTTGGTTGTGTTAATAAACACGACTAGGACCTTAGGATAAAATATTAACTAAATCAAATTAAAGTGTTCCCACAAAAATTTAAATGAAATTTCTTTCCAAAGTTGAATTTAAAAGGAGTAATTATAATAAGGGTTTTGATAATTAAAAAATGAATTCAATTAATCAATTACAAACCAAATTCTAGTAAAATGAGCTATTTAACATTTAACACAAAACCTTGAGTATTGCCTATTTCAAATGAACTCCATTAAACCTACAACCTAAAACACAAATATATAAAGTTAAAAATTTTAGATAAGATCATAGCAAATCCATGAACAAATAATCCAATCAAACCATGGTATGGATGATCTTTAAATAAATATGATGTGAAAACATGCTTATAACACTCTGATCAAGTGAATTTTCAATTTCAAGGTATGAAATTTGCATAATTTAACATAAGGGTCCCCATTTTTTAATAATGGGGGTAGGTTAACCTCAACATGGGTTTCATGCATTACCAAGGTTATAATGGGGTTTGATGAGTTTAAATATATCTCTACACACCTCCCACAATGGCTTTCACCTATTTGTTCCCTTCTGCACCTTCAATTTTACCAAAATATTATAGAAAATAAAGAGTTTAATTCATCTATAAAAATGAGGGTATTAAAAAAATTAAATTTTAAGGATCTTGAGAGAGTGATAAGTAGGTCCAAGTTACTTTCCAAATCAATTTCCCCTTTCTGAATGCATTTATCGCCATATCTTTATCATTGAGTTTTTGAGAGGGTTTTAGGTCATTTAGGTTGTTAAAAATGATTCATAAAATTTAAGGCCTTAAACCTTGAACCAATTCCAATGATTTTTATTTAAATACCCTCCTAAACTATTCATAAGTTATTAATAGACCATGTACATTGTCTATATGGATATGAGTGAAATAAAATGGCTTATTGGTTATCTATTTGCATTCTTGACACCCTTGAGATAGATTTAGGCCAAAAATGGCCAATTTGAGCTATTCTCTACAAAAAATGGGTCTTATAAAAGATACACTATCCTATGAAGTCTATAAAACTTCTTATTAATATCATGTGGTCATATGAATCATGTTATAGGCCATGAGGTTTCACGCCTAGTTCTAGGCCTAATAGGCATAGACTATGTTTGACTATATAAGACCACTTATGAGTGTTTAAAATAGTTATAGGTTCTTATTAACACTTATTAATTTCCTATTTAACCTTACACATCATCCTATAGTGTGTTCTAACTCTGCCATTCATCCTTTCACCTTTCATGTACTATGTTTGTAGGTTGTATTGATTGTGAAGTGCCTCTAGTCTGAGATAAAATAGAGGACACTTACACTATTATTTTGTCCCAACTAAGACCATGGATATATTTTTTAGGTCATGAGGACCCTCTATACTAAATTTAAATCTCATATCACACTTATAGAGGCCTTAAAAATTAAAACTCTCTAAACTAGCTTCTAGGCCTATCAGGATTATGTGTAGGATTTTGGTGGACTGGGTATGAGGTTTTGAAACCCATTTATGACTATGTATTTTTCACCCATGCATATGAGAATATCATGGAATGTGAAATCATTAATATTATTATTATTTATATGTGGTCATCCATATTTCACTATTGTCTACCAACCAAGCTTAACATCTTCATTAGCTTAGGTTAGTCTACAGTATAAGTCAAATTGTAGGTGTGAATATTAGGGAAGTTAAAGGACTCATGCATGTGTTGATACATACTTTATTATTTTATTTCCATATTTTTATTCCTCATGAGGTTATTTAGGTCATATTTACACCTGAATAGGCTCACTCTTCTTTGAGACCATGCTATCATCACTCACCATTAACACAATATAGGTCACTTTCAAGTTATAGGTTCATTTTGGCTTTTTGATACTGTAGTTCACTAAGTATTTCCAGTATAAACTTTGAATAAGTTTAAAAATCACTCATAATCATATTCTCTTGACTTGATATCCTAATATCATGTTTAAATGTGACCTCTAGGCTTAGTCTTCAAGAACGAAACTGTTAGGCTTATTTAGGCTTCATCAACTTCCACCAACAGACATTATTGGGTATGAGTAGAATCCCTTTTAGAGAAGTTAAGGTAATTCATCCCATTTACAAATTTTCTCAACTCTAAAACTATGTGTTCCTTAAAGTGGTCTTCCAAAAATATTACTCCATCATACAATATTCCATCTTTACCAAAAGGTATTCTCACTGCATTTCAAACCTCATAGCCTCTTCAAGGCCACATCATCAGGTTCCTATAATTTTGATTGTCTACACATAAAAACCTATAGGTATCCATTAGTTTTGATTGTAATTAGTGCTCTCACTACTCATAATACTTATCCCTTTTCTTGAATTAGAAGAATATGTTATAGGCTTTGAAGGTGGTATAGACCTATTGTATAGTTCAAAGCATATACTTGACTCTCCCACAAACCATTGGTACCTCCAACCTCTAAGGCATACATACTCAATGTACATTCTACTTGGATGACATTAAATACATATATCCAATATGACCTCAAACCAGGTTTACTTTCAAGATAAAATGAGACTTAGAGAACACATTTCATTGAGGATGTTCAATTTAGGTTACTTTTCAAATCTCCACTTCACACCTTCACCTACAATTATCAAAACATTATTCTATAGACCTCAATGGTGCTCACTTCATCACAAGGAGAATTATCTTTCATATTATTTCATATCCATATGTTTGAACCATTTTGAAATCAAAGATAAAATGATTAACATGTTATTTTAACCACATACATTACTTGGTTCACATAAACTAATGCAAATAGATGAGAAAATTAAGGTGTTGGGGTTACATAGACAGTTTGGAGGTGTTAATAATATTAGTGATGTTTATTTAGTATATACCATAAATAAAGAAACCATGACCATGAAATTATATCTCATGATTACTAATAACATCCCCCAAGTGCACTCACTCCAACTCCTTTTCTCCTATCCATACCAATAGAAATTTATTGACCCTTTTTGAATTGTCCAAGAGAGCGATATGAGAGACAAACTAGTTTTGATTTATTTAAAACTTTTTGAAACTTCCTAAACCTATAAATGAATTATGTGTATCTCAACATACCTTACTAAAGCTTTCACATGTGTTAGATGAGTCATCCTAGTTCATGCAACTGCCTGAAACTAATTTTTTAAAGATGATCTCCTTTCTTGTACATTGAACCTAAATTTTTTTGGTTTCAAAACTATCCTCTAAAATTATATAACATGACACAAATTATATTGATTCTTGAAAATTTTACTTCTTTTTAAAAACTATAAAACTTCCTTATAATGACCAAAAAGTAGCCAAAAAAGACATTTAAGACAAATGACAATTATGACAAGGTTATAACATATTAAATGACCCTCAAACTATGACTTAACATTATTTAGGAACTTGGTGAACATTCAAACCTAGAATGACCCTATGAAAAGTTTAAAAATGTATGGGTGTTGACTTAATTTGACCTAAGATAAAATTTAATCAACAGAAGCTAAGGGAGTGGATAAGTGACATCAAGCAAACATTCTCACTTTAAGAACCATTATAAATCATATCACTGAGTATGATGTTTTCATTAATATAGTATTTTAAGAAGAGTGCATGTAAATCTAAATAATCATCAACTACCTTGGTGTCATGAAATGTACATATGGCATGCCATGGTGAAGAATTAGTAAGTGTACCAATTATAGTATATACTTTTTGATCATATGTCACTGGTGGAGGATTAATGTAGTATGCATAATTTACCTCTAAAATATCCTTAGTTTATAATATTTTATGTTTATTAAAAATATTTATAGAGATATTTGAACTTTTGTTTCCATTGTTTTGGGGTCTATATTTCTCTATATGAGTGCCCAAATAAATAATTTTGTCATCTATAATATCTTGTCTTATGTCTTAACTTGAACCATTTATTCATTGAATGCCCTAAAATATGATGATAATCACACTATGTATTTCCATCATAGTTTATTTCTCTTGGATTTAATTTATAGAAACCTTATTAAGGAAGGAGTGTGATAAGGTTATACTCAAGAAACTTATTTAGTAGGACATGAGGAGAGGATGATAATGGTGAAAATTATCTATTTGGTGGAGTTTTCAATTGTAACATTTTTGTATATTGTGACACTATATTGAATGTAACTTTGGTCTCATTATTATTATCATTTGGTTTGAACTTATAACTTTATTTTCTTTTAATCTTCATTTTTGAAGTAGTCATAGGAGTTAACGTATACTTTATTTTGTTCAAAGTAATTAACTTGACATATTTGTCCCTTAGTATATGTAATATCTCCAAATGATTTGAATCTCTTAATTATAATTTAATCATGGAATGGTGATATAAAATGTTTTTTGAATGTATCTTATAACTCATTTTCATCCATAACATTGGTCATCTTGGATATCATGATCATGACATTGTATCAAAGTAGATAGTCACTTTTTGGTTCTTTAGACCCTTGCTCAATCTTAGCAATTTATACATAGGATAGATTCACATCAATGTGAATTATGAATTAGTCAGCCAAGGGTTTATTTATCTTATAGATTAGGGAGGGATATCATGTAACCATTTTAGTGAATAGTCCATAATACTTCTTTGAAATAATTTGGTTGATAGTGTATCATTGTATGTATATTTTAAACATGTTGCATGGAATTATAGAAGGTGTTATTAAAATTCACATTTAACTTCATATAGTGGGATATTGGGAGATACACACTTGTTTCTAAAGGATAATATGTTATATTAGGTGCTAATGGGTAATGGAGAAAATCATGAGAATTTATAAATTAACTAAAACATATTTCACATTGCTCTAACTACAAAACCTTGGCATGAATAGCTATAATAATTTACTAGAAGGAATGTGAATTAGTTAATGTTATAATGTAGCATGTTTAGTCATCATGAGAAAGGAAAAGGTTTCCTATGTATTAATATGTATCAAAATATATTTAAGGCCTCATTTTCCCCAAAATTTGGGTGAATGTCATGTAGGTCACTAAAGGTGTAGATGCAGGGATGGTACTAGTATTAGTGAACTAAATACTTGATGTAGAAGCTTATAGTAACATTTTATAATTATCTCTTTATATATAACATTCTATCAATCTAATATGGGTTTATGTTAATTTATTCAAAAAACTCTTCATCCTCCATATCATATTGTTGATCTTTAGCATTCCTATCATCAATTTAAATATTCATGATAAGTTCATCAATAGGGTGGATAGGATATGTTGCAAAATACATAATATGTAGAACAAAGGGTGTCATGCATGCACTTTGGTGTCTAATGTTAATGATAGGCATATCAGATTGGGTGTCAAAATATTATGATTGGAGGAAGGATTGATTGTTTATTGATAACTTTAGCCTTATTAGTAAATTTAAATTTCGTCCTTGTTACCCATTTATTTACATATTTTATCTAAATAAGATACCCTCCATGTAAAAAAATATGAAAATAGTAAATTTTGTGTGTTAACCAATGATGTTCGTTAAACATGGTCATGATTAATGTGTATTATTAGGGAATAATCACAAATTAAATTTGATATAAAAACCTAAGGCTGAAATCAAAAACCCTAGAAGGATGTAATAAAATACAATATCCATGTAGATAAATATGAAAATATTAAATTAATTACTTTTGTTGACCCATATTTTTTAAAATAATTTGGTTTTACAACCTTATTAGGATATAATTTTTTTTTATGAAAAATAAAATTAATGGATATAGAATTTAAGCATACATCTGAATGTTAAAGACTAAGATTGATTATTATGATTTGATAAATGGTTTATGCTCAATTTAGTAAGTAATAAAAAGGGATGAATACTTGGATTTTTTTTACTATATGACTATGATTGTATTATGTAAAATAAAATAAGGATAAATTAGACCTATGGTTTGTTCGATTCAACAACTAATTCTCTATGTACTTTGGGTCAGTTTCAATGATCTAGGTCAATATTATTTATTGATACTAACATGTTAGTTGGTATTAACATATGTGTAAGTAGTGTCTAATTAATATATGGTCACCTACACCTACATCTTCTTTTTCTATGTCTGTGATCTCAAACCCTAATGATGCATGCAACTCTAGAAATATGTCTCCTTTACCTTAAAATCGAAGGTGTGTTTGTGAGGGATATAAAATTAAAAAAATATGGGAAAGTGTAATAGATTGAGTTGACCCAAATAAATATCATCTAATGATTAACCAATGTCTATGTATTTGATATACTAAGGATGTAAATCAATCCACATATAATTCTCCCACCTAATATGATTATGCAATTGTACTCATTGGCTATATGTATACAGCTAATGATTATATTTTGATACTTGAAAATACATTTTTTATGTGGATTTAAAGTTATTCATACTTGGATTGTGACTTTACATAGTGATAGGTTTATAATTTGTTAAGAATAGGGTATATTTTCTATGTGTAATAGTGTATAGATGTATATTATATAAGTGAAAATTCAATTTTAAATGAAACCTTGATTTGATGATATATGGATAAAATTGAATAATTTATAATACCACTAAAATTATATGCTAATGGGATGAACCTAAGATGATATTTTATTTTAGACAATAGTCATTATTGGGAATGGGTTGGTAGTAATCAGATTAGGTCATTATTGAATGGTGAAACTAGATTAATCTATAGAATTAACATGTGTATAGGGAAACTTAATGGAGAATATGGAGACATATGTACATTATATTTAGCATGTTTGAAATATTCAATGAGGTTTCTATAGGTGTGTAACAACAAAACTGAAGGGTTGACTCATAAGATATGCAAGTTTGATATAATGGCATATTAGGACTTTTTTTATGTGCTCAAGTCATGCATGGTAAATGTGTGTTAAGATTATCATTTTCAAGTATAAAAGACCATATTTTAGTATCTACACAAGTTTAAAAATATATAAATGAATAAGCTAAGCAAGTATTGAGTATTCTTACCCTACATAAAAAAAACTAAAAAAGGGTCTCCAACTATTATCATTGGTTAAGTATCACTACATGTATTATCTCAAGTAGGTTTAACTCAAACATATGATGTGAATGCAATCATAAGTGTGCTTGTTAATATAGGATTTTTTTCCATTTATGGTTTCACCTACATAGTTTTTAGTCATCTTGCTCAGGGTTATTAAGGTCATTAGGGGAAAATACACTTAGTGTGTTTTATAATAGTGAGTTGACTTATTTCTTTTTTGTAACCTAATCTCTCACTATATAATGTAACTCTTTTGTAATTTTTGGCTAATGAACTAATATAAAACTCACTTTTGATTTGCATTTCTCTCACCTACTCCTAAGGTTTTCATGTAATCTTAGATAATTAGATATATTGGAATAATCCAACATGGTATTAGATATTTAATCTAATAGTTGTTTTACCATTTTTTAAATCCACAATGAGATATTTCTTGCTATCATTCTTGTTGGTTTTCTTGATTTTTGGTGATTCTAAAGGTTTGGTGGGATTTCATGAAAATCTATGAAAAATATATAGCTAAAGTCTCCAATAGTAAAATGAATAGCACCATTAGATTTGGAAGTCATCAAAAGCTTAAAATCAACTGTAAACATGACTTAGATTCATGATAACAATGTTTGTCCATTTTAGAGGAGTTTGGGTCCTTTTCAGTGATTTTATGCATATCTTTATAATGGGGTTCTCAAATTAGGAAAAAAAAATTGGGTTTTATGGGTTTTTGAGTTATAAAATGAGGTTTTTTTAAGTTTTGGAAGAACCATACCAAATTTGTATATTTATGGGTTTTTCATTTTTGATAAATTTGATAACCCCTATAGGTATTTTTGGTAAATTTTGAACTTTGTACGACTTTTAGTAGTGGGAAAATAGGCCTGGGTGGATATTTAAGCCTTGGTAGACTTTTACCCCTCTATTTATAAGCTCATCTAAACCCAAAACCCTTATCAAAAAACTTGTCAAACCCCAATGTCACTATCTAAAACATCATTGGAACTTGATGACCCTACTTGTAGCATTATCGAAACCCAATGCATTTGCCTATAACATTGTTAGATCTTAACACCCCTATATTGTCACAAAATGTCTTAAACCTTTATCCATATGGTATGGTCACATAGAGGGGGCTTAAATCTCTATTCCTACTAATGGGGGCTTAACCTTATCCCCAAACAAATTTACAATCAACCCACAAATTTTGAAATTTTTGTTTGGTGGAGATTATTTGTGAGATTAAATATTAAATGACTATAACTTTCAATTGATAATTTTTTTTTGAGTGTCATATTCTTTAAAAGTGACTATTTTTCATGCTTTATACATTGGTGACCTTTCTAGGCCCTTTACAATAATCTATTCTTCATAATTTATACCTATTGGATGCATTATCAGTAGAATTGGTGTCTCTCCAGTTATTTCATACGTACAAATGATTTTTTCAAGACACATTATAAGATGTGCCAGACATATATATGAGTGTTATTCTATTTTCAACATTATGGGGGTCCATTGATGATAGTTCTAAGGAGGTATTGTGTTGTGTTGTGCCTTATTCAATGTCTCGTCTACACATTCTCATTCTATGCATTGTGTTGATTCCTACACTTACTATTTATTTGGACACATTCTCAGTTGTGCCTAATTTCCTCCTCATGATTGTGCATTTTTATTGTAAATAAGAGGTTATTATATTTATTTTATGTATTTTTTCACTTCTTTGGTTCCTTTTCTCAGTCATGTCAACTTCACTTAAGAGACTCCTATGGGGGAAAGTTGATTATACACCAATGGTTATTATTTAAAAGACCAACTATGCTTCTTGGCATGCTTATATGAAACACTTGTTCATGAAAAATGGAAAGAGTGTTATTCCATTCCAATATGGATAGATTCTTGATCTCATTGATTCTAACAAGTGCTTAAGTGGGCTAACACTTGTGACAAGTTTATTGGTACCTTAATACTACATGTTTCATGCGATCTACATCACCATGTGCATCTCACCATGTGTCCCAACACTATTTGGAGCATTCTTTCATATCTTTTTATAGATCTTGTTGATGTTTATATCACTCATACTCTTCTTCGTATCATCTCTTTGGAGACTATTGTACTCTCTCCTCATACTCCTATTTCTTGAGATGACACATCCATGGTAAATAGTGCTCTTCCTTGTATTGAGCCACCACTATAGGATGAGATTCTACCTAACCTTAATTATCCCATTGTAGATTCTACTTTTGTTCCTATGAATGATGTCATTCTTATAGATCTATCATAGATTGGTACTTTAGAGGAATATACTATTTACAATAAGATTACACCTTGTGAGAGCATCGATGAATCTTCTTTTCCTAGTCTACAAATCCATGTGCTTCATCTACATTCTCTTCTTCAGCTTAGAGGGTTATTGATTTGAACTCTCCACTTCACATGGGCATTCCTCCATTAAATTCTCCATGTCATTCTTCTTCATTTAACTCACATCTACTTGATGATAATTTAGATCCTAACCATATCTTTGATATTGATGACTCTTCTTCTATCATTGATGACTATAGTAGTGATGAGGACACACCTCTAACATCTCATTTTCACCTTCTAGATATTGATTTAGTTGTTGATTTACTTAACTCTAGTCCAATTTTAACATTATAGTGTGTAGGTATATTGATCTAAGACTCGTCAAACTTCAGGCAGTCTACTATATAGTTATATGGCATTTCAGATTCCATCTTAACCTCTACTTTCATTGCACCATAATCACATAGAGTATTTGACTAATATATTATGCATGAGTATCATAGTTCCTTGTATAGGCAACACACCTTAGTTTAAGATCCATTATGAACTTGGTGGACGTATTTATTATTTCAGGGTGATTCAATTTTCACTACACCTACTTCTGACAAGTTTACTTTAGTGGCATTAGATTTAATGCTTGTCCATGATATTATTGGAACTGTGCCATGATTATGTTTTGGACCTTACTTAGAATTATTCAAATTATTTCCTTCATCTTAGATTATGGAATGGTTAGACTTCTAATACACCATTCATATTGTTTCCTTCGAAAAGGGAAGAAACATTGTTCAATGTAGATTGAGATTATTCAATCTTCAAGTAAAGCATTTCATCAATGACATTAATCATTTTGTGAGCTCTACTATAGGTATATTTAACATCTTATATGGAGACTTATTATCTATTATATCTATGTGTTCTATTGCTCTCACTTATAGATGAATTTTTAGTTGTCCTTGACATCCTTAGATCATGCACTATCTCTTATTTTCTCTCTTTTAGAGAGGATTTTTATCCTATGATTGTTTTCCTTTTTTTCCACCTTATGGGATTTTAATTGTGATTGGGTACCTCATCAGGACTAATTTTTAGAACCCAATTTTTCTACCCACATAAGCTATGCTTTAGGGGGTATTAGTGTAGGCTTTTTACCATTTGTGGTTTACCTACATAGTTTTTAGTCATCTTACTTAGGGTTGTTAAGGTCATTAGGGGAGAATATACTTAATGTGTTTTCTAATATTGAGCTAAGTTTTTACCTTTTTGGTGACCTAATCTCTCACTATATAATATACCTCCTTTATACTTTTGATCTAATGGACTAATATGAGACTCACTTTTACTTTGCATTTTTATCACATACTCCTAGGGTTTTCATGCAATCTTTGACATTTAGAGATCTTGGAGTAATATGATAGTTATTATGAATTTAGTTCCAAGGGTATAGTCAAAAATTTCACTTACTCAAGATAAAATAAATTGAGTGAGCATAAATTAGTTTGTGAATATGACTCATTTTATATGCATTATTGGTTAGATGATGGCATGTTATTCAATTTTTTTGATTGTAATGAGAACATTGGATAATTAAAAAAAACACATATGTTATGATTTAGTGTTATATCATTCATACATCACATATAAAAACATTAACATTAATATCATTGTAACATGGTAATAAAACATATCAATGAATAAATTATAAAATGTATAATCACATATCTCAATATTCATGCCATAGATGCATATAAAATTACATAGTTGAGATTGTGTAATAAATTCAATTAAAATGTATAAAAAAATAATATAAAATACAATTTGTCCATTAATGATGGGCATATGCTACCCCTAAACCTCTACATCATTCTCAACATCATTGTCCCTAAGTTTAAGGGCTCTCAAATTAGAAGTTAAAATATCATCTTAATGTGATATTGATCCATACTTTTAATCCATATCTCAATCCTCATATATATCTAGTCTATACTGTAGGGTAACATAGATTGACTCTATGTTGGAATTTTCACCCTAAAATCCAATATATTTTGAGAATATAATTAGTCCTAAATCCACACAAAAAATGTGGAGGCATATGTTATCTTTATATATAACCTCTCAAATTTTTGACCTCTCTCCTCAGCTCATCATGCTAGCCAGTAGAGAAAATATAAGAAGTGGTGGCATGATCCACATGATAAAAAAGGGACATTTAGGATAGTAATGTCATTCACCCTCTCTATTAAGTCACCATGTACCCCATCATTAGGAATGTGTTTCATAATAACTTAAATAGAGGCCTCAATGATGGTGATATAAAAATAATTTTGTACATATCCCAAAACATATGTAAATCATTATAGTATGTTAAGTAAACTATGTCAAAATTATTAAAACATTCAAATATAATGTGTATATATACCTAAACCATAAGTAAGGGCATCTATCTTCCTAGTGTCATATCCTTCTTCCCTTTACTCACCCATAGTGACATTAGGATATATGCCTAGATATATATTTTAACTTAAAACAATATGAAAAATATGGGCCAATGTGACTATGCCCATAGCTAAGTGTACTCTATGGTGAACCCTACATCATCACCCATTGTAATAAAAATTAGGGGATCTACCTAACTTGTTGGTCATGGATCTATCTTTATGGTAGTAGGTGAACCTTAATCTCCTATACAATTCACTATTTTATGAGAACATGTCCTTACCATAGGTGTTGAGGGAATTTCTTGTAAAAACTAAAATTTTCTAGTAACATGCTCATATTGTAAGTGCTCATAAATCCATAAAAACTGATAATGAAACAAAAAAATGACATGGAATTTACATAGCTAAGTTGTATCCTTAGAACACCTATAAAAATATCTATAGGGCCTCTAGATAATATAATCAAGGGCCAACATGTCTAAAAAATTATGGCAATCCATAATGTTATGATAGAAGACATAAAACTATGAAGCCATCTCTATACATAAATCTATGGGTATTCCCACTCTCCCAAAGGATAAAATATGGGGAGAACTAATGATATGTGATCATAATCCCAAACATTAATAAAGTTTTTAATCCAAACTCACCACTATATTCCTTATACAAGAAGTGATACAAATCTATAAATAAGTGGGAAAGAATAATCTAGCCCCAAGAGTTCATAGTTCCATGTGTCTCAATATTGCTAATGGTAGCACCCATAAGATAAAATATAGTTACTATGCCACCATATATAGTAATTAAATATGGTATTATCACATAAATATTTCCACACACATGGAAAATTACATACAAAATTATCAAAAATAAGAATGGTAGAATCATTAAGGGTATATTAGGCCCCTCAATCATGACCTATCATGAACTTGTGGGCATGCCATTTCATGCCTAGTCTCTCAATAGATTTTAATATGGCATGATTTCCCATAAATATAAATCATAATATGTTTCACACATTCTCTAGTGTCCTTTTCATCTCTTATTGATAAGCTAAAAGGTACATGTGTTTTCATTCCATATCTCAACTAGCACAATCATCAATCATAACATATGGCATATCCCTTACTTAGATGGCATATTATGGCCATAAACTATTAATCAATTTATTCTAAGCATCACTAAGATTAATACCTATTAATATGTTCATATTTTTCCTGAGAAAAACTATCTAATACACCTATTTCCTTATAATTATCATATCCTGATTTCTCACTAAGCTAATTTACCTGATTATCTATAGATTATTATGGTTGGTAAATTGATTAATTAATATGTAATTAAGCTATAAGTCATATTATATAATGAGATAGTAGTATGTTAGTTTTATTACATGATTAAATTCCTATGAGTTAGTTATACTTATATATTCTTTACATTATGATCATGTTGATTAGTTATTATAGTAGTATTTTATATATATCATGTTGTTATAGGCTAACTACCTTCTTATCCTAAGTTTGAAGTATGATAGATCCATCCCTTAGATCATGATGGAGGGAGATAATCATTAGATAGGATGTCATAGATGGAGGTGTTTAGGGATGATAGAGGAACAACTAGAAACCCATGCACATATCATGATAGATAACATTCATTAAATGCATTATTTAAATTGTTAGTTACCATATGTCATATTGTGTTTGGTTGGTTAATTAAGTGATTTAGATATGAATTAGTTTTAATTTAATATGTGGATTTAATCATGTGATTTCATTATGACTATAGTATATTGACTGAGTGCATATTTTTGATTTTGATCATGAGATGTTATTGAATTCATGATTATGGGTGATATTGTTTTAATGAGCTAGTAAATCTATTTAATCAAAATTTACTTACTACTACTTATGGGATAACCAAAATGTATTTATAATATCTTAATACATTAGCAAGTTAAAATATGATATTCAATAAATATCATTTTTTGGCTTAATCCCCTTGTGTATAAAAAGATAGTAAAGATATTTGGATAGTCTATATAATGGTATTGACAAAAAATTGAATAGTATATAATATCATTGTGCTTGATATTATTATAATAGTTGTTTGATTTGATATATCCATCTAGAATAATGAATTCATAGCATACTGGTTCTACTAACCATACCTTTCTCAATTTTCTTTTCTCCTTATTCTAAATAACATAAGAAAAATTTCTCTTAAATAATAATATCATTTATAACATAAAAAGAGATGTGTAACATATTGAAGAATTGCATAAAAGTAGTGATTCATCACATGTACAATAGATTATGAATGATACCAACCAAAGGATAGGGATAATATATTGAAATATGAAGTCAAAAACATAGATATATCAAATATAAAACACACACAATGGTAAACTCTATAAGGAAAGAAAACATGAAACCATAACATTGATGGGTTAAAAATGGAAGGGTTCACTATTTGTTTATATCTATTTATGCATAATGGTAAACTAAAATTATGGCATAATGATAATATATTTAAATAAAATAAATAAACACTAAACATATATCCAAAATGTATTAACATATACATGCATACATATGTATGTATGTATGTATGCATATATATGTATATGCATATGTATATATATGTATATGTATATATGTATATATATGTGTGTATATATGTGTGTATATATATGTATATATATATATGTATATGTGTGTATATATATATATATATATATGTATATATATATATATATATGTATATATATACATATATATATGTATATATATACATATATATATATGTATATATATATATATATATATATATGTATGTATATATATATGCATATATATACATATATATATATATATATATATATATATATATATATATATATATATATATATATATATATATATATATATATATATATATATATATATATATATATATGCATATATATACATATATATATGTGTGTGTGTGTGTGTGTGTGTGTGTGTGTGTGTGTGTGTGTGTGTGTGTGTGTGTGTGTGTGTGTGTGTATGTATATGTATGTATGTATGCATGTATGAAATTTGACAAAGGTGGATGATAGATAAATACTTGATTTTAAACATACTATGCACTATCAAAGGATAAATATAGTGGAAATAAGGTCCAAAAATGAACAAAACCAGAAACTATTTCATAAACATAATTTTTTCTAGGAAAACATCATAATTGGTGGTTTTTTTTTTAATTATGATTGGGCTAAAACCATGGAATGGTTAATTATAACCATACATTATTTATTTTTCCTCCATTTTTAGTCAAGCTTTGTAGCTTTTAGAATTAATTTCTAGATAGATACTAATCATGGGCCTAACCTAACTTTGAAGAATTGATAATTGAATTATCTCATTTTAATATTTTTTTCTATTTTAAACATAATTCACTAATATGTTAAAAATAGATAATATGTGTAAGGTTATTTTCCTTGGTAAAATACTTGAGTTGTATCTAAATATCCCACATGCTTGGAATCAAGGATCGATATAGTTATAGTGATTATGAGTGTTCCAACCCATAATGAGATAAATGGCTTCACATGTATGTATGTATGTATGTATGTGTATATATATATATATATGTATATGTATATGTATATGTATATGTATATGTATATGTATATGTCTATGTATATGTATATATATGTATATGTGTGTGTGTGTGTGTGTGTGTGTGTGTGTGTATACATATGTATATGTATATGCATGTGTATATGTGTGTGTGTATATATGTGTGTGTGTGTGTGTATATATATATATACATATATATATGTATATATATACATAGATATATATATATATATATACATATATATATATACACACACATATATGTATATATACATACACACACATATATATATATATATATGTATATATATATGTATATGTATATGTATGTATGTATGTATGCATGTATGTATTTATGTATGAAATTTGACAAAGGTGGATGATAGAGAAATACTTGATTTTCAACATACTATGCACTATCAAAGGATAAATATAGTGGAAATAAGGTCCAAAAATGAACAAAACCAGAAACTATTTCATAAACATATTTTTTCTAGGAAAACATCATAATTGGTGGTTTTTTTAAAATTATGATTGGGCTAAAACCATGGAATGGTTAATTCTAACCATACATTATTTATTTTTCCTCCATTTTTAGTCAAGCTTTGTAGCTTTTAGAATTAATTTCTAGATAGATACTAATCATGGCCCTAACCTAAATTTGAAGAATTGATAATTGAATTATCTCATTTTAGTATTTTTTTAATTTTAAACACAATTCACTAATATGTTAAAAATAGATAATATGTGTAAGGTTAATTTCCTTGGTAAAATACTTGAGTTGTATCTAAATATCCCACATGCTTGGAATCAAGGATTGATATAGTTATAGTGATTATGAGTGTTCCAACCCATAATGAGATAAATGGCTTCACCTTCTCTCCCTAGATAATCAAATGCAACCATATTCTTCACCAATAATTTATATTGATTCAAGATGTATTAGTATAAGGTTGATAAGGGAAGAATTAAATTAATGTGCACATTCCTTGATGAAATGGGAAGACCTCTTGATATAAATTAATAAATTAACACAACAGACCTAGTTTATAAAAGATATAAATGGTTAAAATTTAAAATCAAATGGATCAAAGTACCCTTTTACATATAAATCCACAATTTCACATTTACAAAAAGGCCAACCATAGAATATAATAAAATATGTGTTTTATCAAAATTTGGAATTAACTAGTTTATTAACTCTAATCAAGATAAAATGAATAAAAATATATAAAATGCTAAAAATAAATTTTAAATAGTAGAATGAAAGTTAAAACCTTGAAATATATGAATCTTGAATTAATGAAATAAATACAATTAGGACTTATGATTAGGTTAGACAGATTTTGCATGTTTGATGTAGGGACAACACTCTTAGGGTGTTTTTTGTCATAATTTTGGTTTTATTACATTAATTTAGGTTTTATTATTACTTTGATGGATTTAAAAGGCCCCAAGTATTCTTATATTTCAAATTGATATCCTAGGATTACATGTAGATAATTCAAATTTCAAAATTTGAGTTTTCCAGCCAAAATTTGCTTTACAAATATTTGAATTTTTGGATTATTGTAGAACTTGCAGGGATAATTAAATGGGTTTATCAAGTGTGTGAACAAGTTTTATACATTCCCATGGACCTCTTTAAACCATTTCAATATTCTAAATACTTGCTTTTAATAAAATATCATGATTAACCCAATTCATGTTTTGTAACTCACCTTGTGACCATTGGTAAGGTGAGTTAGGTAGTTACATCAGTTATTTCCATATAAAAGTTGAGATTTTTTATTGGATATAGTTGATTCATGTTTTAAATAAGTTTAAATTTTAAGGAAAGAAGAAAATAAACCTCTATGTTGAAGATTTAAAAACATAGACCCCTATTTTGGTGTGAAATTGCACTATTATAGACTATGTAATTCATGATTGAGGAATAAAAATAATTTTTAATTCATTATAACTATTTCTAAAGTTTTTTTTAAAAAAAATTGAGAATAAAAATTTAAATAAAATTTGAGGAGAACTCTGGTTCTCAAGCTTTTGCATAGATAGACACCTTTTCCTGAAGTGTGTATTGTAGACAAACTGTGAGCTTTGTTCATTAATATAAAAAACCTCAAATCGATTCACATTTTCCAAAAAATGTTAATGTGAGTTTAATTAATGTTTCATAAATTCATTTGAATATTTTATTTTTACAACACTACTTTTTCTTGCCTCTATATGAATACAAACCTGTAGAACATCTTTTCCTTTGCACAATCAAAGCATTTTTAAGTTGAAAACCTATAATAGTGGGTTGGAAAATGGAATATAATTATTGGAAGACTTGAGTAACATCAAGAAAAAAAATTTAAAGCCTTTATAGTCCTTTTAAGCCTCTTAATACTCTCACAAATAATTTTCATGTGCTCTCAAGCTAAGACTGGGTAGAATAAGCCCTAAACTAGGGTTTCACTCATATCTTTTGTCCCAACCATCCAAATGTGAAAAAAAAATTTAGTCTAGTCATATTAAATGTGATTTAAGTGAATTAAAATGTTTCAATGTGGTATAGACTCTCTATTATGGAATTTTGTGAATTTTTTTGTGTTTTAGCTTGAGGAGGCCTATTTGAGTAGGCCTAAAGAAGGAAAGTGGATCTAGAAGATGAATTAGGCCTTCAAATTTGAAAAAAGTGAGTCTCAATAAATGGTATCTTAAAACATGTTTGGTTTCCATTAACCACCTATAATTTATCCATACAAGCAATAAAATAGGAAAAAAGGCTAGTCAAAAAGGTCAAGAACCTAGAGAAATTGGTCAAGAAGACAAGATTGAGACCAAGAACAAGTTAGCTCTACATTATTTTGGTATCAGATCTAAGATTGGATACCTAATAATAAATAGGAGAGAATATCTTTTTGAAGAGATAAAAATATGTACTCGTTTGATACATTGCCTGAATAAAGATCAAATTGCCACTTAGGAGAATTAGAGGAGGTGTTGTAAGGAATCAAGGGAATCAAGATGTTGTATTGGCAGAGCTAAGGACATTAGAGTTATCTTAGATTATAGTTTGATTTTTTTAGAATAATACTAAAGGAGAGGATTCCTATTATGGGACTTGAGTGATAGAGAAGATGAGCCATTGGCTCATGAGGAAGAAGTGGGATAAGAAATAGTTGAAGGACCTAAAGAATAGGGTATAGAGAGACTCCTAAATGTGATCATGGGTTAGGGATATAGACGCAAGGTGAAATTTCCTACATATGTAGGTGGTTTTGATGGAGAAGAACTCATGGATTGGGTAAATGAACTAGAGAAGTATTTTGAGTATGAAGTACCTAATGAGAAGAAGGTTAAGTTTGTAAGAAGTAAATTGAAGGGGCATGATTCATTATGGTAATATTTCACTCAAGATGAGAGAATAAATAAGGGAAATAATATGATAACTTCTTAGGATAGAGTGGTTTTCAATCTCAAGGGCAAATTCTTACCATGTGATTATGAGACAAACCTATTCAGACAATTTCAAAACTTGAAGCCAAAAAGAAATGTCTATGAAAGCATATTTAGAGGAGTTTTATAAGCTTACCATTAGGTCAGGACATGTTGATGAAGACAAATAAAATATTTCAAGGTATTTTAATGGCCTAAGGTATAATCTAAAAAATGAATTAACACTTGTTTTCCCAAGAACACTAGAGGAGTGTTACTAATTTGCACTCAAGGCTGAAGATAAGTTGAGTAGGAAACATAATTAGCAAAATAGAAGAAAGGGAATAATTTCAAAGGTAGAGGACAACAATGGGGTAGATGTTTCTCACAAACAGGCCATCAAGGAGAGTCAAGTAATTCACAAGAGCAACCCACTAGTTTAAGAGGTGGTTTTAGAGGCATGAGACCTTTCAACAAAGGTGGTTATGAATTAAGGGGTAGAGCATCAAGTGGATTTGTAAGAATGTGTTTCAAGTGAAATAAGTTTTATAGCCATAATTTATGGGAGTGCCTAGAGGACTAGACAATAGGGTGTCCAATAAATTATGGGAGAAATTAGATTACACAAGGAGGTGAGGAAGAGAGTGTTTTCTCTCCATCATTTATGGAAGATCCTGAAGTGGGAGAATCATTGCTCATGAGGAGGGTACTAATCTAGCCACCCAAGGAGAAGGAGCTACCATATAAGAGGACTCATTTTAAGACATCTTGAAAATTCCAGGGTAAGTGTTAAAAAATGGTCATAGATTCAAGAAGCACAGATAATCTTGTTTCAGTAAAAATGGTTAACAAGCTTAGATTGAAGAAACTACCTCACCCCACACCATACAAGGTCCCATGGTTGAATAAGGATCAATAAGTATTGATGAGTGAACAAAGTTGGGTAGAGTTCCAAGTTAGAAGGTATAGGGATAAAGTACTTTGTGATGTCATTCTAATGGATGTGTGCCATGTGCTTCTTAGGAGTCCTTATAAATATAATAGGCAAACCACTCAAGATAGAAGAAGTAACATGTACACCTTGATCAAAGATGGAGTTAGTAATAATTTTCTACCCATGAAGGATGAAGAGAGTGATAAAAAAATTGGCTCACATGTGATGCTAGTAAGTGGTAAGGAATTTTTGAATGCCATGCATGTAGAAGAGTTAGGTGTTGCTTTGGTAGTCAATCCTATGATTGTTATGATAGCCACTAAGATCAATGAGATACCCCAAGATATCCAAGATATGTTGGATAAATATGAAAATATAGTTATTGATGAGATACCCAACACATATCTACCTATGAGGAGCATAACACATTATATAGACTTTGTACCTAGAGCAAGTCTACCTAACTAGGCAACCTATAAGATAACCCCATAAGCGATTATTAAGAAAAAAAGACAAGTGCAAGAGTTTCTTGACAAAGGGTTGATTAAAGAAAGTTTGAGTCCTTGTTTAGTGCCTACAATGTTGGTGCCAAAGAAGGAAGGTGAGTGGAGGATGTGTAATAATTCCAGGGTCATAAACAAGATTACTATAAGATATATATTTCCACTTCTCAAGATGGAGGATTTGATGGTTGCTTAAGTACATCAAGTTATTTTTCAAATATTGATCTCAAGAGTGGGCATTACTAGATTAGAATTAGGCAAGGTGATGAGTGGAAGACTAATTTCAATACAAATGAAGATTTGCATGAATGGTTGTTCATGGCATTTTGTTTAACCAATGCACCAAGTACTATTATGATATTAATGAATGAGGTACTAAAAGATTTCATAGGCAAGTTTGTAGTGGTATACTTGGATGACATACTAATCTACAACCATAGCAAGGCAACGAATCTTCACCATTTGGAGTTGGTTGTGAGAAGGATGCAAGAAGAGAGGCTATTGATCAACCTCAAGAAGTATT
This sequence comes from Torreya grandis, assembly GCA_037957365.1. NCBI lineage: Eukaryota > Viridiplantae > Streptophyta > Pinopsida > Cupressales > Taxaceae > Torreya > Torreya grandis. Next base: position 551,353 of record JARHVA010006678.1, on the reverse strand, counting down.
ATTTCATGAAATGAAAGCTATTGTACCTTAGTTTTTTCATATCACAAGGCATGCTAAAAATAGACAAGAATAAGGTGAAGCAATCATGGAGTGGCCAATACCTAGGAAAATAGGAGAGATGAGAAGTTTTCATGTTCTTGAAAGTTTTTATAAGAATTTTAGTGGGATATGTGCTCCCATAATTAATACCATCAAGTGAGAGAATAAAAATTTTGCATGGAATGAGCAAGCAGAGAAGAGCTTCTAATACTTGAAGTAAATAATCATGGAACAACCAATACTAGCATTTCTAAACTTCAACAAGGTGTTTCAATTAGAATGTGAATCAATTGGTGTGTTAATAGGGGATATATTAAGCTAAGAGGGCTGACCTATATCCTATTTCAATGATAATTTGAATGATTCCAATAATAAGTACTCATCCTATGACTTGGAGCTCTATATAATGGTACAAGCATTAAAGAAATGGAGGGATTATCTTATGCCAAAGTATTTAATTATGTACATGGATAATCATGTACTTAAATTATTATTTAATCATCCTAAACTAAACCAAAGACATGTGAAATGGGTGGAGTACATGCATAATTTTACCTTCACCATCAAGCATAAAAAAGGAAAAAACAACAAGGTGGTAGATGCATTAATTAGGAGGGTCTTATTGGTACATGAGATTCTATTAGAAAGTATTTATATTTATTCAATAAAATACATGTATGAGGATGATGAAGACTTCAAGGAAGCATACCATGCATGAAAACACCCAAGTACACTCAACAAGGAGCCATGGTTGGACTTTGATCTTTAAGATGGACTACTATTCAAAAGAATATAGTTGTGTGTGCCAAAAAGCTTTATTAGAGTAAATTGGATCCAAGAGAAGCATAATGGAAGCATGGAAAGCCATTTTGGTCTTGAAAAGACGTTGGAATTACTCACTAGGCACTACTATTAGCTTAAAATGAAAGTAGAAGTAAGGAGGTATGTTGAAAGGTAAAAGATTCATCAATTGGCAAAAGGTAAGATCACTAATGTAGGTTTGTATCAGCCCATACCAATCCCAAATAGGCCTTTGGAATCTATTAGTATGGAATTTATGATGGTATTTCCTAGGACACAATGGGGTTTTGATTCAATTTATGTAGTTGTTGATAGATTCTCTAAAATGACACACTTTATACCATGTAGAACCACTAATGATGCCACACATGTGGCCAATTTGTTTTTCAATAAGGTAGTTGTTGAGGCCAACATACCCCCATTTTTTTTGAAATTGGGACCCTTGAGAAACCATAAAGATTAAACATGAAAATATTGCATGATAAGATCAATTATAGAATTTGAAGATCATCCACTTTTAAAAAATAAAGATTACCTATTATGTTTTTCTTTAATTTTGACTAACAACGCTAATAAATGGTCTTTGTGGCTTTTATTTATAGGTTCCAAGGTGTTTGTTCTTGAGAAATTTATGTTCCAAAACCCTAGCAGGACCCTTAGTTCAAATTTGACTACTAGTGGGAGATAAATTGGTGGGAACCTTTTTGATGCCAACATATCCCCATCTTTTTGAAAATTGGCACCCTTGAGAAACCTTAAACATTAAACATTAAAGTATGGCATGATAAGATCATTTTTAGAATTTTAAGATCATTCACTTTTCTAAAATCAAGATTATTTGTTATGTTTTACTTTAATTTTGACTAACAGTGCTAATAAATGGTCTCTATGGCTTTTAGTTTCAGGTTCCATGGTGTTTGTTCCTAAGAAATTCATGTTACAAAACCCTTGCATAACCCTCAATTTAAATTTGAATATTGGCGGGAGCTAAATTGGTGGGAACCTTTTAAAACCCACTTTGGACTTAAGCATAAATTTCATATCTTAAGCTTAGTTGTGTTTTTTAACATGACTAAGCTTAGCCTAAAAAAATGCTTATCCCCCTTTATTATTTTCCCCTTTTAAGTTCCTAGCTAGGACTAGTATTCATTTTTTAGGGTCCTTGTAATATTTCCTATCTTGGTCCTTTTGTTAAAAATCTTAGCCTAAATATTAAACCTAAGGCCCTAAAGTATTTATTGATACCAATGGAACCTTATATTTAACACTCTAAACCTAAGTCTTACTTTAGTCCCAAATCTTGACTTAACTTTCTTACTTCTCATAGATTTGAAGATCCTTACTTTATCACATCATTTGATCCAATAGAGTGATAAATGCCCAATATTTAACTTAAATGGAATGCATCTAAGAAGATCTAATGATCTACACTTCATCACGGGATGAAGATCCAATAGCATGAAGGCCCTGACAAAGCTACACCCTTAGTCTTCATCCAATGGTTCTTAGTTCATCATGGATCTTGATCTAACATAGCAAGGCATAGTTAAAAATTCAAAGGATTATAGAAGGTTTACAAGATCAAAACATGGCATCCTCATATTCAAAGATTAAAAACAAAGGGACTCGCTTGTCAAAAATAACTAATCATAAACAAGCATGCAAATCACCATCTAATGGCTCTCACTTCATCATGGATCTTGATCTAATAGAGTGAATTAAGTTCAAGATCCTTGAAGGCCCCATAAAGGTGCCAACTGGCACTCTCGCATTGGGTCATAAGAATTTGATGAACTTAAAATTGACACTCACATGATCATCATTTGACATCTACAAGGATGTATTTGATGCCTACATGACTGCCAAATTTAATCCCATTAAATCAAAAGTTTCACTAGCTTAAAATTGATGTTTGTACGAACATCATTTGATGTCCATGAGACCATAAAATTTAAGCTAATGGATTATTTTGTTCAAGATCAAAATACACTCTAAATTTTTTCTAGAAATCTCATGAATTACTATGCAGACAAATGGAAGCCCTTAGAAGATGTTCAAATACTATAAATCTTCAATCTAAAAATATGGAGATTGTCTTCTGGTCTAATTATATGCAAAATAAACTTAGTCTGTGTATATACTTTAAGGTCCCCATTGTAATTTGTTTAAATAATGTTAACCTCAAACTATAGACTGATACTAAGTCTTATGCTTAAAGAATATTTATTACATAGAACTTAGACTAAATGCTTCTAACCAAATTTTTTAATGCATTCATTAATTCAATAAAACTCTTATTTTGTCATTAGGTCATTATATTATGTTGATCCCTTTGGGCATGTTATATAGACTTAAAATAAATATTTTAGCCCAAAGTATACATTGTGATTATTTAACACAACATAAACTTTAGCCTAAGATATCTAGCCATAGTCCCCTTTAAATAATTCAAAAAACTTAGGAATAAATCCCTTAGTGCAAGGTTTACTTTGTGTCTAATAAATGCAAACTAAACCTTAGTCTAAGGATTTTAAGCCTAGGTCCCACCTTAATAATGTGATAACTTAAAGTTTGGGAATCTTTTGTAGATCAATGGTTCACACTTCATTATGGGAAGATGATTTAACGGCATGAGGACCCAAAGACCTTTTAATGGAGTCCTAAGAGCCTATGGGCTTGACATGTGGCAAAATCACATTCAAGGTAGAACTAACAAATGATCTAATGGTTTATGCTTCATCATGCTCCATGATCCAACAAAACAAAAGCACTGACGACTTTTTAAAGGTACTTAGAAGGCCCATGGAGGTGTCAAGTGGCATAACCATAGGGCAATGGTGCTAAAGAGATAATAAATAGGTGAGATCCTGGATAAAAATTAATGGCTCATACTAATCCAAGATTTCAATCTAATGGAATGAAATAAAAGAAGGAATTTTAAATGCCAATGACTAGTACTCAAAAGGCATTTATGAAAAATGCCATGAAAAGTCTAGATCGATGACATATAAGGACCATGCAAGTAGAAAAGGAAAAAAAAAAATCTTGTGGGCTCAAAAATGTGAAGGTCTAAAGGCAAAGGTCTAAATCAAATTTAAAACATGTATGAGCTAGAGTTTGGATATATCCTACCATTAAAGTTATAAAACCCTAAACCCTACATAAAATTGATCCGAGTGAACTTAATTTGTTATAATTTAATCCAAAGAAAGCTTTATTGTGTTTTTAAAAGTGTAAAAGAGCTACCATAGAGACCAATTTGCAATCTGATGCGAGTAATTTGTAGAAATAAATACCATAGTAGCTCATAGATAGTAGTTGAAAAATGAAACAAAACTCTACCTATCAACAGATTACAAGGGAAGTATCTTCAAAGACACCAAATTATATGTTGCAACCCTAAATTCCCTAGGCATCAAGAATTGGTTTGAAATCTTCTTTATCATGGAGGAGTTGAATCCCATCACAAAAGAGGAGTAGATAATTACCATAGTGAGCAGGAGGAATTATGACCTAGTCATTGTTTAAATGATCGGCCTTCATTACACCACTGCAAAACCTAAGGTACTACATTACATTGATGTATTTTTTCCTATTTTTATTGATTGTAGGATAGATAATGATTGGATCATTCAAGAAAGGATTTCCAAGAGGGTAACTTACATTTCTCCTATGGCCTTTAAATATTACTATAAGCTCCCAATTCCCCACATGGACTTATCCAAAATTAAGGAATGGACCTCTAAGCATGACCTAGACATCATATTTAGACACTAGTTATACCAAAAAACCCATGTCTTCAAACACTTTGAGGGTAAGATCCAAATAGTTTAGTTTAGGGAGGGCATCAAGGTGATCATGACCCTATTAAATAGAGCATTATGAGCCCCTTAAACCACATATGTAATAAAGACTTGGGCCCCCTATGTGTATTTCATGTTTGAAGAGAAGCTCACCCTTCCAATTGGAGACTTGATCAGTGTCTTCTTAACTAGGAAGTTCACTGACATAAAAAGGAAAATTTCCAAATAATTTTATATGATTTCATATTTGTTAGATGCCCTTCTTGCTTCCATCAGCTTCCTTGGCATTAAAAATTGGTCCCCTAAGGGTTGAACCACTATTTCCCATCATTACTTGAAATTACACATCTTTAATTAAAAGAACCATATGTAGTTTATTTGTGAATATGTCTACCTAGCCATAATGGAGACTATTATAGGTATTCCCATACCTAGAGTCCATCCACTGATTAAGAAATATGTCAAGATGATGGGATACATCTAATTCTATCTAGATTACACAATCATCAAGATTGAGGGGATCATGTCCTAGCCCTATAGATTACCAGTGTATGTTCGTAGCAAGCTAGCTAAGCAAGAAATTACCTCCCAACAATGCCCATGGAGTTAATATAATTTGTAAGGAAAAGAGGAAGGGTATTCTCCACCCCTTCCCTCTAGTTATTGGAAAGACTATACAACAATATTGAAATAGTTTTATACCATGTCCAAGCATAAAAAATCATTTGGGTTTTAATTAGATGAGCTCAAAATGTGGGACCCAAAGATTATAGTGAGTAATCATTTGAAGGAGAAGAAGTTGATCAATCCTGAATATATGCATCAACTCGGTGTTCATGACACCATTTACATTAAGGCTAGTAACTATGAAGAAGTATTGGCCAAAATCAAAGGGCACAACATCAAGCTTGAGCACAAGTTGATAAAATATGATAATCCATTAAGAGAAGCATGAAACATTCATCCTATCTAGTATCAATTATTGTTTGGATCATCTGGGACATCCTAGGAACAACCTCAAGTGGAGACACCACAACCTTAGAAAAAAATTGAACAAGGGCATAGAAGGAGAAGTTGGAAGAGAGAACTGGAGAGGGACCCTCATCCATAGCCTTTCCCCAAGGGTCACCTTCCCTAGTTAAGCATGTAGATATTATTTACTTAGAGCTAGAGGAGACACATTAGGGTGCTCTCAAGGAACTTTTAGAGGCATATAACACAGATGAAGAAAAGGAATAGGATGAAAAAACATAGATCCAAGCAAGGGAGCTTAGAGAAGATAAAGGAACATATCTTGTTCTTGATATGGTCTTAATGGCTCATAAAGAGAAGACAAAGGTATAAATAGCAATGATCCCTATTGGACCTAAAAGACCAAGGTTGATTCTCACACACCCTACTAGTGAGATCAACCTAATCAATGACAAATTCCCCATTCATGGACTAGTCATCCCTAATTGGTTTATTTATGGAAAATTGCAAAAGATCCCTTCTCTATCCCATTCATGGGCCATAATAAAATTTTCAAATATTGAAGTGCATGATGACATTAAGCCATGGATTAGGGTTGTGGTAAAGGAACATGAAGAGAGAAGAAATGTGGTCACTCCAATACCTAAAGACAAGGGGATGGATTCTCCTAGAGCATCAAAGAGTTCATGAATTTAGGTCTTATAACCTCCCAAATTCAAAAAACTAGTCACCACTATCCAATTTAATCTAGAGATAGTTGGATTGGAATGGGTCACCACCAGGAAGGCCATGGTGGGAACTGAAGAGTTCACCTTTTAGAAGGTGGAACCTTTTGTTGTATTGGCCCCTATTAAAGAACAATAGCTAAGAGAGCATCCTATTCATGAGGAGGATGTTGAAAGTTTACTAAATTCCCAATTAGCTAAAGATAAATCTATAATTAGTAGATTGAAGTAAAGGATCCATAATTTAGAGAAGGAGAAGGAGAACTTTGAGACATAGGCAATTTTGTCTATGCCTAATGCCATTTTGGATATCATTTAAATCCTCATTTTTTGATATGTTTGTATCTTTGTAGTCCATGAATTTAAGGTAAGATTCACTAATCCAACAAATCCAAGTATCCAAAGAAATTATAATAAAATGGCAAGAGGTAGAGACCAATCTAAGGGATCTCATTAGCATATGGATTGGGAACTAGACTCCCAAGTTAAAATATATCAACGTGGCCCATCTAAATGTCATATTGGGGATAGTATTTGACAAAATCCAATGCCTAAGTGTTTGGATAAGAAAGTTAGACATTCTCTTAATAGATGACAAGGAATTGATCACTAGGATTGAGTAGTTCTTGGGTTTCATGCTAGTTAATCCTACCAAGATTGATTCCCTTGGAGTCACTGATGAAGCTAAATTCAAGCACAGGGTCACCTTGGTCATGTAGTAAATAAATAGAAAAAGCCAAAGCCAATTTTGTAGGGAAAATAGAAGAATATTGGACATGATCTTTAATGATAAGGAGAAGATTATAGAGTCTAAGAGCATAAAAGAGGCTATGGATAGAGATGATAGGGATTTGGATGACCTGGTTGATCAAGAAGAAATATGCCTCATGAAACCAGTCATAGACCTTGATCTTATAAAGGAGAAACATCATAAGGCAATAGAATTTATACATGATTAGTATGAGAGTTCAAGGTCAATGGGCCCACTAGCTAGCTAAACATTCTCTTTTGTAAAAAATTTGTAATATCTAAAATAAGAATATTATTTTGTAAGGCATATGTTAGTCTATTAGTGTATTGCCCCTAGGTTAGTCTAATTGTGAAAAACAAGTTTATACTCGAAATTTATATGGAAGGAAAGTTTTCCTTATCTTTTGTATGCTTGTATGTTATAACTAACCAGTGTACTAAAATATCTTTCTATTAAAGGCATGTATCACCATTTTGTTAAAAGAGAGAATTTGGAGTAAATTTTGTATACTTGAATAAATTAATATAATCAAGGAGTTATAAAAATATTTTCCATATTTGATATGTCAATTTTTATGATAGATTTTCTCCCAATTACTAGTTTATGTCTTGAATTTAAATAGTTTCTTTAAATTCTAGGTTGCATTTTCTAATCACAGGGTTTCTAATTTGTGCATATGCTACATTAGTTAGAGGATATTGGGTTTTGATTCACTTAATTTTGATCTATATTTAGATATGTAAATGATATTTGATTATAAAAATAAATCTTTCAATTAGACCTAGTTCTTAGTTGTGATTCTTTACATTATCCTTTGAATTTTGCCTAGTATATAGTGAAATCTAAGCTTAGGATAGTTTAAATTCTATATTGGTTTGAATTCATACTCATTTTAAATTGATTATATTTCATTATTTTTGAAACTAAGATCATAAATCACTTGTTTTATTTTCATCCTTACCCTTCTCCTTGCTCCTTTTTTACACTAGATCACTTTAGTTTTAGATTCATTATAAATATACACCTAGATTAATTTTTAGCTTAAGTTCAAATCATAATTCAATAAGCATTAACATATATTATTTTCAATTCACAAATAATGAGACATAATGGATCCCAAACATCACTCATTATAAATTTGTGGAACACCCATACATATCTCTATCTCTTTTTCACCATAGGAAACATTAAGTTGCCACAACCTATTACTCATGCTCTAAATTCATATAATTATAAAATTAGAAGTGTAATTTGAACACTAAGAACCATTATGGTACACTTAGAGGTATCAAAAGTAGTGATACTTTATGGATTGCCCATGAACATTATTTTTAATAGGGACATCAAGTTTCTTAGACACTTCTAGAGGACATTATGGAGGAAGCAATTGAGTTTTAGTTCAACTTACCACCCTCAAATAGATGGGAAAATTTATGTGGTGAATATAATCTTATGGAAATTATTGAGGTTTTTATCTAAGGACCATCCCAAGCAATGGGATCTTGTGTTGCCTCAAGTAGAGTTTACTTATAATGAGTATACGAACAAGAGCATTCATATGAGCCCATTAAAAGTAATCTATGGCATGCATCCTAGAGGTATATTTGAGGTCAGAAACACTATCCATATGGACAAGATAATTTTTTAAGTGAAGAGTTTGTGATGGAAATGAAGGAGGTACATGAACAGGTAAGGAAGCACTTAGAGTCTAGTGTTGACAAGTACAAGAAACAAGTAGATTTGAGTAGAAGAGAAGTGAATTTATAAATTGGAGATTTATTATTATCTCATCTCAGGAATAAAAGGTACCTATGGGGTGAATACAACAAGATTAATATCAAAAATATATGTCTTTACATGATTCTTAGAAACTTTTCAAACAATGCATATGAATTAGAATTGCCTAGTGGGATAGGTATCTCACCTATCTTCAATGTTGCAGACTTTTAACCTTAAAAATAATGGATTTAATGAGGAAAAAAAATATAGGATGCATATATAGTATGACCATATTGTGTAACATAATTTTTTAAGTCCAAGACATAAGAGATGGAGTGCATATTAGACAAGCAGGTGATCAAAAGGACTAGAGACAAGCAATATTTCAAGTAACTGGTCAAATGGAAGAATCACCAAATATAATATACCATGTGTATGACTAAACATGACATACATAAAAATGGTATTACTCTATAAGCACTCATGACAATAGTCCATGAGTTCTTTTTCCTTTCCCTGGGAGTCTGATGTAGGGGCATCACTCTTAGGGTGTTTTTTGTCATAATTTTAGTTTAATTTCATTAATTTAGGTTTTATGATGCCTTTAATGGATTTGAAATTCCCAAATTATTCTTATATTTAAAATTTATATCCTAGGGTTGCATGTAGGTAGTTCAAATTTTAAATTTTGAGTTTTCCCACCAAAACTTGCTTTACAAATATTTGAATTTTTGGCTTGTTGTAGGGCTTGCAGCAGTAATTGAATGGGTTGATAAAGTGTGTGAACAAATTTTATAAATTAATAGGGACATATTGAAACCATATAAAAGTTAAAAAGACTTAATTGTATGTAAATATCATGATTAACCCAATTTCATGTTTTGTAACTCACCTTATGACTGTTGGTAAGGTGAGTTAGGTAGTTACATTAGTTATTTACATATAAAAGCTGAGATTTTTAATGAGATATATAATATTAATGTTTTAAATAATGTTAAATTTTAAATAAATAATAAAATAAACCTCTATTTTGAATATTTAACAACATAGACCCCTATTTTGGTGTGAAATTACTCTAGACCTGAAGAACATCTTTTCCTTTGCATATTCAAAGCATTTTTAAGTTGAAAACCTACAAAAATGGATTGTAAAATGGAATATAATGATTTTATTAATTTATTAAGGTCAAGATATACCTATGTAATCTTTTACATTCCTTTAAAACCTATTAAGACTCTCGCAAATAATTTTTCTGTGCTCTTAGGCTAAGACAGGGTGGAACAAGCCCTAAACTAGGGTTTCACTCATATATTTTGTTCCAATCATCTAAAACTAGAAAAATTTAGAATTATAGTCATATTAAATGTGATTTAATTGAATAAAAATGTTTTTTAATGGTAAAAACCCTCCAATATGGACTTTTTTGAACTATGTTGTGTTTAGGCTTGAGGAGGCCTAAAGAAGGAAAGTGGGTCTATAATATGAATTAGGCCTTAAAATTTGACACATAGGTGATTATAAATAAATTTTAGCTTAAAACATGTTTGTTTTACCTTATCCACATGTACTTTGTCTATACAAGAAATATAATATGAAAAAAGGCTAGTAGGAAAGGTCAATAACCTAGAGAAATTGAGCAAGAAGACAAGATTGAGACTAAGATCAAGTTACCTCTACTTAAATGTACCATAATAAATATGAATACAAATTCTTAGGGTCAAGGTAAAATTTTTAAATATCAACTACCACTATTTCCCTCTATTGGTCAATTCTATCCTCTATGGAAAATTAGGGAATAGTCGCCTAAACTTGATTAAAACATCACTATGTGCATAAATTTGACCTTTGGATGTGCATGAATGACCTATAAATAAATTATTTAAATTTTAAATGATAATAGGGATTAAAATAAATGAAAACTTTCAAATATAAAATGAGGAGTGTAATGGGATAATCTCACCCCAATCACCCTTATGATGATTGATCTTGCTTACATATCCAATATTCTAAAAATATAAATCAATCCCATGTAGTTCTCCCACTTAGAGTCCTTTGTATGATTTAAATCCTTTTGATACATGTATTCATATAGATATGGCATGAATACTTGATAATTATTTGATTTGACTTGGATAAAATAAGATCTTGACTTGGATAAGGAATACTTATAATAATTATAATAAGATTTATAAGGAATATGGAAGCTTTGCCTAATGTGTAATAGTGTAAGTGTTCTTTAATATTTAAATATCTAAGTGGTTGAATAAGTTACTTATGTGTGCCTTTATAATAACTAAAAATGGTAAAATCTCATGCTACCTATCCTAAAAGTATGAACAAACTTGTAAGAGTGTCTAAATTTAAAAATTAGTAGTTGATAAGGTGAAGGACATGATCAACCTATATGGGTCAAGAATAATTACCACTCTTATCCATAAGGGTCAATTTTTTCTTGAATGGTAACATTTTTAATTTAGGATATGGGATGTTTGTACATTTTTTTAGAGGGGCTTTTAGTGATTAATAAAATTTATAGAGGCATAAGATATCAATTTAGGAAGGGATGTATCTGTATAGATACTTAAGATAGAGTGAGGTGGTGAAATAAATCTAGATTAAGTTCATAACTAAATTAATGTGAAAGTGGAATAAATACAACAACATCAAGTATTCATGACCAAATTTGAGTGGCTTAATTTGTCACCACTTTAGTCTAAAAATTAAATTACTAGAGTAAAATGAAAAATATACCTAAGTGTGTATAACACACTTTGCTTTTAAGCTAATTCTTCATTTTTTCAAGGCACTTCAACTTATCAAATCTTGAAATAGTTCATGAAGTATTCATTTTGTTCATTTTAAATTTGAAAAATCTTGAATTTTAAAAAAATGAAAAATTATGAAGAGAGAAAAGGAGGAATACACTTGTATGTGTGAAACCAATATTTCTTTTATAACTTTTTATTAAAGGTGATGCTTCCTATAAGCATTGGATACTTAGTTATTCACATAAGTAACTTGGAGGCATTGGTTCATTATTTGAACTAAGGGTGAATTTAGGTTGATCAAGCCTAAATTTAGATCAAACATGAATATAAAATATAACTCATTAAGGGATGTATAAACCAAATTTTTTGTTATTGGTATTTTTAACCCAAAGACAAAAATGGGTTGGAAACCATAATGGATTCTCAAGCTATAATAATAGATGGCACAAAATATCCAAGTTATGCATTATGAAATTTAATTGAATCAATCACTGAATATGGCTTGTAGATCCAATTCTTACTTTTTTATTTAGCTCATGTATGCATGATCAAAATATAATGGAGGACATATATGATCCTAACATGACTGAGGATAACACATAGTATTGAAAACATGGCATGAATCATATCATGCCCCTATTTATAAAATGTGAAATATAGAATTGTATGTAGACACTAATTTGTAAACTATTTTTGAAACATGTGCATGACTATGTATCATGCACACAAAATTGTATGGATTAGTAACTTTTTAATTTAATGAGAGTGCATATGCCTCTATGATCTAAACCAATAATTTAATTTTTGATACATTTTGAATTCTTTGAAACTATATTTTTTACCCCAAATATATTTTTGCTCATGGAAGATTATCTTATGTATGAAAATCCCATTGAAATTCCCCTTTGAGGTGAGGGAATGTGTATCCTAAAAATCACTCATCTAAAAATAAAATTTAAATGTATAATGTGTATCAATACGTAATAATTAAATAATGTATCATATTTGAAAATGTATGTCAACATAGTAATATATGTACCATTTGAATCATGTATGTAACATATGATGTAAGGCTTATACAAATGTATCAACAAAAATCATAGTATTAGATTTAAATATAAGCAGATAAAGTAATTAGTGCATGATATCAATCATGTCACTCATCAAACATATCAAGCTCAATAAGCACACAAACATAACAATAAAAATTTTATACAATAAGGCCAAGGTATGTATACATGGGACATGTTCAAATGTCACATGAGAAAATTTTGAAAACACAAATCCAAGTTCCACATGAAAAGTAAATTAATAATGTCATAAATAAGGGACATGTTGAAATGTCACACAAAACAAAGGGCCAAGGGAAATAATCAATGAATATGTCCAAATGTCATATCATACCTAAAAATGATCTCATAATGATGCTAAAAAAATTTCACTTAATGGTTAAGGGCCATATATAATAGATGAATAAAGTCTAAGACTCTAATATACTATGTAAAATTAATATTATAAGTGGATCATATAACTAAAAATATATTCTACACCATGTATATGTAATGTTATCATATTCTAGAAAATAACATATCTATTTACATAATGTAAGATGTGTGTGTGTGTGTGTGTGTGTGTGTGTGTGTGTGTGTGTGTGTGTGTGTGTGTGTGTGTGTGTGTGTGTGTGTGTGTAATCTTGTAAATATTATAACCTTTGGATAAGATGACCCTATTTTAGCATGGCCAATAGGTCGAGGCAAGTTCAACATAGTAATCCATGTTAATTTACATGTCTTGCATAACACATAAATACTAGTGAAATGCATGTGTGATTAAAAAAATAGTATGTTATCTAATAGTCATAAAATAAATAACATATGAAAATGATGTAAACTAAATGTCTAATCATGATCAGATCACACTTTCATATTTTTATAATTTTTTTTTTTTTTTTAAATTTTTAATTTTTTTTTTATTGTTTGAAGTTTAGAACTAGAATAAAAGAGACTCATAATTAAACCATGGATTCAAAAGTATAAAATATGGGACGGATCTGCACAAACTATAACATGTGTCTATATAAAGTATGCAGTGGATGTGATGCCATGGATATGTATGAGTAAGATGGCCCCATTATATATATGAATGTGGGAAATAAAATAAGAATGCAGAAGAATGATTATACATCCTTGTCTCATCAAATGTATAGTTTTCAATGTATGTAACACATATGTATGAGAAATATAACACACAAAAATAAAGATATTTCATGAATAAGTAATATTATGTATATTGGAATTGATTGAAATTTAAAAAAAAAAGATGTTTAATGCTCCATTTTCTTATATTTTTATTTGGTTATCAATATTGTTACGTGATAATTAATTAGCTGAGGATAGTAATGGTAATCAATACTAACCATTACTAGTCAATACTATCTATGATGTAAAAATGTAATTTTATTTGTTTAAATTATGAAAAATAAGGTAAATGGAAAATTATGGTAGTATAGGTCATTTTATTAGACTATTTAGATGTAAAAAGTGAAAAAAATTGATCAAATTGATCACATGTGTAAGAGGTGGACAAATAACATGATAAAAAACCAAGAAGTTATTTAAAATCAGCTATGTGTGGTGAACTAATCTAAAGAATTATTCTACCTAGTTGGAAGTAATAACCATACATAATATGGATCCTTATGAGCTATTAAATTTTGTGTTAAACCACCAAATGACCATTTTTTGTAAGCAGGTAGATGCATACCACAACTCATTTCCATCATCTACTAAATCTTTCATTGTATAATTGTTTGAAAAATCATTAATTTCATTGATTTCATCTTCGTCACTATGGTAACATCTCAATATTATCAAAATCATAATCATCCATGTAATCATTATCTTGGGATAAAATTAATTTCTTAGGTTTACCTTAAAAATTTTATATGCCACTTTGATCATCTTTTACATTTGTATATGAAAAATTAACTACACCATATAATGGAATTATCCTATTAGATTATTTTGTCTCTTGAATGTGTTCATGATTTTTTATACCTAGAATCTCATTCTAAACTATAGGAGAATCAAGTATCACTTCTTGAATACTATGAAGAGAAATGGTTTCTTCATTGAATTCTTGACTTGAAAATGTAATCATAAAATTTTTAGTATTATCCTTATATTTTTTCTTTATGCTTGAAGGATATATAAAATTTTAATCCTTAGAAACCATATTCATACCATTACGATTATTAGGAACATATTTTTTTTGAATTTCCCTTATGAGAAACCTTTTAATAAAGGTGCTTTCTTGATTATCTTGAGTTTTTTTTAAACTTCATTAAATACTCTTTTAAAAACTTCTCCTTTTTTTTTGTTCCCTTTGCTAATCTTAATGTTTAATTTTTAATATTTTTTTTAATTTATCCTACTAAATCCTATCTTGCTCTAAATTTTCATTTTTTATATTTTCAATTTTTCCTTAGTAGACACAATCATGGTGTGAGGGGGTTTCTTGATTGATGTATCTATTATATGGTCACCACTGTAAATGATACTTTGTATTTTTATCTTCAAATATTAACAAATATCTACATAATTATGATTCATTATATGATATGAAAAATAGTATTATGATCTCCCTAAATAATACATAAGAGGTAATGCGGTCAACTTGTTTCAAATCATTTCTCTTAGAATCTCCCTTGAACTCTTATTAGCATTTCATACAATATTTTAATAAATAATTGTAGATGTATGTTGATTTGGAACCCATACTTGAGGTGATACATTTTGAGATACAAAATATATGAATGGGGATGTAATATATGGTTAACATTGGAATGTTATGGATTATTTATGTATGCCATCTTAATTTCAAGTGATGTGATCCTTGAACTAGAACATTTGTTTTAATTTATACCTCTTATATATATGTTCTCATAGTGACTTATTGATATTTAAGGTCTTCAAAATAATAGTCCTTAGATCATCTGATTGAATATACACACATATATGATTAAGAGGATGTGTCAAAGCTGGAGGGGGATGATGAAAAGCATATTGGTTGCATTCATTTTTAACTATAGGGTGAGTCACTTGGGATTATATAGACATAGAATATGTATTATTATTTATTAAAATCTTGATTTATTGTACATTAGTTTTACACAATTTATTTAATGATTATGAGATATATTTAATATGTTTAGTTGACAACATGCAATTATAACAAACATTACTTGAATTAGGAATCATACACTAAGAATAACCCATATAACTATTATATGACATGAAAAATAAAGAATCAATCACTCTAAGAGATCCATTAGGTATGTTTTATTTATAAGAGATGTTTTTGATTAAAAAATAGTAGAAATATTAAACCTATAAATTAATTTTGAAATAAGTACACTATTCATTCTCTAGGTTGAATTTTATAAAAATAGTAAATTAAAATTACTAAAAAACCCTTATAGTATTTTGGTAAACAAAAATACATATATTATTTTCTAAATATGACTTAAAACCTTTATGAATTTTTAAAATAGATTCATTTTAGTCCAAAAATAAATTATTCAAATAATGACCTAATAGAGGAAATCCTAATTGGAAATCATAAATCAAAGGCTTGAAAATAGACATTCAGGATCACCAATATTTTTTATCAAAATTTAGAATTAATTGGTGTATGTACTCTTATTAAAATAAAAAGAATAGAAACGTATAAAATACTGTAAATAACTATAAATATAAGAATGTAAGTAAAATCACTAAAATATATTAAGCTTAAATGAGTTAAAGAAAGCTAACTAGGAATAACACAATAAGACTTATGAAAACTACTTATTTTTTATGTATGTAAACTATGTATGACTATCAAAAATATGAAACTAATCAACTTATATAAATTTTTCATGTGCCACAAAAATTATGATTGCAACTACCCAGGGTCAAGATCAACTGACACTACTATCCTCTATTGGTTAATTATGTATTCTATGTAAAATAATAGAAATTAGGGAACAATCACCTATACCTACTTAAAACATGGATGTGTATGTCAATTTAATCTTTGGATGCATGTAAATGACTTAAAAATGAGTTACTCAATGTTGAAATCATAATAAGATTGCAATAGCTGAAAACCTATAAAGAGAAAAAGGTGGAGTGTAATGGGTTGAGATGACCCCAATCACCCCTAACATGATTGATTGTTTACTACATATTTAATAATATGAAAATGGAAACCAATCTTATGTATTTATCCTAATTACAGTGTTTTGTGCAATTGTGTTCCTTTTTCTACATGTATACATCTAGAGATGGTTTAAATACTCAATAATGCTTTCCACTGACTTAGATATAATAGGCTAATAATTGCTTCAAATTAATAGAATTATATTTTGGAATAATATGGAAGATTTTATCAGTGTGAAATATTGTAAATGTGTCTCAATATTGAAATTTCCAAACGATATAATAGTTGACTTAAATTTGCCTTTATAGCAATCCAAAAAGGTAAAACCCCACACTACCTATCATAAAATTATAGATTAACCTCTAAAGGAGTGTATACATTTTAAAAGTATACATTTTTAAGGTGAAGGATAATATTCACCCATATGGTTCAATACCGACTACCACTCTTGACCCATAGTGGTTTATTTTTACCTAAAGGGTAAGGTGTGAAATTCTAGGATCTAGGATGTCCATACAAATGCTTAGAGGGATTTTCAGGAATTAATAATTGTTTTTATAGGTGTAAGATATAAATTTATAAATGGATAGGTACATGTATATGTTTAGGATAGATTGAGGTAGTTAAATATGTTTATATTAATTGTTCATGTCAATTAAATTGAAATTGGGCCAATGCCAACATTGTCAAGTATTCATGACAAAAATTGAGTGACTACATGTGTTCCCCCTTTTAGTCTAGAAATGAAATTACTAGAGTAAAATTAAAGATATACTTGAGTGTATACAACACACTTTTATTTTGAATGGATAATTCATTTGTGAAATGAACTTTAACTTAGCCAACCCTAAAATAGTTCATGATTTTGTTTATTTGAAATTTTATAAGTTTAAATTTTGAAAATTTTCAAACTTGAAAAGAGAGCAAGGGAGGAATACTCTTGTATGTGGGAAACCAAAGTTATTTTTGTGATTTTTGATTTAATATGATGCTTCCTAAAACCATTAGATAATTGGTTTTTCTAAAAAATAACTTGAATATATTGGTTCCTTAGTTGAACTAATGGTGAATTGAGGGTGATCAAGCCCCAATTTAGATCTAACATGAATAGAAAATATAACCCATTAAAGGATGTAGAAACATAAATTTTAATTTTTGTCTTTGTAACCCCAAGACAAAAATGTGTTGGAATCCATAATGGATTGTAGGGTATAATACGTGAGGGTTAAAAATATCCAATTTATGCATCATGCACTTTAATTGGTTTAACCATTATGGATGGCCCGTAGATTTAATTATCACATTTTCATTAGTTTATTTATGCATGATACAAATAGAATAAAGTAAATATGCTATCCTAACATGATCACAAATAGAAAATTATATTGACAACATGGAATGAATCTGTATATTTACACCCTTGAATCATATTAGTTGATTTTTTCTTAAAGGTTTAGATGCAAAAATGAGGATCTAGGATCTTTATATAGATTCTTGGAGGTATTTTTAGTAATTAAGAATATTTATTTAGGTGTAAAATATTAATTTATAATATTTTATATGTGGGTGAGTTGGTAAAGTGACTTAGTTGTTTCAAGCACCATCCAAGTTCAAATCTTAGTATGGTATCAAAAGTTGGATGTGGATGATCATTGATATTCTTGGATTGGTTGTAGTCATTGATGGTATTATTAGGTTGATTTTGGATGTTGATGGTATTTTTAGGCTAGTTATGTCTATTTATTGGTATTCTAGAGATAGTTGTGGTTGTTGTTAGTATTATCAAACTAGTTGTGGCCATTGGTAGATCTGGTATATGTTGTAAATGATCACTTGGGGATATAGGCCCTTGATTGTGTCCTAGACCAGCTGGAAATATGGTCAAAAGTGAATACCTATCTAAAAACAAAAATAGTACATAGTGATTGGTTTGTCTATTTAATTAGGATGGGGTGAGGTAGTGAAATAGGTCTTGATTAAGTACTCAAGTTAATAAAAGTGGAAGAGGGTTAAAGCCAACATTATCAATTATTCATGACAAAATTTGAGTGACTAAGAGGTGAAAATTAAGGATCAAAGGACCCATAATCAAGTGTAAAGCATCATGGGATGATAATACCTAGGTAAATAACCTAAAATAATGTTTCAAAAATTCTAGGAGCATCTGGAGTTGTAAAAGTGAAAATAAATAGTAGATATATAGGTTTTCAAACATTATAAATTAAATGGAGGTATTATCATTGAGCCAAAAATTATTTTTATGGTAAACCTAAGTCCAAATATAAAAATATAAATCCAAAAATAATGGTAATGTGTACTTAAAAGAGATAAATGTGTGAAACTGGACAAGAGTGATAAAACATGAAAAAAATGTAATGGAAAGGGGTATTGTACCAAAATCATTTGTAAATATCAACATAATATAATATGGGAAGAGGAGTGAAAACATATGCTAAGGTGCATAAAATTTCAACATTGAAGGAATATGCATATGGGGTCAACATATTAAAGTTGAGGTTGGATGTATCTAACCACAATAAAAATAATATATTTAGTACTAACAATGACATATATAATGATCATATTTCCATATAAATTTTGAGGTCTCCCAAATTATAAAATATGTAAAATAATCTCATTACATAATGAGGTCTATTAATAATAAAAATGATGCATTAGGTACCAAAATTGACATACGCTGTAATTCCAAACAAATAATTCATCACAAGATGTCACATTTTAAATATTATAAGGATGGTAAGGAATAACTTGAGGTCTATAATTAAGATAATAATAATTTTACCACATGTTAATTATTATTAATAATTAAAAGTATGTCATTACTACTCTAAATATTGTTAATATATAAATAATAGCATTAATATCAATAAGGAATATAAATCCTTTATTTGTCTAATAGTTCCACACTCACTAATGTCTAATATAGAATGTAATATTGAAGATAATATAGTCCAATATTAAAAGTGAAGGGATGATTTTTGATGACTTTGGATGGGATTACCTAGACAATGTCATAACTATTTTTCCAAAATCACCTTTGATACCCATAACCTAGCATATTAAGAAAATTACCTAATGTTTATACAACACCTTAACATATCCATATGATAAATTTATGATTAGAATTTAAGTTTTTATTAATTTATTAATGATACAATTTTATGAGGAAATCAAACAAGATTTTTTAGTGGCCCTTCATAGAAAATAGCATAAGAGAAATATTAGGAAATGGGATAAACTAATAATAAATAGAATCAATGAAAACAAATACATTATCATCTTGAACTACTATAAATTTAATTCAATGGAAATATTATATGTGGATGCATACCTTGATAAGATGAGGGAACACTTTAATAATGAAATAATATAAATTTAATTCAATGGCTATATTATATGTGGAGGCATACCTTGATAAGATGAGGGAAAACTTTAATAATGGTGGCATATACTAGTTTATACATAATGATCACTTAAGTAAAGTCATACAATATGTAACAAAATAAATTAATGCTTCATACATCAGAAAATAGTAAAAAATAATGATTGTCCCCAAATACCCCATCATGATTCAAATATATGATTCACTTGATAATTATGGATTAGGCGTCCCTCTTAGACACATTCTAGACAATTGATTCTCTAACCTATGAGTTGGCTAGTTACCTAGAGATAAATTAAAACCACTAGTAGGTAAAGTTATATCTCTATCAATTATTACAATTTTTTTATATGGTATATTACATTGAAATTGATGATGAATACATTTTTGTAACATATTATTTTATTTCCTTGTTAATGAATATTTTATTAGATGAGGCCATAGACATCGTTAGAGAAAAATGTATAATGAGACTACAAAGTTAGTGGATTTTTTCCCTAAAATCTACCTATTTAAATTTTCAAAAAAAAAATTGTTAAAAAATTAAAGGCATGTAAATAGGGTCTCCCATTTCTCTAATATTTATAATATGTTCATGTAGAGAGTTGAAATGAATTCAATTCAGTCTTTGAGTCTAAGACCTAAGTGGTGGCATTGATTTATAGATAACACCAATGTAATTTGGTCACATGATTTGGACATATTAAATAATTTATTGAATCACCTCCATTAAAAATTATAAGTTCCATCAGTTTTGTAATGGAGAGTAAATAAAACCATTATGTTCCATTCATTAAAATCCTTATCACTAGAAGAATTAATCATTCTATCTACCAGCAAGTATATATAAAAATGAAACAGAAAAATGTTTTTATAAGAGAATATCCCTAACACCATCCATATAGAAAATATTAAGTTATGAAGACATTGTAAACCAATTACATCAAATTAATATATTTATAACAATTTACTATAAAATGTAAGAACCTCAATAAAGCACTAAGAAATTATGGGTATGAAGACTATAAAATCAAGAAATAATTTACTTAGAAGACAAAATATGCTAAGGTTAATGCAAATCATATGAAATAAAATAAGATAAGATATACTAATTAACATATTCTCAAAAACACTATGGAAAAATTAACAAGAATACTCATAATAAATGACATCAAATCCTATTTGAGACATGTCAATATAATTAGAAACTATCTCAAAAGTGCAGAATATATTTGATAACCAAAGGTTGAGAAAGAAGTATATGAAATCCAATGTTCATGTGACATGTTATACATTAGTTAAAGTGTAAGATCATTTCAAAATAGGTTCAAATAAAATTCCCAATTAAGATATTAACACTTGAAAAACCCCTAAGTACATGATAAATCACACTATACTAATTGATGAAGCTAAGTTATTAGTTTTGGTGGGATGGTGAAAAGATAGGAGTATCAGATACTATATCAAGATTGATAAGTGACCTATATTTATAAACATGGATGATGGTTACAAACTTATCTATACCCTAAAAACCATTTATTGAAAAAATCATCCTCAATAAGGGGAGTCTAGGTCTTTGTTGATATATTATATTATGCCATATCTTAAACTATCTATTAAATATTGGACCATAAACTAACTGGGTAAAATAAATAATTAATTAATTTTAATTTTTAATTTATCAAGGTTAATTAAATAATTAATTAAATTCAATTAATTAATAAACAATTTAATTAATTAGATGAAACCATTAATTAAATTGAATAAGTTAAGTAATTATATTAAATAATTAATAAATTATATTGTTAATTAAACATTTAAATATTTAGTAATTTGGTTAAATAATTAATATATTATTTATTTTATTACCTTATACTTTATAAACCCCCTTTGCATATTGTATCATAAAAAATATCAAAGGATCTAGACTTTATTCTTCATACCCAAGCATTGACTTATGATTACAGATCAAGTAGTGGGATATGAAACATTGGGTTTTTTTGAAACAAATGAACCCAAAATATTATTATTCATGTAGATATCCAATGCTAAGTATCCATTCAAGAAATAAATATTAACATCCATCGGATACACATCAATATAATTTGAACTAAAATAAAGAGTATTAACCAAAATGTCACATTATTTATAGTTGGTGAAAACATTTCTTCATAATATTCTAATTATTGTGAATATCCTATAACAATAATCTGATCTTTGTGCATGTCCATAGATCCACTTAAAACTAGTGGGACTAATCACATAAGGTAAATATGTTAGTATCTAAGTCTTATTCTATATCAAGGCATCAAATTATGCCTTAAATGGAACTTCCCATTCATTATTTCCATTTGTCTCTTAATACACGATGTGTTCATATACATGTGAAACAAAAAAATTAAGAGAAACATTCACATGGTTAAAACCTTGCATATTTTTTAAAGCTGATTGTCTAGATTAGGCTTGTATTTCCCATGGGGATTCTACCCATTACTAACATTGAGATAATGAGTGATGTATTTTACATGGAAATTGAGGTGATAAAGCTTTCCAAGGATGAAAATTACCTTGTATTACTTAGGATATCTTGGTATTATTCCAATTATGCAGACATACACTCGAATGATGCTAAATGAGATTTGAGAGTAGAGGTGAGTAGACAGTGATCCCTTTGAAATTTAATCAAATCCCCCATTGTGTTGAATGTGTTTAATTGTTTTTTAATTCAAAAACATTTTCAATATCATAGTGTAGGGTAAGGAAAACATGGATCCATTTGGGTATAACATAATGCGTTAGGATGATTCCAAATATACCTTTGATACCATGAGTATTGTCTACAATTGATGGGTTAAGAATCATATGAGGTAACTATAATAAGGTGTATTACGGTGAAATTGAACCCCATGTTTTAATATTCAACAATACCACACATACCCATGATATTACTCAACATAAAGGGACTAATTGAATATGTGGGATTAAGTGATCAAGACCCCAAATTTAGAGTCATGAAAGGCCCCTTGTTTTAGTATCAAACACTCTTTGTATATCAAGTAGATTTGGATGTTTTGGGCCATGTCCAAAGTGATGAAAGTGATTAGGATGGAGATGATGCTTATAGTAAAATTATTAATCCCAACCTTGTGTTTTATGTAAATGGGCCAACCTGCAAATTTAAAACTAGTTGAGATGTCCCTAAAAAACCACATAGACTAAAATGAATGGCACATGATAAGTAATGGGGAAACACTGATAAGAAGACCTAGTATTAAGTGTCGTAGGACCACCATCTCAAGTGTTTAATATTACTTAAAGGATCCCCCACCCATGACATTATGAGTACTGATGAGTGATCTAATATAATTTCTAGGTTTGTTAGCTCAAGTTATATTCAAACTAATGATGCTTGAGGCATGATGTAATAAGTCTTCAATAATTTGTGTAATAAGGATTAGGACATTTCATGTTTTCACTTTTGATTTTGATAGAATAGATTAGGTTAGTTTAAAATTATGGTAGATGTATGCAAGAATCGATATAATAATATGTGCACATATCATAAATATAGTCAGGTGAGTCAAGTAATGTATTTATTAGAGAACCTTATGTACACATATAAGTTTCTAGGTGAATTTTTTCACTTTAAAGTAGTGAAAAAATTCTTTGTGCCAATAAAAATATTGATATATGTGTAGGCATGACCCTAAGTGACCTGATAGAAAATTTAACTACATTTTAGGACCAAGTAAAAAGTTTAGTGTGGAGTGGTGGTGCTAAAAATATAATAATAATGGCATATGTAGGTCACACACATAACTATAGGAAATATGACATATAGAGATAACCAAAGGAAAGATGATATGTAGGAAGAAAAAGATAGAGGGATACATGTAGAATAAGGTTAGCATGTATGAATATTTTCATGAATGGAAAATAAAATTAAAACATGAAGCACATGTATAGATCTCAAGGACATAAAATGATAAATAGTCAACTCACTAGTTGTAAAGGTGAAAATTGGAAAAGGATAATAAAGACAACAAAATTGATTATTATTTAGAGTTTAAAGGTTCAAGGCATTACTCATCCACACTACCTATCAAAATTTTAAATGTCTCAAGGCACGAACCAACTATGATACCCTAGTACAAGTGTTTTAATTGGGTATAAAAACATTGAAAGGACAACTAAATATTTGTAAATGGGAGTAGCTGGTAACCCACTCCAAAAACATAAATAAGACATTAATCCCATGATAGAGGTTTCCAAAGTAGTTTTATCTTAAATGGGGTTATTTATAAAATAGGTTTCATTCTAATGAATTTGTGGTTGAGTCTAAGAGAATTGTAAGGATACCATTGTAAAGAGAATCTAAAGACTTAAAGAAAGGGAGAATTAAAGTAAGAGATGAGATCTCTTCACGTGAGATTAGGATCCCCTGTTATATAAATGAAGGTCTAAAAATACCATTAAATTTTTATCATAGATAATTAAATTTATCCTCTAAATATATTTTATGGTGAGGATCAAATTCCATGAGATTTGGCTTGTGAGTATTTTGGGAGTGGTTTAGATCTAGAAATAATACTGACCGATGGATAATTCATGCATTTAGTCTTTAAATTAAAATATTAGATAGGACATGACTTATTAATAAGTTTTTTCTCTCCATCAAGTGTGAATGGGTGGAGATTGGGTAGGATAAGAGATGATTTAGAAGAGATTCAATTCCCTCTATCAAGGGTAGATGGGTAGAGGGTGGGAAGTGCAAGGAGAAAACCTAGAGGAGGAGGAGAAGTGGGTTGAGGATGGTGAGAATATTTTTGATCCTAATAATTTTAGTAAATTAATAATATAGGATAATGTGAAATGGAGGATATGGATCAGTACACATTTAGGATGACAAGACTTTAAGGAGAAAAATAGGTAGCATGGTAAGGAGGTAAGACATATGGTCTCCACACTAATATACTTGGTAGTGTACGCCTATATGAATTTCAAAGTGATAATAATTCAATAAGGAACCCAATAAGAAGAATAAACCAAATATCTATCCTTGGGAAAATGACTAAGGTTGGATGAGAGGTCGATGCTAATGGTGCAGGGTATACTAGAGAGAGATACAAAAAGAGAACACAAAATTAGGATTGGGGGAGAAGACATAATTACAGTGGGATGAAATGGTTAAGTAAATGTGGATATCATTCCACCAAGGAAAAATGTAGGGTGAATTCCATATACCATAGGAGGAGGAGCTGAGGTCGATGCACAATAATTCAAGGTGCCTAAGGGGAAATGTCGACATGAAGTAGGACCTTAGTTGTCCCACATGGTCTATTGGTAAACAAAACGTTTATCATAATATGAAGTGTGGATTAAACTCATTGGAACAAGAGGAAGTAGGGTTTAGGAATACCATTCAAGTTTAATTTCTATAATAAATTGGAAAACACCTTGAATAATAATGAGGTGTGGAGCATAAATGCTTGCCAAAAAGTGTAAATTTAGAAGAAGTAATTAATTATTGTGAAACTTTGTAGATAACTCTATTAAAATAGAGAGGAAAATGAAATAAATGGGTTATTATAGGATGGAAAACAATGTTAGTGTAAATTTATTTTTACCCATAAAATTGGTAAAGTATAACTAGGCTAAGGAGCACACACATGGAAAATGATAAACCCTAGAATTACCATGAAATAAAGAGTGGTGAATGTAAGCTTAATCCTAACATGCATGTTTACACACTAGGAACTACTAAAAAGGAAAATAAAAACCTAAAAAGGACTAGTAAACATGTGAAAATGAGAAAATAGTAAGATCAAGACAAACAAGATAACATGAATCTAGGAACCATAGTGGAGATTGTGAGGATAAATAATGGGAGTTATGACTAAAAACTCATCTTGATAGATAGTTGAGAAGTGATGACTAATGGTGAGGTAGATGGCCTCAAGTAGATTAGTACAATAAATTCCAAGTGGAAATTTGATGAAATAAACACTAAGTGGTGGTTATTGAGTTACCAAGTGACACACATGGCTATTTGGAAACCTATAAAAAGTAGACTCTTGATAGATAA
The DNA here is from genome assembly GCA_037957365.1 of Torreya grandis. NCBI lineage: Eukaryota > Viridiplantae > Streptophyta > Pinopsida > Cupressales > Taxaceae > Torreya > Torreya grandis. Next base: position 525,085 of record JARHVA010006678.1, on the reverse strand, counting down.
AGGGATTGATATTAGTTTGAGAGAGATTTGAGACCTTATAAAAATGCTACTAGATTACTCTAGAATGCCATACTAATGAGATAAATAGTATTAAGTATATTTAGGGGTAGTAAGGATAGTATGTACCATTGTAAGTTCCATGGGCACCTTATAATCATGAACTTTAATATAAACTACATTGTTGTTTTACTATGATTGTGAAATCAATTATGGCTATCATTTAACATTGTTATTATGATTAGATCAATATTATGTTATAATATTTATTACCTTGTTTAATGGTTAATTGAATACCTGGGTATGATAGTATTTTTTTGATATTACACTATGTAAGTGCATGATTTGTTTTTCATTAAATTGATAGAGTAAACTAATAACACATTAAGTACCCATATGTGCACAAGGTTATCAAGTCAAAACCATTTGGTGATAATTATACTTTAGGTACCAATGTGTATGACTACTAATGTGAAAGGTAGTAATGAAATGTGAGAATATGCCCTCACAATGACTACATGAAACTACCCATGAACTACCCTAATTCCCCTCTCTATGATTTAAGTTAGCATACAAGGTTTCCCTTCTATGATATTTTGGTTCTAGATATTTAATTTTTAAATTCATAAAGTATGTGTATGGTACTTGTTGCCACTTGTATTTTCACCCTTTGAGGAGATGTCTCATCTCTCCTCATCTAAGTGGCATAATTGAAACACTTCTAGGTTGTGGGTGAACCTAAGAATGAGGTGAATCTCTGGATAGGGCTAGCTCCCTTGATGTACCACTTTTGGATCACTACTACACCTATGTTTAAAAGTGAAAAGGGAGATAAAATTGAAAGTAAACTATCCTAAAGGTGGTGATACACCAAATTGATTTATGACTGCTAACCAGTTGTATGGGAACAAGAGACTAACTAAACATAAAATTCTCTAATCTAAATATTCTAATGTCAGTATTTCATTATGAGATTTTGATGAATATTTAGGCTAGGAAGACTAGATCAGAGGCCTAGAATGGAACTATATTAATATAATCACTCAACCTTAACACTTAATATAACACTTCACATGAGCTGTAAGAAGAAGCTTTCAAGATGTAAATAGGTGTGAGAATGAGACAACAATGTTAAGCAAACAATAATAATCACTAATAAATATCAATAATTAAAGTGAAAACACTACGAATAGTCATATAATAGGTAAAATTAGTATTCTTTATTGATCCATGATATAAAAATGATCAGGCCTTCACCATGCTCAGGTGGAGCATTTTTACAATAGCCAAAATGGTTAGTTTTTATAGAACTTGAGATAGATAAGAAGATAAATAAGTACAAAGGTCACAAGGACACTTGCCAAGTTAATAAAATGAGTTAAATGTGTATGATAAGGGAATGTGAAATTGATCATGTAAATTTAGGTAGCAAAAGTGTCACCCCAAGTCATGAAACTCCTAAAATGTGGCATAAGAGTTCTCATTCTACAAAAAGAAACTACCTTCATCATTCACCCCTATTTTAACATCCCAAAACTAACTAGGGATATGTATAATTATTTTAATTATATGGAAGGGTTTCATACATGATTCTCTATGCATTGGTTGCATTCCTAGTCATCTAGAATCTTCTAGAAGTGAGCCATCACTTCCTACAGTCAAAGAAACTCCTCTTTCACACACTTAGCTTCCTAAAAGGCATCATTTTTACATGAAAATTAGTAAAGTGAGTGGATGAAATTTTTTAATACCTTCTATGGCCTTAGATGCATTAGGAGCACCTTAAAAAGGTTTCTACTTGAAATTGTCACACTTCTCACCATCATGTTCACTATGCTAGTTTTGGCTGGATGAGATGAGAGCTCTAGTAAACACACATAGGAGATTTTATGAATCATTAAATTGAAATGTGGTGTTATCTTAAGTCTCTATCTTCTGCCCAAAGTTGATTTCATCTCTTGCAACCTCTTAAAACCTAGACAATGAATAAAATAATCAAGAAAAGTAGTTTCATACCATTTCTATAAGGATTTTGTATAATTTATCTTGATGTTAGGGATCCTAACTGAGACTTATACAACATCCAATCATTTTTCTAGGAAAACTATGCCATTTTAGTGCATTATCTCTTTCATTTTCCACATCAGGTATAACTAAGGGTTTAAGAGGGTTTTAAGTCATTTTTTCTCTTAAGGATTGTTCATGAAGATTGAACATTGAAAATACAAAAAAATCCCACTATATAAAATTTCAAGATATCCGTCAACATCCCTAAACTCTTTAAAACTCCATTCATAACCTCAAGGAAGATGTGAGCATCTAAAGTTGCCTTATCAAGCTTGATTCCTCATTCCCATAAGCCTAATGTTGTCTCTTATCACAAAAATGGATTCATAATGATTTATTTGAAAGGTGGAAGCTTTAACATACATGTAATGACCCTAAAAACATGTTTTAATCCATTGATTACTTTTCTAAGGCAATAAATGAAAGTGACCTATCATTTAAATTTTAGGCCTGTCTACAAGTTTGAGGGTTTAGAGCACCTTGTTTAGTTTCATCCTTATATACTTGATTTAAATGTTTTTTATAGGTTTCATATAAATTAATAAACCTCTCTAGATTATTAATTTATCTCTTGTCCCATCCTTTTCACCTTATTCTCCAAAACCTACCAGTTTGTGCATAAAGGGAAGTGCCCTCTATTTGAGACAAAATAGAGGGCACTTTTCCTATTATTTAAAACAAGTTTAAATTTTTATGGAATTAATCAAGTTTTAAATAATATATGGACCAAAATTCATCCCTTTTCCTTATTATTTGACCTTCCAATTCCTCAAATACTCAAGATAGACTGTAGGTAAGTAGACTGTGTGCAAGGTTTCTTGGTATGGACTAAGTGACACATCTTTAGGATCATATATTTTATTGTTTTCCATATAAAAATACTATATATACCATCATTTTAATCATTAAAATTTTCTAATTATGATCATAATTTCAACTTTCCATGTACCCTTTTCATGCACTTTGGACTCACAATACTATGTGTATTTTCTAAAGGTATTCCTTGATTTCAAGGTACACCTATAGGTATGTATGTATGGATTGGATTTTTAAACATTTAAATATACCTATTTAGACCTTAAAATATTAATTTCATATATACTCTTAATCAACTCACACTTTGGGGTTGAAATACTTTCAATACCAGTCATAGGTATCTGACTGTGTTTCCTACCTCTTTAACCAAAAATGACTCATGTAGGTGTATATTTGCCTAATTGGACTTTTATCACCATTTTAAAATATTATAATTGAATATTCAAGGTAAATTATCATATATTTATACCTTTTTTCCATTTTATAAGCTAAATCATCACCTGTAATCTGGTTTAGCTTATTGTTTGCCTATAGTCAGTTGTGAGTGTTTTTGGATGATGGAACACCTATACATAGTCATGGGAGATAGAGTAGAGAATTAAAACCTTATTTACATGAAAATTATATAATAAATGGTTTATTAAACCATATAAAACTATTAAATCATATAGGCATGGTTTGGTATTTCAACATTGGGTGAAGAACCCTTTTAGGGCTCAAAACTGTAGATTTGCCTGCTTGGATTTAGTGTATAAAAACACAACTTTGGGCTTCCCAAAAACCAATTTATAATAATAATATTGACTTCATATCTTTAATAGGTATTATAATATGTATATTATATTATTTATATTCATAAATATGCATCAAATTCATTTTTAACCATGTTATAAGATCTTGACCAAATGACCTAGGCCTATGTTATGTGTTTTTTGGGATTTAATCCCCAAACATGGTCATTATCCATTTGATAATAGTTTACACTTATATTTTGTAAAAATAATACCTTAAATAGGTTTTATATTCTATTAAAACATTTTATGACTCCAAATAAGTATTTACCATGCTCCAATTTTCACATAAAACATTTTCATTTCTCTATTAACACCACCTATAGGTGGCCATTTTCATGTGTATAGACAGTGAATGGAATGAAAGTAATATGCATGGTATATGGTTTTAAATGTATTTTTTACCTTTTAAATAGTTTAAAATTTATTATTACCACTATCAAAAACATTTATTATCTTAGATACTCTCTCTTGATATGATTGGATTCCATGAAGACACATGAAGGTGTGTATTAATGGTAGGATGCTATCAGTTTAGGTAGTGAACAAGAATACAACCTTATGAAAAACTCCATAATATTAAAAATAAATCAAATGATATATGATTATATAAAAATTATTTATGAAACTTTATGCTTCCCACTTTAAATGTGAGATAACTTCATACACATAATTTACCATGGTTGATTATGTATGACAGTCATAGAGTAAATTGATTGCCTAATTCTTTATGACTACACCCTCATGGATAAATTATTATATAATTAGGATATAATGAAAGGAAAAATATTTAAACTTGAATATAAACCATCACCATCCTTTAACACCATTACCAACACATGGAGATGTTGGAAGTGGTGAAACCCTACCTACTACATAGAATGTGACCAATCTACAAAAATGAGATTATTGGCTCATAAAAAAAACTCAAAACTTAAAAAAAATTATTTTTACCATGTTATATATGATTAAAATACCTATTTAATCAATCTAAATATTTTGATTATTTGTATTTCTCCAAACTAAACTAAAACATGCAGGGTAAACAGATTGGAAAACAAAATAGATAGGCCAAATTATTAAGAATGTTTCATAAATCACAAGCCACAATTATTATGAAAAAATATATAAAATTTAATATTAATTATTTTAATTTCACCTCCCAAAGGATTTTGACCGGGAACTTCTCTAACTGGTCGTACCAAGCATAAACCTATTGACTAGTTTTGTGTGTCTAGAAGGGTGAAGAAGGAGCATAATGGTTTTAGATAAAATTTGGAAATTATATATAATTTAAATCATGTAAATTAGTTTTATGAATCTTAATATTCATCTCAAAACCTTCTCCCATGTGTCCCACTCCCTTTAGGGACGTACAAATGCCAAACTCCTCCTTTTTCTAAGAAAACTACTCTTTCTTCTGAAAAACCTACCATTTTTTAGTTAGTAACAATTAATTAAGAATTATTATGATACATGGAGCATTAAATAACCTTTTTAAACCTTAAAATTCCAAATTAGGTCATACAACTCATTTAACGCTCTATTTTGACCCCCAAATGACTAAAAAAGACATAAATATTGAAAATGACCAAGACCAAGGCTAATGTGACATGAAATGACCTATAATACACTGTATGACATAATTTTAGACCCATAAATACATTTAAATATAAATTTATTACTTATAGGGTTCCCAATTTGACTTGTAGGGTTAAATTTAGTCAACAAGACTAGTGTGTGATTTTCCAAAACTAGACCCAAAATTTTGCTTCTATTACTAGGATGAGTTGATTTTTTACTCCAATGGAATTTTGAAGAGATAAATTTAATTTTATAATGGATAGATAATTCCCCACACGTGTAAGGGAAAATTAATCATGGATAGATAATGAAAATTAATCATAAAGAGACCAAGTGAGTGTGAGATCATGAGGAACATATATAATTAAAATTGATATAAATTTATGAAAAAAAAGACCCTAGTAAAATGGGAGAGTATGATTCATGAAATGTCTTGAGGACATGAAGAGAATAGAATGACATGAGGAGGACTCTCATGTCGAGGATTTTCATTCTAGTTATGAGGAATCAATTTATAGTGATAGAGAATGAGTCTTAGAATAAGAATTTGATATATCCTAATAATAATATGAATGAGAGTAAACTATCTAAGGAATACCCAGTTTCCCTCTATCTAAAGCAAATGTTCTTACACCCCACTTATAATTAGAAGAATATTTTTAAAACACCAAAAATTTGGGTGATATAGGATGAATTATAACACACAAGGGATAATAAATCTTGTTAGATTAGGTAAACCATTACCAACCACTTAAACCAATGAAAACATATCTAACACAATGTATTGATTGATGTAATATGGTATATCACCAATGGGAGGGGCTATGGGGCCTCAAATAAGTAGTTCAACACAAGGTGGTATAATAGGCGCTATAGGACCTTTAAAATCTCAAAAAAACTCCAAGTGTTCATAGGAATAATAATTCAACTTACTATAGGAACTGGTGGACCTATTCCACCAATGGAAGGATGTCAAGGCCCAAGCATGATGTTAAGTAGTGTACCAATAGAAAAATTCCAATAAATGATAATCACACATGTGCCTACCCCCTAAATATATTTTGGGTTGTATTTGAGAATACATGACTATCATGGGGTTTATAACATCACCAAACATTCACAAGTGTGATCATCTAGCGTGTGAAAGAAAAAGGCAAGCCAATTTTCCACAACTCTAATAGCTTACATGCATAGAAGGTAACAAAATTTAGATCTAAATCAAAAAATTATAAATTATGGCCTTATGAAAGTAACATTCCTAAAAGATTTTGACATCCTTGAATTTAAGCATCAAAACATATATGTAGGAGACTAAGTAGGAACTAATGGAGAGAGTCCACACATATGGTATGTTTAAAACCTAGAGTTCAAAATATATTATGAGATTCAACCAATGTAGCATGCTTAATGGTGTGTTGGGAGACTAACTGTACCTTTTAGACACAATTTTTCTATGAAAAAATTAATATAACAAAGAGAATAACCAGATATAGTGTTAAGGGTTGAGCCCATTAGGAGGGTCAACACAAGATTCATACCACTTACAAAGGTGAATATTGTTTCAATGGCCTAAAAATTGTAGAATATGATATCCAACATCACTCACAGTACTCATATTGGACTTTGGTGAATATACCATGAGGTAAAAGGGAATTAAAAAACTAATTCCCTAAGGTGTAGTGTACATGCCGTATTGGCCTCATGTGAGATTTTTTTGAGGACCATGACACATGAAATAACCTATTCTATAGTGCACAACCCAAACTAAGGTGTCCTTGTATTATAATATATATTATTCTTCCATCCATAACATTGAGTATTATTAGGTGATTGATAAGTTTCATGAGGTGTGAGAGTGAGGAACATGATAGACTATTGTAGGACCATCCAATCAAGGACCATTAAACCAATGTTGTGGTGGGACACCTAACCAAGGATATGGTGAATATGGGTAATAATATGGTTACATAGGTTGTCATGGAGGAAGTAGAGGTACATGGTTCCCATAATGATAATTTAATAAGTGTGACTCACCATACCATTACTAATGCAACTTCCTCCAATATCCTACTTGTGGGAATTTTTATGTCATGCATAAAGTTGAGGAATTCCTAGACCCATATGCAAGGATCACATGAATGGTTAATCCTCATAAGTGTGTTATGATGATAATATGTTCACACAACTCAAACTAATGGGTATCAAAGTCATAGAAAAAGAAGAAGAATGGTGGAATAAAGGTGCATGTTATTACACATAGTAGTGAAACTATGAAAATAGAAATGACTCCCATCAAAACTAAGATATGAGCCAAGAAGACACAAAGGTAAGGTGGAATACAAAACAAACCCATAATACCTTGTTCAAATGACTCATGCCAAGATAAGGTTTTACATGAATCCATGGATATGATTTAAAACTGTTACTAACATCTTCAACTTATTTAATATTTAGAAGAGAAGGCTCATATAGAGTCCAAATGCATGAAAATTAGGTTATTTACCTTACCAACATATTATATCTACTACACTATGATGGAATATTGCTCTTTCTAAAGATTTTCTTGGATTATTATGAATAGAAGTGGTTGACTGATATACCTACACCATATCTATCATGAGGGCATGAGATAAGGATGGCCCAAAACATAGGCTATAATTGGGAACTATTCATCAATGTAGACATTAATGGCCACTTAATAAGCACTATACTAGTAGATGTAGGCACTGAGGTTAATATCCTTACTAGAGATGACTGGAACAAGATAGATATTCCCATATTAAAACCTCAACTCATGTATTACTCATTACAAACAAGAAGAGGGTACAACCCATGGGGATTCAACCCAATATTGACATTGAGACAATAGATTTAAAGTTTACATGTAATTTTAGGTGATTGAGCTTGGTGAGGATGATAATTACCTGAAATTACTTAGGATACCTTAGTGTTATGACAATAATTTAGATATGCACTTTAAACAATTCTACATGGTATTTGAGAGTGGATGAAAGTGTGTGGTGATATGTTAGATAACCAATTGAGGACCCTTTTATGTTGAAATTTTTGAATTGGTAGATTAATTCAAAAAAAATTGAAATATAATATCACATGGTAGGGAAAACTTGGATCCATGTGGGGGAATCATCTTGATCTAGGTTGAAAACCAATCTACCTATGATACCACAAGTATTACATATGATTGATGGGTGTAGGAATCATATGAAGTCACTAGAATAAAGTATGTTGTGTTTTACTCTAACCCCCTATTTGAAGATACATACAAGGACATGTGCACTAATGATATGCCTCCCCATAAATAGACTAACATAAAATGTGGGATGGTGTAATCAAGACCCTAGATTTAAATCACATGAAATATATCAAGTGTTGGAGTAAAACACTTTCCATATAGCAAGTATATCTAGATAATATGGGTCACTTCCAAAGTGATGAAAGTGAATGGGATGGAGGTGGTTTTTTTGATAAAATTCCTAGTCCCATCCTTTTGTGTTATGTGAATTGGCCAACCCAAGAAGCTAGATCCAATTGAGACATGTATAGAGAACTACATGTACCATAATGAATGATACATGAGAACATGGTGGGGAACACTAACAAGAAGACCCAATAAAAGGTGTGGTAGTATTTCCATATCAAGAATACAATATCACTATAAATATCACCCATGACTAATGAGTGTGATCTACACTCATTAAAACACAAAAATATCCATGAGAATTTTAATTGTTGTTAGTTCAATTTTTATTTGAACTAATGATGCTTAAGGAATGATGTAATAATTCTTCGACCAGTTGTTTAATAAGGCTTATGAGATTTGATATTTTCACTTTTTATTTTTATAAACTAGAGTAAGTTAGTTCCTTAGTATAGTAGATGTGTATAATAGTCAATTAAATAATATGCACATAGCTCATAAATCTAGTCAGGTGAGTTAAGTAATGGTTTTCTTTGGAGATACTTATATCACACATCTAAATTTCTAGGTGAGGATGGTTGCATCTAAAATTTTGAAAAGGTAATTTACACCAATAAAAATATTGATATTTGTGTAGGCATGACCTTGGGTGACTTGTGATAAAATCTAACTATATTAAAGGAATAGGCATAAAATTTAGTGTGGAGTGGTGGTGTCTAGAAGATATAAATAATGGTGTGCATAGGTTATTCACACTAATATATGAGAAACAAAATGTAAACAGAATTAAAGGAAAATAGAGGGACATGTGTAGAATAAGGATAGTGTATGAGCATTTTTCATGTAGGGAAATCCAAAATTATAACATTAAGTGATATGTATGGTTCCTGAGTATATAAAATGACAAATGGTCAATTCACTAGTTGTAAAGGTGACAAAATGAAAAGATTGAGAAGATAACAAAATTGATTGTTTCCAGAGTTGAAGGGCTCATGATATGACTCCACCATAATATATATCAAAATTTTAAGGTATCTAAGCATGACTCAACTATACTACTGTATCAAAAGTTTTTAAAATGGGTGGAAAACCATTGGAAGGACAACTACCTATTTACAAACTAGATCAACCAATAATCCACCTCTATAACTATAAATATGGGTATTCTACCAATGGAAAATGTTAAAAAAGGAGGTTGTTATTGAAGATTGTTTCTAATAAAATAGGGTTATATTAGTGGGTATTTTGGCACACCAACTTAGGCAAGGTAAAATTTGACTTACCTCTCCTTAAAGGAGGCAAAATATCCTCAAGGTCTATTATTGCCAGGACTTGGCTTATTAGATAACCTAGTGGTTGATGTGAAAGTGTTACATTTCAAGGGGCATGTTGGAATATATTTATCTTGAAAAAATGAAAGATAGTGAAATTTGATTTTATTTTTTAATGTGGGATAATTAAATAACAATCTAAAACAAGCATGCATAAATTTAAATAAATTTCCCACAAATCTGCATGTTTAGATTTGACATATAGAAACATAGTTGATTCAATACATTTTCATTACATACATAGACTCAACAATACATAAATAAAAATTAACTACTATTTTAAATCATGATTAGGCTTGCAAGCACGTATTGAAATTTAATATCTATTTATACCTACTCTAACTGATTTATAAAAAAAATCAAAAGATGAGGGTAAAGAAGAAAATAATGATCCTATTTCATCATTTATAAAAATTGACTCATTTGATTAAGTAAATCCCATAAAACCCATCTTCAACTCATAAAATATACATGTAATCACAACCAAAGATGATGTATAAGCCTGAGGAGATTCTATATGTGAAGAAGATAATAATAAAATCATCATATACATGTGTAGATAATGAATTTAAACCTTAGAAGCCTTTCAATTTGATAGATATTGCATAGAAAACACTTGTTTAAATTCACCATATATAATTGAATACAAATTTTAGAAACATAAAAAAATAGCTCATGTTTTGAGGAAGATACAAAAATATAAGATAAACCTAAGTAAAATTTCTCTAGGAAATCATCCAATAACCTATTCTAGTATTATTGTAAACCTAATATAAAATCTTGGTATAGAAAAGAACAAGCCTTCCAATAATGAGGTGGGTGAATTTTTTAAAATGTAATAATCAAGATAAATGTCCCACATTCAATGTACAAATATATTATCTCAAGGCAATGAATGCTATGAATAAGACACGAATCACAATATTACATTTTCTTACCATGGGACAAGTGAAATAATTTAATATTCTCAAATATACATCTCTAAGACAAATCCACCTCATTTAATGCACTTTTTGGTTGCATTATATATTAGTAACAATGGAATGTTTAGAAAATAATATTCCATGTGCACATATCCAATACAAAGACTACATCCTTGATGCACTATCTAGATGCATTAAAGGCTTGTATCAAGGGAATATTTGAAATATAATATTCCATGTGCACATGTCCAAGATATAGACTTCATCCTTGATTTACTATCTGGCCACATTAATTTTTTATAAAAAGGGAATATTTGGAATATAATATTCCATGTGAAGATATCTAAGATAAAGATCACTCCTTGATGAATTATATACCAATACTAAATGTTGAAGGTGGGCTCTATCCTCTAGCTAGAAGACTCCTCTCAAATGGGTGTCTCCTCCAATTCTAAAAAAACATTGGTTTTTTATTTTGATTTTATCCTTGTGATACCTACATCACCATGAAGCCATCAAAATTGGCTTTCCAATACAACTGATGGCATCAAAATTAGAGTTACGAGTCAAAACATATTACCAAAAAAATCATTCATGTAAAAACTCTCAACCAATTATCCCTTTTTGGACCCACTTAGAACTTGACATTCTTAACACAACTATCCTAAGACCAATTATCCCTTTTTAGGCCTACTCAAAACTAGGCCTTCACAACATAATTATCCCAAGACCATTTCTCCCTTTTTTGACCTGCCCAGAACTAGGCCTTCTTAGCACAATTGTCACAAGACCATTTATCCATTTTTGGATCCACTTAAAACTAGGCATTCTTAGCACAATCATCCCAAGATTATTTCTTTATTTTTCAGATATGCTCAAAACTAGGCCTTCTCAACACAACTATCCCAATACCATTTCTACCTTTTGGACTCTAGTCATACTAGAAAAATAAAGCCCCAAAAATTCTTTTCAATCAAAGTGTTGTTTATGAAAATTTATTATTTTAGCTCACTCTACATAATGGAGACATTTTCAATATTTAATTATGCATGTAAATTGATATATGCCCAAAACAATGATCGCACATGCAAAAAAGTAGTTAGTTGCACCAAAATAAGGTAAGACTCAACTATCAAGACCAAACTTAAAAATAGAAAAAGAAAAACCATTATTTAGATAAAAAATTTGTGTGTTATGCAATTAAAAACAAATGATTAATCTACTATAAAATACTATTAAGTATTTTGAAACAAAAATATACATGTCTATGAACCTAGAATCTCTATCTCTAACAACATAAAGTACATGAATAAATTAATGAAATTATAATAAGGGAATGGCTATAAGATGAAATTAGTTATTCACATTAACCACAGTGTGTGTAAAATGTATTCATTTCCTTTTGTGGACTTCAAAAATACTAACTATTACAACTTAGATCATTAAGCAAGTGAATTTTACCTTGATATTATTGCTAATAAATTACTACACTATAGTCAGGTATTTATATCCCCGATAGAGTTATCTATGATCCTACTCTAGGCCTTGATCTATTTCCAACCATTCACCATAGCCTTAGTATGGATTTATTGAATCACCCAAAATTTGAGTTTGTTAGATAATATTTTTTTTTCAAT